>JBBCBC010000032.1:2404626-2805982 GCA_037126765.1 Stenogyne calaminthoides
GAGAAGCCGCCTACACTGTGTTTCAGAGGAAACAATGCAGGAAGTTACTATGGAGAAACTGAGTGGTAGAGGAAGGATTGGGACAAGCCAGGCCGATGCTGAATTGCCCATCAAGAGGAAGGCCGTGGTGATGGAAGAGCCTGAGGGCAAAAGAGCAAAGGCTTCTAAGCCAGTTCAGAGGAAATTGTTATTGGGTACTGAAGATTCTGAAGTCGAGCCAAAGAAGAAAGTCTTCAATACCAGAAGCACTCTGAAAACACTCCAGATTGAACAAGCAAAGAAAGCTGCTGCTTCTGTTTCTGGTGTACCAGTGATCAGAAAGAAGGTAGAAGAAGAGCAGAAAAGAAGGAGTGGGTTCAAAAGGTTCGCAAGCAAGAGGAGAGGGAACACAAAAGCACATAAATGGCCGCACGTTGACAAGTGGATTCCTATCCAGCTCAACGATGCGTGGGAAGAAATCAAGAGAACCTTCTGGTTCTACTATGATGTGCTCAGAGAATGGAGAGGGGAGAGCTCAGATCCGAATGAGACTTTCATCGATTATCTCCTGACCTTCTATCCAAAATATCTCCAAGGATGGATAAATCTAGCGGATGAAGGAAAGGTGCAGATAACCGCCCCTGGTCCATATGTGTCCTCCCAGGCTGGAGAATGGCTGTGTGAATGAGAAATCCATTTCTCAGGAAATATCTCAGTACGCTGCTTAGTTAGGTTTGACATGAAACAATCCGGATATCATCAAAGAAAGAGATGCACTGAAGAAGAGATATTACGGAATGTTCGACCTAGAAGTCCCTGCTGATGAGGTGGAAGAGCAGAGCTGAAGAACCGAACTGAAGAGCTGAACTGAAGAACATAATGAAGACTCAGAAGATGAAGATGAAGAAGATTCATGTAATCTTTTATATTTTTTTTCTTTTTGATTTTGTTTGATAAGATTCATTGTAACTTGTAGCAGTCTACCTATCATCAATGAAAACTTATCATTTATGCTCAAAAGATAATATCTCATTATCTTATTTACATGTCTTTTAAAATTTGATATGCCTGAATGATTGTCTCTGAGATTAATTGATTGAGAAATTAAGTATTTGGTAATGAATCCTTTGAGAGATTCATTACTGAAGAAATTGTTGTGAGATTCTCTGTATGGAAATTGTTGGGAGATTAATTGTTAAGAGACTCATTATTTATGGGGAAATTGTTGAAAATAAAACCAATCTTGTAATAGGATAAATTGAAACCTGAGTATAGGTTAAGTATGTGTGTAACAAGATAGGTTTTGGCATCATTAAAAAGGGGTAAATTGTTGGGAGATGAATTTAATAAAGATATGATTTTGATTAGATCCCAAAACCCCTGAGTATGACATGTTCAGAATAATCTTGATAGTTGAATCAGGATTCAGTTTTAGAGTATTCAGGATGTTATCTGCAAAATGTATAGTCAGCAGATATAGATCAGGTTAGGATCTGAAGATTCTGAAGAACTCGAGAAGTTTCAAGAAACCGTTTCAATGTGAAATCAAGTTTTTGAAGTCTCGATGAAACGAAGAAATCAAGTCTCTCGGAGAAACCGAGATATCAAGACTTCGGATGAAATCGAGATATCAAGACTCAAGATGAAACCGAGATATCAAGACTCAAGATGAAATCGAGGAATCAAGACTCGAAGATGAAGACTCAAGATATCACCAAGACATCTCAGAAGACTCGAAGACCACCTCAAGACTCGTAAGACTCTCAAGACACGTAAGATCAAGAATCAAGATCAAGAATATCAAGGCATGTAATTAATGAGAGTCGAGAATGTATCAATGCTCAAGATAAACTCAATGTTCCGAGGCACCGAACATATCTATCTCAAGGATGCAATATCGAGAAGATCGCGATTCCTTAGAAAAAATAGATATTGCCCAAGACATTCAAATGCGCATAAAAGGAACTAAGACAAAGTGTTGTTAAGGTTATATCACTCGAGATTGTAACCAAAAAGAGTCGCTTGAGTTGTCTACCTTTAATCGGAGACAAAAAGTCAAAAAGAGGAAGACAAAGACTATACCATACCGACAATCGACAATGACAAAGTCACGAAAAAGATGTCAAGTACTAAGTTCCAGATCGCAAAAGTGAAGACCGGCTACATGAAAGGCTATTGCCTAAAAACGTGTTAGGGAGTATCAAACCCTAAATATAGCCGTTTCTCACACACCATAAGAGGAAACTCTCGGAGCTATCTCTCCAACGGATAGTTTTTCAAGAGTGACCTTGGTGTATGCCTATAAATACTTGTGATCTTCTACATTGAAAGGTTACGGGAAATTTGTAAGCAACTCAAGAGCTCAAACTTATTATTGCAAGTTCAAGCACTCGAAAACCCAAGAATTTCCCAAGTGCTTTATATTGAAGAGAGCTCATTAAACTAAGCCTAGCTTGATAAGATATATCCAAAGCTTAGTCGAGATATCCTAGCCTTTGCATTGTTCTTTATTGTAAAGGATATCTCATTCTAGTTGGAAACCAACCAAGAAACCCCAAACCCTTTAGAAGGTAGTTTGAGTGTGATTGTTGGTGAGATTGGAGTTGTAAAGAGTGAGTAAACTACAGAGGTAGTCAGAAAGCTCTAGAGGAGAAGTTAGTAAGATACTTGTGGTATTCTGAAAGCTTGTGTGAGTTGAGTAAGTAAACTACAGAGGTAGTCAGAAAGCTCAAGGTCGGGTTGAGTAAGTAAACCACGAGGGTAGTCGTAAAAACTCAGTACGAAGTTGAGTAAGTAAACTACAGAGGTAGTCAGAAAGCTCAAGGAAGTGATTAGTGAATTTCTCTGAAGAGATCAGAGAGAGTGGATGTAGGAGCTTGAGTCTCTGAACCACTATAAATTGATGTGTTCTTTGCTTTCTGTTTTGCTTTGCTTAATCTGCTGCATATATATTCTCGAAAAGCATATTTTCAATCGACATTTCATTGGAATCAATCCACCAAGTTGCATAGAATTGAATCACAGCCTAATCACTATTCCATTAAAGGAAGGATTTCAGCAAAAGCTTAAAACGAGTATAAACTAAGGGCCAACCATTCCGCACATATGAGTAGCTAGAACAGATAGTTACCAAACTGAACTTACTCTTCTGAGGGTTCAGTAAGTTAGTTATCTGATCCAAGAAACTCAGGATCTCTGAAAACTCAGGACTCAGTTGGGATTATCTGAGGTATCTGAAAGCAACTTCGGGATCACCGGCCTCGTGTAGACTTTGACTCGAGAGAGATCTGTGCTTCTCGAGACCAAATCATCGTGACAACCCGACCCAAGTCGACCTCGAGAAGAAAAGTTTTAAAAACACTGAACACGTGTATTCCCCCCATACACGTGTAAGACTCGTTTGCACTGGGACCAATAGAGTGGCAAATGGTCTTGTTGATTAGACACACCAAAAAAAACCTTTCCAAGTATTCCCTTAATCCTTGCTCGACAATCTGGTGGTAGGATGCTCGCGAACAATTAACAAAAGGAAAATAAACTTTGTTGCACCACCTTTGTGGATTTACTAATTTTTCCAGCACATGGAATTGTACTTGGGAATGAAACACTCATCCCCTATTTATAGAGGGTGTTGGTCGAAAATTTTGGGATAAAATAATATGGGAAAATCTTTTTCTTGATCTCCAAGAAATCTTGAATATATCTCATACATTCTTTTCTCTATAATTAAATATTCCACAAAAATCCAACTCCTCTTTGTTATGGAATATTTTCGAAAAATAGGGGCAAAATCCAAGATTTTGATCTTCTTGAATTTATGAGATATTCTTGTATTTCAAGAAATACATATCTTCCATAATATCTTTTCAAGAAAATCTTTCTTGCCCTTAATTTATTAAAAAAATTCAAAATTCTCTTATAGATAACCAAGTGGGAGATTTTTTGAATTTAATGAGATAATCTTGTATTCCAAGAATACATATCTTCATTCCATAACAAAATTCAAAGAAAATCTTTCTCCCCTTTTAATCCATAATTTTCGAAATTCATGGAAAAATATGCAACAAGATTTATTTTATTTTTAAACATCTTTTTCAGTTATTGGACTTTATGTTGGGCTACTTAGGGGGCCTTTAGGAGAATTAAGATTGGACCTTCCAATGGATCTTGAATTATCAATATTGAGTCACAATATTATTCAAGCCCATAAATATTAATTAATCCCACTACATAAATAATACTACACTATCCATCTTAACCCATATTACAGTCAATATGGCTCCCGGTTATTATTTCCCGTGTTTAAGATTATCTAGCCCATTAATTAATTCAAGCCACTGAAATAGGTTTCCATTAATTAATATCTTTTGTCCTTTGTTAAGGAACGGTTCAACATTATTATCCATACCGGAAACTAGTTCCACTTGCAAGAATTGGTATGATAAAGCTTATGAACCTCCCAAGGGGGCAAATCCAACAAGCGTACTTGCACACGATTCTCCGTATTAAATCTTAGCAATCACATGTGACCAATAATATTGCCCAAGATAAAAAGTATTGAATCTCGTTGATTCTCTACCCGTAATAAGTCAAAGCAATAGTTACCAACCACACGTGATCCTATTTAAGAGACGAAGATTAAGAAATAACGAACCACTGAGGTCTAATTCTTCCTTGTTCAGTTCTAAAGAATTTGTCCTCCTGTAGGTCCTATTCAGTGCATCAGTCATGCACTAATGTAATCTCTTGGTCAAGACAAGTCAATCTGAGGCTTACACTTCAACCTTTCGCGATGGATTGTTCATTTCCATCTAGGTCGTGAATGGTGTACTTTTGGTTACAAGGGACTGTTAATTTAATCTTCTGTGATCTGGTATCACTAAATTAACTACAATGTAACACGTACTATTTATTGAACAGTTATGCAGTAAATATATGTAACATTCGATGATATTTAAAGCATCAGTGATAAACAATTTATTTCAGTAAATAAGTCCGAAATTCAGTTTTGATTATACAAAGTAAAAGCATACTTTCCAGTATAATCCCAACAATCTCCCACTTACACTCAAAGTCTGCTTTTAAGTATACTACATCATGTCTCGTGTAGTTCCTAATACGTGACATCTAATGTCACCTACACGAACCTAATAATTTCTCCCACTTATACTCAAAGCAGATTGGCAACGGTCTTGACACCCATTCCTTCCACATATCTCTCGAATGTATTCAGAGGCAGACCCTTTGTGAATGGATCTGCTAGGTTGTCTTCTGACGGTATCTTTGCCACCTCTATATCTCCTCTCTTAACGATATCTCGTATAAGATGGTATTTCCTTTCAATGTGTTTGCTAGCCTTGTGGGCTCTTGGTTCCCTTGAATTTGCAACTGCTCCGGCATTGTCACAATAAACAGTGATTCTGTTAAGCAAATTCGGAACTACATCCAAATCCACTAGGAAGTTCTTGATCCAAACCGCTTCTTTCGCTGCCTCGCAAGCAGCTACATATTCGGCTTCCATGGTAGAATCTACGACGCATTTCTGCTTGACGCTTCTCCATGTCATGGCTCCTCCCCCCATGCAAAACACACTACCGGAGGTAGATTTTCTGGAATCTAAGTCTGATTGGAAATCCGAGTCCGTGTAGCCGATGGAGATTAGACTATCTGACTGATAAATTAACATTCTATCTCGAGTTCTTTTCAGATACTTCAGAATGTTTTTAACTGTCGTCCAATGTTCTTTCCACGGGTTACTTTGATATCTTGCCACCATGCCAATGACAAAGCAGATATTCGGTCTCGTACATAGCATTGCATACATAAGGCTTCCTACAGCCGAAGCTTATGAAATGCCTCTCATGTCATCTATCTCCTCTTGTGTCTTAGGGCACATTTTCTTGGATAGATGGATTCCATGTCTGAAAGGTACGAAGCCATTCTTGGAATCCTGCATGCTAAATCGTTTCAAGACAGTGTCTATGTATGAAGCTTGCGATAAGCCTATCATCCTTTTCTTGCGATCTCGAGTGATCTTGATCCCAAGGATGTGTGCGGCTTCCCCTAAGTCCTTCATATCAAACTGTTTTGAAAGACATGCCCTTACGTCTGATAACACCTTTACATCGTTCCCGATGATCAGAATGTCGTATACGTATAGTACTAAGAATACCAATGCAGTTCCGACACACTTTTTGTACACACAACTTTCGAACTCGTTTTGATCAAACCCATAAGACTTTATAACATGATCAAAACATTGGTTCCAAGCTCTGGATGCCTGTTTGAGTCCGTAAATGGACTTCATGAGCTTACAAACTAGGTGTTCTTGGCCTTTTTCAATGATGCCTTGGGGTTGTTGCATATAGATCTCTTCATCAAGACTTCCGTTAAGGAAAGATGTCTTGACATCCATTTGCCAGATTTCAAAGTCGAGATGCGCAGCAATCGATAAGAGAATTCGGATGGACTTGAGCATGGCTACGGGCAAAAAAGTTTCCTCATAGTCGATCCCTTCTTTCTGAGTATAACCTTTCGCCACTAGCCTTGCCTTGAAGGTTTCCACCTTCCCGTCCGGTCCTCTTTTTCTCTTTTACACTCACTTGCAACCAATGGGTTTGACCCCATTAAGTGGTTCGACTAGCTCCCACACTCTGTTATGATACATAGAACCCATTTCAGCTTTCATTGTTGTTTGCCAAGAAACTACATCCTTGTATTGGATTGCCTCGTCATATGTCCATGGGTCTGATTCATCTTGTCCGAGAATCAAGTCCGAGGACACTCCTCTTTCCATGAATCTCTCGGGCTGTCACACAACCCTCCCACTACGACGAGGTTCCGGTTGTGTAAGTGTGTCGTTTGGTATGTCATCTTGTACAGTTGGCATTGAGGTTAGCCCCCTTAGCTCATTTAAGGTAATCTCACTTTTGGGTCTTCTTTCGTTCATATAGTCTTCTTCCAAAAATCTATAGTGGGTGCTATTACCACCTTTTGATCTTCGGGACCATAGAACATACACCCTTTTGTTCCCTCAGAGTATCCCACAAACAACCTTAATTCTGATCGAGGATCCAATTTTTCGGCTTCCTTGTCCAACACGTAGGCCGGACACCCCCAAATCCTCATGTGTCTCAAACTAGGCTTGCGCCCGGTCCACAATTCTTTGGGAGTTTTGGGAACCGATTTGGATGGCACCAAGTTCAGAATGTAGGCTGTTGTTTCCAAGGCATGACCCCAGAACGACTTGGGAAGATCCGCATAACTCATCATAGATCTAACCATTTTCAAAAGAATTATGTTTCTTCGCTCTGCAACCCCGTTTTGTTGAGGGGTTCCGGGTGCAGTCAGCTGGGATGCAATCCCTTTATCAGACAAGTAGTTCAAAAACTCATCGCTGAGGTATTCGCCCCATGATCGGATCGTAGAGACTTGATACGTTTTTCCCTATGATTCTCTGCTTGAGCCTTAAATTCTTTGAATTTCTCAAAGGTCTCAGATTTATGCTTCATAAGGAAAATATAACCGTACCTTGAGTAGTCATCAATAAAAGTGACAAAATACTCATAACCTCCTCTTGCTTTGGTTGACATTGGACCACATACATCTGTGTGAACGATTTCTAACACTTCTTTGGCTCTATTCCCCTTGGCTCCAAATGCCCTCTTGGTCATTTTACCCTCTAAACATGATTCGCGGGTTGGAATTGGTTCAACTTGGAGAAACTCCAGTGAACCGTCTTTCACCAACCTTTGGATCCTCTTTGGATTTATATGTCCCAATCTTAGATGCCATAGAAGTGTCTCGTTCACGTCTGATGAACATTTTCTTTTCTCGGAAACAGTTGATGTGTTATAGGATGCATTTCGTGAGAGGTGTGCACAGTTAATTGTATAGAGATTATTCGATAATGTTCCATGACAGATAAATTTATCAAAAAGAGAAATGGTAACAACTTTATTAAAAGTAACCGAATATCCATCAAGGTAAAGTTTAGAAACTGAAATTAAATACTTTCTAAAATTCGGAACGTAAAGAACATCTCTTAAAATTAAAACTCTGTCTTCAAAAGACAGGTGCACTTCTCCCACTGCTTCAGCTGCCACTCTCGTAGCATTGCCCAGTGTGATGAGGATCTCATTGTCACTAAGTTGACGGGTCCGCTTGAACCCCTGAAAAGTGAAACAAACATGATCAGTGGCTCCCGTATCCACTACCCATAAATGGGAGGCATAAACCGCTAAGCAAGTTTCAACAACTAGTGCGTGAGAATTACATTTCTTTCCTTTCCTTTTGGGATTGGAACAGGCTGACCTCCTATGTCTCTTTTCACCACAGTTAAAATATTTTCCTTTTGGTACTTTCTTGACACCCAACCAGCTAGCTGTCTTTTTCTCACTTTTCTTAATGATGAGTTTGCTTTGGTTCTGACCACTTTCCTTTTCTTGAGTCTTGCCTTCCATTGGCCTAGACCTTGAGAAAAGACTTTGGCCACCAATGTTTCGTCTTTCTTTCCTAAATGCTTCTCTATTTTCTCCGAGGCTTCTTGTAGAATGTCCATAGTAAACATGTGATCACTCATCACAAAACTACAGTAAAATTCATCAAAGCACCTTGGAAGAGTTAGCAAAAGAAATTCGATTTGGGCCTCATCACAATACTTATTACCGAGATAAGCCAGTTTTCAAACTGGCGTTTAATTCTGAGAACATGCTCCCTTACGGGTGTTCCCTCAGACATCTTTAGCCTAGCCACATCGTCATTTTTAAACTGATTTGATCATGCGGTCTTTTGTTAAAAACATTTCTTCAAGACTTTGCATAATTTTTGCAGCAGACTCAACATCTTCATGAATTTGTCTCAAATCATCAGACAGTGAAGTCAAGATTACACGTTTCATGGGTTCATTGGCCTGCTCCCAAATATTATACAAGTGTCTTTCCACATTATCTGATTCATCAGTAGGCTTACGTGGCTTGGGTACATCAAGAACCCAATGATGTTCTTGTGCAGGTAGGACAAAACTCATATTTCGTTTCCAAACATTATAGTTGTCACCAGTTAATTGGTGTTCTTTGAGTGTATATAACAATGGATTAAAAGGTTGCGACATGATGAACTGAAATAAACAATAATATGCATAAGCACAAATATATCACAAAATTCGATCACATGTTTCATATTAAAATCTCAAAAAAATATGAACATGCATCAGCCAACATCTCAAAACAGTTTAAATAAGCCACGTGGGGTGGGTCATTATTTAACCACATTCAAGCAGGTTATAAACAAGAACAATTATAAACCTTTAATATCCAGATTAATAGTTGGCTCCCACTTGACCAATATAAAATTGACAGGGACTTCGGGGAAGTATATGCATATCAATTTTATACCTAAGTAATAACCATGATTAAATACATAATTATTATTTCGCTTTGAACGCGAGCCTCGTGAGGGGTCATCGCCGCCACTAGTAATAATCCACAATCATCCATTTGGAATTCATTCATGTGAAAGCTAACTTTTGACCGTCCCGTGGGGGGAATTTCTCCAAAAGAATTCACAAATAAATAAATCATGGAGGTCAAAATTAATTCAATTTTATTATCCTGAATAAAATTGTCAATTAATTATTTAAACATACTTAGTAATTTTTGAAAGGTGAGATTTTTCATTGGGCAACTCTCATGCAAGCACATTTAAACAAATTAAATAAAGCACAAGAAAACACAATAATAAATCAAGCAAAACGGAAAAATAAACATATTGGGCACAAATTATCCAATTGTCATGGTTTGATTTTTTTGGCTTGATTTTTGAAGAAACACACTGATCTTGAATTTCTCCCACTGATCGTCTTCGAAAAGAACTCCGCCTCTCGAAACGCCACGCCAAGTAGCTAGCAGGGATGACGCCCGTATCCGCCGCCCTTTGACCGAGACAAAATCGGCAAATCCTCAAGACATCTTGGCAGAATCAACCGTGCCTCGGCGGCTTCCGGCAACAATATCCGCGTGATCCAAGACGCATCAGGCCACGTCAAATTCACCTCGCCACGGGATCTTGTGACAGAACGGTCTTCGCGCGTCCGGCGATCGCCTCGCCATCACTGGCCAAGATGGTCTCTGTGGCGCCCTCGCGCAAGGTCCTTGATCGCCTCGTCTCGTTCAAGGAAAGCATCCAGCCGATCCCACCCGGCCGTCTGGGCCGCGCCTAGCGTCGCGGTGCGCGTGGTGACATCCGTCGTCGCACAGTGCCTCCTTGGCATGTTTAGCGCGATGCATGCACGTCTGCGTCAGTTATTCGATCTATTCTTTAATTCTTCGCTCGCCTCCGTTTAGATCCAAAGATTATAATTTATTTACAAAAAATAAATAAACCTAGATCTGACTAGTCTATTACATTGATCAAATCGAACAAATCCTAATCTACTCGTGGATTTTCCCACGAGGCAAAACGAATTCGAACGAATCGAATAAAAAACCACAATTTATATGCATGCATAAATATACACATTAAATTCCATGAAAATTGGATACCTGCAAAAAAGATCTAGCAATTCTACTATCTAATTTCAAATTTAATGAAAACGAATTAAATTACAATTTAAAAATTCAGAGCCCGAAATCGAGGCTCTGATACCAGTTGTTGGGGAATAAGTTGCACGGATCTATTCGGGATAAATATTTAAATACAAATTTAGTTCTGATAATTATTACTAGCATGAATTAATCCTATATTAATTCAAATAATAATTCAACAACAAATCATGCATATAATTAATTCACGTAAATCCTACGCATGAGAAATTTCTACGAGTTTACGTGAACGTACCTCTTGGAGTGGCAAATGGTCTTGTTGATTAGACACACCAAAAAAAAACCTTCCTAAGTATTCCCTTAATCCTTGCTCGACAATCCGGTGGTAGGATGCTCGCGAACAATTAACAAAAGGAAAATAAACTTTGTTGCACCACCTTTGTATATTTACTAATTTTTCCAGCACATGAAATTGTACTTGGGAATGAAACACTCATCCCCTATTTATAGAGGGTGTTGGTCGAAAATTTTGGGATAAAATAATATGGGAAAATCTTTTTCTTGATCTCCAAGAAATCTTGAATATATCTCATATATTCTTTTCTCCATAATTAAAATATTCCACAAAAATCCAACTCCTCTTTGTTATGGAATATTTTCGAAAAATAGGGGCAAGAATCCAAGATTTGGATCTTCTTGAATTTACGAGATATTCTTGTATTTCAAGAAATACATATCTTTCATAATATCTTTTCAAGAAAATCAAGAAAATCTTTCTTTCCCCTTTTTTCTCAAAATTTTCGAAAATGACTATATGGATAACCAAGTGGGAGATTTCTTGAATTTAATGAGATAATCTTGTATTCCAAGAATACATATCTTCATTCCATAACAAAATTCAAAGAAAATCTTTCTCCCCTTTTAATCCATAATTTTCGAAATTCATGGAAAAATATGCAACAAGATTTATTTTATTTTTAAACATCTTTTTCAGTTATTGGACTTTATGTTGGGCTACTTAGGGGGCCTTTAGAAGAATTGAGATTGGACCTTCCAATGGATCTTGAATTATCAATATTGAGCCACAATATTATTCAAGCCCATAAATATTAATTAATCCCACTACATAATTAATATTGCACTATCCATCTTAACCCATATTACAATCAATATGGCTCCCGGTTATTATTTCCCGTGTTTAAGATTATCTAGCCCATTAATTAATTCAAGCCACTAAAATAGCTTTCCATTAATTAATATCTTTTATCCTTGGTCATGGAACGGTTCAACATTATTATCCATACCGGAAACTAATTCCACTTGCAAGATTTGGTATGATAAAGCTTATGAACCTCCCAAGGGGGCAAATCCAACAAGCGTACTTGCACACGATTCTCCATATTAAATATTAGCAATCACATGTGACCAATAATATTGCCCAAGATAAAAAGTATTGAAGCTCGTTGATTCTCTACCCGTGATAAGTCAAAGCAATAGTTACCAACCACACGTGATCCTATTTAAGGGACGAAGATTAAGAAATAACGAACCACTGAGGTCTAATTCTTCCTTGTTCAGTTCTCAAGAATTTGTCCTCCTCAGAGGTCCTATTCAAGGCATCACCATGCACTAGTGTAATCTCTTGGTCAAGACAAGCCAATCTGAGCCTTACACTTCAACCTTTCGCGATGGATTGTTCATTTTTCCATCTAGGTCGTGAATGGTGTACTTTTTGGTTACAAGGGGATTAATTTAATCTTCCGAGATCCGGTATCACTAAATTAACTACAATGTAACACGGTTATTTATTGAGCAGCTTATGCAAAGAAATATATGTAACATTCGATGATATTTAAAGCATCGATGATAAACAATTTATTTAAGTAAATAAGTCCGAAATTCGCTTTTGATTATACAAAGTAAAAAGCATACTTTCCAAATAATCCCAACAATCTCCCACTTATACTCAAAGTCCGCTTTTAAGTATACTACATCATGTCTCGTGTAGTTCCTAATCGTGACATCTAATGTCACCTACACGAACCTAATAATTTCTCCCACTTATACTCAAAGCGATTGGCAACGGTCTTAACACTCATTCCTTCCACATGTCTCTCGAATGTATTCGAGAGGCGGACCCTTTGTGAATGGATCTCGCTAGGTTGTCTTCGACGGTATCTTTGCCACCTCTATATCTCCTCTCTTAACGATATCTCTCGTATAAGATGGTATTTCCTTTCAATGTGTTTGTTGGCCTTGTGGGCTCTTGGTTCCCTTTGAATTTGCAAATCGCTCCGCATTGTCCCAATAAATGATGATTCTCGCTAGGCAAATTTAACTACATCCAAGTCCACTAGGAAGTTCTTGAGTCAAACCGCTTTTTTCACGCTGCCTATAGCGACTACATATTCGCTTCCATGGTAGAATCATGCGACGATTTATGCTTAACGCTTCCCATGTCATGGCTCCTCCCCATGCAAAAACACCTACCGAGGTAGATTTTCCGAATCTAAGTCCGATTGGAAATCCGAACCGCACAGCCGATGGGGATTTGATTATCCGACTAATAAATTAACATTCTATCTCGAGTTCTTTTCGACATACTTGATCGTTTGTTTTTAATCGCCGCCTAATGTTCTTTTCCCCTGTTTACTTTGATATCTTGCCACCATGCCAACCAGAAAGCGTAAATCCGGTCTCGTACATAGCATTGCATACATAAGGCTTCCGACAGTCGAAGCATATGGAATGCCTCTCATATCATCTATCCCTCTTGTGTCTTAGGGTACATTTTCTTGGATAGATGGATTCCATGTCTGAAAGGTACGAAGTCTTTCTTGGAATCCTGCTTGCTTAATCGTTTCAAGACAGTGTCTATGTATGAAGCTTGCGATAAGCCTATCATCCTTTTCTTGCTATCTCGAGTGATCTTGATCCCAAGGATGTGTCGCGGCTTCCCTAATTCCTTCATATCAAACCGCTTTTGAAAGCCATGCTCTTACGTCCGATAACACCTTTACATCGTTCCCGATGATCGAATGTCGCTCACGATAAGACTAAGAATACCAATGCAAGATTCTGACACACTTTTTGTACACACAACTTTCGAACTCGTTTTGATCAAACCCATAAGACTTTATAACATGATAAAAACATTGGTTACAAGCTCTGGATGCCTGTTTGAGTCCGTAAATGGACTTCATGAGCTTACAAACTAGGTGTTCTTGGCCTTTTTTAACGAAGCCTTGGGGTTTTTGCATATAGATCTCTTCATCAAGACTTCCGTTAAGGAAAGCTGTCTTAACATCCATTTGCCAGATTTCAAAGTCGAGATGCGCAGCAATCGATAAGAGAATTCGGATGGACTTGAGCATGGCTACAGGAGAAAAAGTTTCCTCATAGTCGATCCCTTCTTTCTGAGTATAACCTTTCGCCACTAGCCTTGCCTTGAAGGTTTCCACCTTCCCATCCGGTCCTCTTTTTCTCTTGTACACCCACTTGCAACCAATGGGTTTGACCCCATTAAGTGGATCGACTAGCTCCCACACTCTGTTATGATACATAGAACCCATTTCGGCTTTCATTGCTATTTGCCAAGAAACTGCATCCTTCTCTTGGATTGCCTCATCATATGTCCATGGGTCTGATTCATCTTGTCTGGGAATCAAGTCCGAGGACTCTCCTATTCCCATGAATCTCTCGGGCTGTCTCACAACCCTCCCACTACGACGAGGTTCCGGTTGTGTAAGTGTGTCGTTTGGTATGTCATCTTGTACAGTTGGCATTGAGGTTAGCCCCCTTAGCTCATTTAAGGTAATCTCACTTTTGGGTCTTCTTTCGTTCATATAGTCTTCTTCCAAAAATCTAAAGTGGGTGCTTATTACCACCTTTTGATCTTCGGGACCATAGAACATACACCCTTTTGTTCCCTCGGGGTATCCCACAAACAAACTTAATTCTGATCGAGGATCCAATTTTCCGGCTTCCTTGTCCAACACGTAGGCCGGACACCCCAAAATCCTCATGTGTCTCAAACTAGGCTTGCACCCGGTCCACAATTCTTTGGGAGTTTTGGGAACCGATTTGGATGGCACCAAGTTCAGAATGTAGGCTGCTGTTTCCAAGGCATGACCCCAGAACGACTTGGGAAGATCCGCATAACTCATCATAGATCTAACCATTTCCAAAAGAGTTCTGTTTCTTCACTCTGCAACCACGTTTTGTTGAGGGGTTCCGGGTGCAGTCAGCTGGGATGCAATCCCTTTATCAGACAAGTAGTTCAAAAACTCATCGCTGAGGTATTTACCTCCACGATCGGATCGTAGAGACTTGATACCTTTTTCCTTATGATTCTCTGCTTGAGCCTTAAATTCTTTGAATTTCGCAAAGGTCTCAGATTTATGCTTCATAAGGAAAATATAACCGTACCTTGAGTAGTCATCAATAAAAGTGACGAAATACTCATAACCTCCTCTTGCTTTGGTTGACATTGGACCACATACATCTGTGTGAACGATTTCTAACACTTCTTTGACTCTATTCCCCTTGGCTTCAAATGCCCTCTTGGTCATTTTACCCTCCAAACATGATTCGCAGGTTGGAATTGGTTCAACTTGGAGAAACTCCAGTGAACCGTCTTTCACCAACCTTTGGATCCTCTTTGGATTTATATGTCTCAATCTTAGATGCCATAGAATTGTCTCGTTCACATCTGATGAACGTTTTCTTTTCTCGGAAACAGTTGATGTGTTATAGGATGCATTTCGTGAGTGGTGTGCACAGTTAATTGTATAGAGATTATTCGATAACGTTCCATGACAGATAAATTTATCAAAAAGAGAAATGGTAACAACTTTATTAAAAGTAACAGAATATCCATCAAGGTAAAGTTTAGAAACTGAAATTAAATACTTTCTAAAATTCGGAACGTAAAGAACATCTCTTAAAATTAAAACTCTGTCTTCAAAAGACAGGTGCACTTCTCCCACTGCTTCTGCTGCCACTCTCGTAGCATTGCCCAGTGTGATGAGGATATCATTGTCACTAAGTTGCCGGGTCCGCTTGAACCCCTGAAAAGTGAAACAAACATGATCAGTGGCTCCCGTATCCACTACCCATAAATGGGAGGCATACGCCGCTAAGCAAGTTTCAACAACTAGTGCGTGAGAATTACCTTTATTTCCTTTCCTTTTGGGATTGGAACAGGCTGACCTCCTATGTCCCTTTTCACCGCAGTTAAAACATTTTCCTTTTGGTACTTTCTTGACACCCAACCAGCTAGCTGTCTTTTTCTCACTTTTCTTAGTGATGAGTTTGCTTTGGTTCTGACCACTTTCCTTTTCTTGAGTCTTGCCTTCCATTGGCCTATACCTTGAGAAAAGACTTTTGGTCACCAATGCTTCGTCTTTCTTTCCTAAATGCTTCTCTATTTTCTCCAAGGCTTCTTGTAGAATGTCCATAGTAAACATGTGATCACTCATCACAAAACTACAGTAAAATCCATCGAAGCACCTTGGAAGAGTTAGCAAGAGAAATTCGATTTGGGCCTCATCACAATACTTAATACCGATTTGGGCCTCATCACGCCGCATCGCTCGATGCCGACGCTAGGCGTCGTGGCCTCGCGACGCGTGCGGGGACTCGCAGATCGATCAGCCCGCTGCTTCTCGCTATCTTCTTCACTGTATCGCCTCCGTTCTGTCTCTTTTCCCGGCGGTGCGCCCTTGACTTGAGTCAAAGCGGCGCGCCACCAGAATCGAGACAAATAGAAGGCGGCACCGCCGATTCGATCGTCTTCGTCTTCCTCGCGACTCTAGTTTTTGAAACTGGTTTCGTCTCTCTAGTCCGTGGTGCCGCGCGTGACTCATCGTCTTCGATGCGCGACCGTAAGCGCAGCGACGAGTTGCTCGCGTTCTAAGGCGGTGGAGGTGACTCGCTTTGGCCTCTGGTTTCGGCTCTGCGACACCGTCGCTTCACCTCTGTTTTTTGGTTCTCGTTCGACGAACACCGGATGACTTTTTTGGGTTTTCATTACTTGTTTCACATGATGCTTGAGCTCATTTGTGCGATTTTGGTATCGATTGCTTCTGGAATCTGACGATTCTGGGAATCGTCGATTCCAGCCTTACGTGTTACTGATTTCGTTCATTTTGGGTTACATCCTTGTGCTGATTTTGTTTCAATTGGATTGAGTGATAAAATTCTAACAAAATTGACTAATTGAATCGGTTAATTGGATTATCCTTGATGAAATTGCAGTTGAGATTGTTGGTATCGGTTGTCCCGATTGATGGATGGTTTTGGGCAGTGATGAGGGAGTGGCCTTGTTGAAATTAGATTTCCAACGGACCCCTCTGTGCAAAATTATGATAATTGCACTTGAGTCCTTAAGAATTAAATAAAACTAAAATGGTTTTTATAAATTAATTGGATTAATTTAAAACCTGAAATAAAATTGGATTTTATTTAAAAAGATTAATTGGATTAATTATTTTAATAATTGTAAATTAAAATTTGAAATTGGATTTTGATATTTAATTTAAGAGGATTATTGAAAAGAAATTAACATAAACATAGCTTGAAAATTTCAGCAAGAAAGAAGGCAAAGACATGTTTTAGCTCAATAGGGATTACCTTTTTTTTCATTGATTCAAACGTCTTTGTCACAACTGTATTTATAGGGCTGCTACATTGAGTCAGTACACAACCACACAAATTACTCCTATTGGCTACACAAGTAAAGACAAAACTACAGCTAATGAAATCATAGGGAATATTCCCTAACCCTAGGAACCCTAGCTCATTTTATTTTATCCTGAATAGTTGCTATGAGATCCAATCCCATGTGGTCGTCCTTTCCATACACCAATGCACCACTGTCACGTGCACTGCATGCTCCTCTCTTGTGACCTTCACGTGCTGCATGTGTATAATTCTTTTCATCCCCTCTCAATTCGATGCTGCCTTGAGGAAGAACTCTTAACTTTACTTTGAGGCGGTTAAAGAATTGTCCAGAAAGAGGCTTGGTCAATGCATCAGTTATTTGATCAATGCTCGACACATGCATAATTTGTATTTCTCTTATGCTTATCTTTTCTCTAACAAAATGCAAATCAAGTTCAAGATGTTTTGTTCTTGCATGGTAAACTGGATTTGCTGAGAGTGAGATTGCTTCTTGATTATCTACCCTAAGTGTAGGTATCTTCTTTCCAAGCAACTTCAATTCACGTAGCAAAGATTGAATCCAAGTGATTTCACACGTAGTATAGGCTAAACTACGGTATTCAGCCTCCGTACTCGATCTTGCAACAGTTGGTTGCTTCTTGGCACTCCAGGAAATCAGATTTCCTCCAAGAAAAATGCAATAACCAGAAGTTGATCTTCTATCATCCACATCTGATGCCCAGTCAGCATCAGCAAACCCCATAATATCAAGAGATTTTGGAACTCTATAGGTAAGACCATGATCAATAGTGTTAGAGAGATACCTTAGTATTCTCTTCACTGCTTTCCAATGAGTATCAAGGGGTGTTTGCATATATTGACTCACCTTGTTGACTGCAAATGCAATGTCAGGTCTAGTGACAGTATCATATTGGAGAGTGCCAACTATACTTCTGTAGTGATAAGCATCCGTGATTGGTTGCCCTTCGTATTTTGATAGACGATTTCCTGAAATCATGGGAGTATTGAGACCTTTAGCTTCATTCATTCCAGCTCTCTGAAGTAGTTCTCGGATATATTTCTGTTGATTGAGAAACATTCCCTCTGAATTTCTGATGATTTGAACTCCAAGAAAGAAACTCAAGTCCCCCATATCTTTCAATGAGAAGAATCCATGAAGATCAGTGATGATTCTTTGAATGTGAGACTAATATGATCCAGTGATGATCATATCATCAACATAAGCAAGGATCAATATAGTTGATCCCTCTCTTTGTCTTACATAGAGAGAGTTATCAGCTTTGGAAGGCCAAAATCCAAGTATCTTGAGCACAGAAGATAACTTAGATGTCCAAGCTCTTGAGGCTTGTTTCAATCCATAGAGAGACCTCTTAAGCTTGCAAACAACATTCTGTCCCCCTACTAACTCAAAACCTGGGGGTTGGATCATGTAGAGGTCTTTATCAACTTCACCATTAAGGAAGGCATTGTCAATATCAAGTTGATGAAGAGGCCAGTTGTATGCAAGAGCAATGGTGAGGATGATTCTCACAGTGACTGGTTTTACTACTGGACTGAAAGTATCAGTATAGTCAAAACCTGGAATTTGAGTATAGCCCTTAGCTACAAACCTCGCCTTGTGTCTTGATATTGATCCATCTGCATTGGTTTTGAGTTTGTATACCCATTTACAACCAATAATGGATTGATTGGGAGGTGGGATGCAGAGATCCCAAGTTCCATTTCGTATCAAAGCTCCATACTCAGTTTCCATAGCCGCCTTCCAATTTGGATCTTTCAAAGCTTCAACATGATTTGTTGGTTCAGAAGGTAACAAAAAAGTAGAGAACACCTTGGGTTTAAAGATTCCAGCCTTGGATCTCGTCACCATTGGATGAGATGGTCGCTGTAAAATTTGAACACCTCCTATAATAACTGCATCATCTTGAGAAACAGGAGAAAGGGTGACAGAATTATCATCATTTACATAAGGTAATTGAACATTAGATTGATCCTCATGATTAGAGTGTGATGTATGTGATGGACTATGGGGAGATGAGGGAGAAGACAGGTTATCGGGAGGGTCTGGTGGGCTACTTTCTGAGGCAGATTGGAGGATGGGAGGTGATATATGAAGAATATTAGGTTCTTGGGAAGAATGAGATGAATAAGCTTTTTGGTTGAGAAATGGAAAAGTGTTTTCATCAAAGACAACATGTCTTGATATAACCACTTTATTTCCTGGAATGAGGACCTTGTAGCCTTTGTAAGTGTTGCTATAACCAATGAAAACACCCTCTTGAGACCTGGGTTGTAATTTGTGTTTATTGAAAGATCTAAGATGAGGATAACATCTACAACCAAAGGTTTTGAGAGCGTGATAATCTGGTTTCTTTCCAGTGAGAAGTTCAATGGGACTTTTATATCCCAAAGAAGCAGATGGTGTTCTATTGATGATGTAGACACTAGATAGAAAAGCATCATCCCAAAATTTAATAGGGACATGAGATTGAGAAAGGATAGCAATAGACTGCTCAACTATGTGTCTATGTTTCCTTTCCGCTGTACCATTTTGTTCAGGGGTATATGGACAAGACATTTTAGGATGGATACCAGAAGCAGAAAATATGGGTGTTAATGGTTTAAACTCGGTTCCTCCATCACTTTGGAAAGTTTTGATCTTAGTATTATATTAATTTTCTACAAGATTTTTGAAATGGATAAAGGCTTCTTTCACATCAGATTTTTGTTTCAACAGGTAAATCCAAGTATATCTTGTAGAGGCATCAATAAAACTCACATAATAAAGATATCCATTGACATATTTTATAGGAGAGGGCCCCCATAGATCAGAATGAATCAATTCAAGAGGAGTAGAGTAAACGGAATTAGATTCAGAAAAAGAAAGCTTGTGGCTCTTAGCCTTCATACAAGATGAGCAGACACTTGCAGTAATATCATTTACATAAGGAATCTGACAAGAATCTAAAGCTTTCTTTGTGATAGGCAAAGAAGCATATCCTAGTCTATGATGCCAAGTGCTAAGAGGTATGTGTTTCTTGCTCTCTGCAGAGTTGACCAAAGATGGAAAAGATGAATTAGTGGATAGAGGTTGAGTGGAGTTCTCAGATTTACAAGTTAAGCTAAACTTGTAAAGGCCATGCTCAAGAGTTCCTTGAAGAAGGATCTTGCTGGTGTCCTTGTCCTTCACAACACAATAGTTTGAGTGAAATTCAAAATAAACATTATTATCAGATGCAAACTGAGAAACACTTATGAGATTTTTCTTGATATTGGGGACATGAAGAAGGTTTTTAAGAAGAAAAGAATTGGAATCATGAGTATTAGGATCAACTAATGTAGAATTACCAAAATGTAAAATGTTCAAACCTGTGCCATTTCCATATGAATCCTTTCTGACCCTTGATACTCATTCCCAATGCTCAAATTGTTCAAGTCAAAGGTGACATGGTTGTTTGCTCCAGAGTCTGGGTACCAACTGCTATCATTCAACCCTCCTGAAGCATCATTGTTTGCCATATTCACACTAGGTGAAAAGCTCCTGTTAGTGCTTTGGTTGTTGAAGGATGGTGGAACATAGTTCAAATCCTGTCTATAGAAACATTTTTCAGCTGTGTGGTGGTTTCTATAGCAGATTTGACATTTTGGTCCATTGTTTCTTCCACCTCTTCCTCTGCCACAACCTCTGAATGGACTTCTTCCTCCCCTATTTCCATTGGACATGCCATTGTTGTTGTTGTTTGGTGGCTTTCCTTTGTTGAACTGATTTTTCCCATTACCTTGTGTAGTGAGATTCACAGTAGGTGAAGATCTATCTGCACTGAAGTTGGATTGATTGGAGCTCTCAAGTCTGGCTTCAAAGCTCAGCAGTAAAGAACTCACATCTCCAATAGAGACGGGTTCAAGTCTTGAAGACACAGAAACCCATTACTGGGTTGTACTCAGCACCTAAGCCTGATAAGATGTACATCATATGGTCTTCATCTGTGATCTTATGCCCAGAGGCATTCAAGATATCACAACATCCTTTTATCTTGTTCAAGTATTCTCTCATACTTGTGGATCCCTTTCTTATGCCTTGAAGTTGAGCCTTGTACTGCATAATCTTTGCCCTTGATTGACTTGCAAAGCCCATTTCTAGGCTCTTCCATATATCCTTCGAAGTGTTCAACCCAACTGTGCTAGTTAGCAAACTTTCAGTTAGAGAACTTAACAACCAACTTACTAGCAGTTGATCTTGCTGGATCCAATTAGCATGCTCAGGATTTAGAGTGGTTCCCTGAGTAACTTCTCCTGCTTCTGCTTCTGTGGTGTTGGTGATGAACTGTGGAGGGCATTCTTTCTTTCCAGTTATAAACCCTTCCAATCCAAAACCTTTAAGAGTAGAGATGACTTGATGTTTCCAAATAAGATAGTTGTCTTCTGTAAGCTTTACAGATATCAACTTAGTATGAGGGAGATAAGGACTTGAGGTTAAAACAATTGTCCCTTCACCCAAGGTGGTATTTGCAGATGATGAAGCCATTTATGATGGGAAAATAGACTTTAAACAAATATAGGAAATGACATAGAGACTCCAGAATTAACCTGGAGCTCTGATACCATGAAACGAAATTAACATAAACATAGCTTGAAAATTTCAGCAAGAAAGAAGGCAAAGGCAGGTTTTAGCTCAATATGGATTACCTTTTTTTCATTGATTCAAACGTCTTTGTCACAACTGTATTTATAGGGCTGCTACATTGAGTCAGTACACAACCACACAAATTACTCATATTGGCTACACAAGTAAAGACAAAACTACAGCTAATGAAATCATAGGGAATATTCCCTAACCCTAGGAACCCTAGCTCATTTTATTTTATCCTGAATAGTTGCTATGGGATCCAATCCCATGTGGTCATCCTTTCCATACACCAATGCACCACTGTCATGTGCACTGCATGCTCCTCTCTTGTGACCTTCACGTGCTGCAATTGTATAATTCTTTTCAAATATTAAAATCCCACTGTTAACTTGTTTATTATTTAAATTCATTAACGCTTTTATGTCCGCATTATAACTGTTTGGGTAGGTGACACCCAATATTTGTCGGACCGTATTAATTGTTTGGGTAGACGACGCTCATATAAGTGTTAGTCCATATAATGTAATGTTTGGGTAGGCGGCGCCCAATAGATGCTCAAATTTGATATAGATTAACATGTTCGGATCTCGATTAAGTAATTAATACCCCGCCTTTAAAAGATCCTCACTAAAATATGATTTTTCATTAAATTGAACGATGCCTTCAATCAAAATTAATAATAAACCGGAGATTTCGTTCCAATGAGTATTTAAGGCCCAAGTCTTTTGCTCGGATCTACATCTAACGGGACTATTATAGGGACAAATCGTGTCACCGCTTGATGGTTGTAAATCAACCTGATTCTGTTTCACCAGCCCAAGCAGGGAAACGAGAGTCAAGGGGCATCCGATTGAACTAGGTTCAATCATGGTTTGGAGACCTACCAGTTCTGTTATTATAGTAATCAGCCCAAGCAGATATTATAATAGTAGGAATGTGGATCCTAGTCCATTATGATTTATATTAGATATAAATTCGTATTCTTCCGATGAGGTCGTTGAATATGTGAAAATAATGGAGACAAAATAAATTTGAAAGGCTATGTTTATTTTGATTGTTGTTTTATGTGTTTTAATTCCCATTTTATTTTATTTCTCTAGGATTGTTGAAATGAATAACTTATCACTGAGAAACATTTTGGAAACGAACAAATTGGTTGGGCTAAATTTTCTCATCTGGCACCGAAACGTGTGTTTGGTGTTTAGGCAAGAAAAGATTGAGTATGTGTTGCACATGTCAATCCCTGATACCCCGGAGACTGGTACTAAAGAAGCCGAGGCGTTTGATGCCGAAGCTCAGAAAAAGCATCAAGATGATGCTTCCCAGGCTCAGTGTGTTATGCTACTCGGGATGACTCCCGAATTGCAAAGGCAGCATGAGAAGATACTTCCC
Source organism: Stenogyne calaminthoides (assembly GCA_037126765.1). Taxonomy (NCBI): domain Eukaryota; kingdom Viridiplantae; phylum Streptophyta; class Magnoliopsida; order Lamiales; family Lamiaceae; genus Stenogyne; species Stenogyne calaminthoides. Next base: position 2,427,850 of record JBBCBC010000032.1, read on the forward strand.
TTCGAGATGATTAAGCATCTGAAGGATCTCTTTGATTCTGAATCTCGTTCCGACATTTACGAAGTGATGAGAGATGTGTATAGGTGCCAACTATTTGAGGGAATGAAGGTTTCTCCTCATGTATTGAAGATGATTGGGCTAATTGAGAAACTTGGTCGATTGGGCATTGAGCACAAGACCAATGTTGCTGTTTATGCCATTCTTCAGTCACTTCCCGATTCATATTCGAGTTTCGTAGTAAACTTTAATATGAATAAGACGGAATCGACTATGTCTGAGCTGCATAATATGCTAAAGACCTTTGAGTCTTCCACTGCTAAGGATAAACCTGTGCTCATGGTGAGTGCCTCTACTTCTTCTGCTCCGAAAGGAAAGAAGAAGCAAAGGGGCAAGGCAAAGAAAGACTCTAAGCCAAACTTCCTTAAGCCCAAAGGTGAATTCAAAAGAAGGACAAGGTGGACAAGGATGTATGCCTCTACTGCAAGTAGAAGGGGCATTGGAACAGGTATGTTTGTTATTGAGATAAACATGTCCACAAATGATACTAACTGATGGGTATTGGATACCTGTTGTGGCTCACACATTTGTACTATTGTGCAGGGTCTCAAGCATAGCAGAGCAGTTAGGCCGGGTGAAGTCGCCCTACACGTTGGGAATGGAGCAAGAGTTGCTTGGCGTTTATGTTTTAGACTTACCCTCTGGTTTTAGACTTGAACTAAATAATTTTTATTTTATTCCCTCTATTACTCGCAACATTATTTCTATTCCTATGTTAGACATTGAAGGGTTTTCCTTCCATTTTGCAAATAATAATTGTTTTTTTTCGCTTAATGGTGATGTTTATGGAAATGCTTCTTTATCGAATGGTTTATATTTGTTGCATTGTGGACATGATATTCTTAATATACAAAACAAACAACTCAAACTTAGTAATCATGAAAATCCGACTTGTGGCATTGTAGGCTTGGTCATGCAAATGAGAATAGGATTGCAAGGTTAAGAAAGTTAGACTACTTAACCCCATTCAACTTTGAGTCTTATGGAAATTGTGAATCTTGTCTCAAGGGCAAGATAACCAACAAACCCTTTTCTGGGAAAGGGATTCGTGCCAAAGAAGTTCTAGAGTTGATCCACAGTGATGTCTGTGGACCATTGTCCACTCTAGCTAGGGGTCACTTCGCCTACTTCATCACTTTTACTGACGATTTCTCAAGATATGGATACATGTATCTTATAAAACACAAATTCAAATCTTTTGAGAAATTTAAGGAGTTCAAAGCTGAAGTACAGAAGCAACTTGGTAAGAGTATAAAGACTCTTCGATCATATCGAGGAGGTGAATACCTTAGCCACGAGCTCATTGATTACTTGAAGTTACATGGAATCCAATCTCAATGGACTCCTCCCGGAACACCGCAAATGAACGGAGTATCCGAGAGGAGAAACCGAACCTTGTTAGACATGGTAAGGTCCATGATGAGCTTTTCTTCTCTCCCTACATTCTTATGGGGATACGCGTTACAAACCTCAATTTACATTCTGAATAGGATTTCATCCAAATCAGTTGAGCATACGCCATATGAACTATGGTGTCGCAAGAAGCTAACTTTTTCACATATCAAAACGTGGGGTTGCCCCGCAATTGTGAAAAAGATGCTCACTAATAAGTTGGAATTCAAAGGTGAAAAGGGTTACCTTGTGGGATATCCTAAGGAAACAAGTGGATATTACTTCTATCTACCTGAGAAACAAACGAAAATTGTTTCTAGGCAGGCTAGGTTCCTCGAGGAAGACTATGTCTTTAGGGAACAAGACCGTAAGATGATAGAACTTGAAGAAATTCAAGAACCACATGATGACCAAGAGACTGATATCTTGTCAAAGAAATGTGACAAGGAATCAGTGGGAGCATTTAGCACCTCTCATGGTGGAATTTTATCACTTAGTGATCCTCTTTCAGCCAGTGGGAGTGTAATTGGAGTTGCATTGCCTTCGAACAAACTCCAAGTGGGCTGAATGAGAACAACATAGTTCAAACTCCCGCCCTAGAGGCATCTGAAAGTGTCGCTCTTGAGGACTCTCCGGACATTGATGAAATCGATGCACCACAAAACTTTCACGATCAGAATGTACAGCCTGCACAACCACAACTCCGTAAGTCCACTAGGATTCGTAATCCGCCCACTAGATATTATGGTTTCCTCGTATGATGTGGAGATCCCGGATAAAGATGATCCTAGAACTTACACTGAGGCAACATTAGATGTTGACTCAGAGAAGTGGCATGAAGCCATGAAATACGAGATGGACTCGATGTACACAAATTAAGTCTGGGACTTGGTTGAATTGCCGAAAGGGGTAAAACCCATAGGTTGCAAATTGGTCTACAAGCGTAAGACCGATGCAAACGGCAAGGTACAAACCTACAAGGCTAGGTTGGTAGCAAAAGGTTATAGTCAACGCGAAGGCATTGACTATGATGAGACTTTCTCACCTGTTGCCAAGATCAAATCCATTCGAATTTTACTCGTTGTAGCTGCACACTCAGATTATGAAATTTGGCAGATGGATGTCAAAACAGCCTTCCTCAATGGTAACATTGATAAGGAGGTGTTTATGACTCAACCGGAAGGTTTTGTATCTAAGCCAAAATCTAACCTAGCGTGTAAGCTTAAACGGTCCATTTATGGACTAAAGCAAGCTTCTAGGAGTTGGAATATCCATTTTGATGAAGCTGTCAAATCATTTGACTTCATCAGAAATTTGAAAGATCCATGTGTTTATCGTAAACGCAGTGGGAGAAATATTGTCTTCATAGTTGTGTATGTCTATGACATATTGATTATGGAAAACAATATCCCTCTCATGCAGTCGGTAAAAGATTGGCTATCAAGGGACCTTCATGATGAAGGACCTTGGTGAGGCATGCTACATCTTAGGGATCAAGATCCATAGGGATAGATCCAAGAAGATGTTGGGACTGTCACAGTCAACCTACGTAGATAAGGTGTTAAAGCGATTTGCGATGGAGAACTCTAAGAGAGGTTCTCTACCGGAATGTCATGGGATAAAGTTGTCTAAGAAGGATTGTCCTTCCACAGAAGCTGATATCCAGCGCATGAAGGATATACCATATGCATCTGCAATTGGCTCCATCATGTACGCCATGACTTGCACAAGGCCAGATGTGGCCTTCGCTGTTAGTACCACTGGTAGATACCAGCAGAATCCAGGTGAACCTCACTGGATTGCTGTCAAGAACATTCTTAAGTACCTTCGACGTACTAAAGACTGTTTCTTGGTCTACGGAGGACAGTCAGAGCTAGTTGCAACTGGCTATGCTGATGCAAGTTTCCAATCCGATTGTGATGATTACAAATCACAGTCGGGCTATGTTTTCGTTCTCAATGGTGGGGCGGGTAGTTGGAATAGTTCCAAGCAAGAGACTACCGCAGACTCAACAACCGAAGCTGAGTACATTGCTGCGGCAGAAGCTGCCAAAGAAGTTGTCTGGATAAAACAGTTCTTAAATGAACTAGGGGTAGTTCCGAGTGCCAGTAGTCCAATAAAGTTGTATTGTGACACTACTGGTGCGGTTGCGCAAGCTAAGGAACCGAGCTCCAATAACAGAAACAAGTATGTATCGAGTCGTTATCACTTGATAAGAGAGATAATCGTTAGAGGAGAGATAGAATTAGAATGTGTCCCCACGGAGGATAACCTGGTTAATCCTTTCACCAAGGCTTTGAGTGTTCATGTACACACTAGACATTTTGATGGTCTAGGGGTTAGACATGTAGGTGATCGGCTCTAGTTCAAGTGGGAGATTGTTAGTGTTAGTGTCCTAGAGACAATCCTTTGTAAGGACATAATACTCAGATAATATTCAGTATTGGTTTAATATTATTATTTGTTTAATATTAAATGTATGGCGTTACACTCATTAGAATATTATGTTTGATTGTTTGCATTTGTTCTTATATGTGTTCCCTTGAGTCACTGCTGTCATTGAGTGAGTGAGAACTCATATGACTTAAGCATGATTCTTAAATAGCCCCAATCGAGGATCATCAAGAAAGGGATATTGATGATGCAATGTAGATTGGTGTGCGATCTGCATCATACTCTTAGAGAGTGTAGTAAGATCTCACTTACTGTGAGATACTAGGTATCTCATGATGGATGCACAAATACCTTAGAGGGTATTGGTATACCCATCCGAGAAACCGTTTGATGTAGTTCCACTATATGTGTCTACGGGTGTCTCGGTTAGTGGGAGCAATGCGATACTCCTTTGACTTGAGGTCAATACGCACGACATGTGCGGAGTGATGAACTTTAACCATGACCAACGCTTGCACCCGTCTATGGGTAGATATGGCTTGGATTGGGTTCATCACGAAGTGCATCTGCGTGGTAGTTGAGCCAAGAAAAGGATTCATTCCTCAAAGTGGATTTAGAGAGAATACTCATCTTTTCATCATAATTGGATCTAAGTCATTGGCCAATGCACGTCAACTTAGACTTTGTGACTAAGTGTGACACTGATGATCAATTAGTGATTTGAGATAAATTGATTAAGTTATTTGAATAGACACTTCATCATGTTCAAGAGTAATCGAGTATTCGTGAATGAAAGGAGGAAATCGCAATTGCCCAAGTTTCAGTAACAGGTAGTTGCATGTTTCTCGCAACGTGCCTCATATATTGAGAATGTCTGATTTATTGACTAGGGTTCAATTAAGACCGTTAGTTTGACTAATTGCTCGGTATATGAGGGCCTATGAGTCACACAACAAGTAGTTTCCTTTTACGGATTATAGTTGGTTGATTAAATGTTAAATTGGATTTAATATTTAATTTATGAAGAGTTAATTATAATAGATTAATTTAGAATTAATTATTATTAATGTTTAATTAAATTGAATTTAATTAAATAAGAACTCTACTTTCGTCGCTAATTTTCGTCATTAAACACCGCTTTTTTTGTAGTGTAATAGTTAGTGGAGTGTTACTTTTTCCTTTTATGGACTGGGACAAATATAATGGGACGTCCATAATGTTGGAATATAGAGGCACGTAAACACGTAATACACGCGCAGCGGAAATAAACAGTTCACCAACAACGAACATACAATTGCATAATTGAGTACAGATAAACATAAAGAGAAACCTTACAACAGATCAAAGGCAGATTTCTCAACTATGGTATCCACGTAATCCCCGTGGACAGAATTGCACAGATCTGCCAGTGTTGAATGTGAGACGGAATTTGCTAGGAAAATTATTATCCTGGATTTTATGGAGAAACTAGGTTTTCTTGTTGTAGTAAATAATGAATCCCGGGACCTCATATATATAGGGAGAGATTAGCTTATATCTTAAGCAAATCTTTATTAGGAAGATAATTCCTAATCTTGAAAACCATATCTCAAAGATATGTTTTTCCCTACAAATATTTTCCTACAATAATATTCCATAATATTATTTTGGGATTCTTATTTAATTAAATTTAATTTAATTAAATAATAATAATAATTAATTCCAAATTAATATATTACTAATTCTCCATAAATTAAATATTAAATCCAATTTAATACTTAATCAACCAACTATAATCCGTACACGGGAGTTACTTGTTGTGTGACCCATATGCCCTCATATATCGAGCGGTTAGTCAAACTAACGGTCTTAATTGAATCCTAGACAATAAATCAGACAACCTCAATATATGAGGTACGTTGCGAGAAACGTGAAACTACCTGTAACTGTAACATGGACTATTGTAATTTCCTCCTTTCATTCACGAATACTCGATTAGCCTTGAACATGATGAAGTGTCTATTCAAATAGCTTAATCGATTTATCTCGAATCACTAATTGATCATTCGTGTCTCCTTTGGTCACAAAGACATCACCACAAGCTTTACCACTTGGCTATGCCTTTGGGGGCTCCATTTGAATTTTTTAGAACTATAAGAAGAGTACAATGAAATTGCTCCCTCTATCTTCAAATTAAAATATACACCAACCAGGTTTTTGGGAATCTTGAACTACAACTAGAATATATGAATGAATATGAACATGAAGATCACTTGAATATCATTAGAACATGAAAGAAAAGATGATATACATGCAAGTTCTATATTGAATAACCCATTTTGGACTTTTGCTGAAAATACCTAGACCAAGTGCATTGGTCTTGATATCCGCCAAGTTTTGTTATGTTGGAATTTGAATAATCTTTTATAACTTTTTGTTTAATCTTCCCTCTTGTTGAATGATAATCTATCTAGATGTATTTGTGCAATACAATAAATTGTTAAACTATCAATTTAATGTAAGGATGGTTGATGATGATGTATGTTTAGATTCTTTAGAATATATAAAATTCATTGTATTTCACATGTTGAGTACCTCATTGCTCTATATTTTACTTATGCAGATAACAATAGGTTGTTTATTTGATTTTCATGATAAACTATATAACCACTAATACTTATCCTTGCAATATGCTAAATATAAAAACTCTTGTTCAAGATTTGTCTTAAAATATCTTATAATGTCTTAAGTAAGCCTCAATTAGCTTATTTATGAACTGAGTAAGAGTTTGAATAAAATAGAAAATACATGACTTTGTAAAGACATGATTTTAATCCTTTAACTTAAAAAATTCAATTTTTTAATACTGTCACCTGCTATTGCAGTTAACTAGCTGATGAAAGGACGAAAAAATCGAATTCTGTAAAATTACAGGATCAAGATCAAAATTTAGTCAAATTACGGACAAAATGATCAATTTTCCCATATATAATAATTTAATAACACATAATTGTGCATGATACAATATCTGATTCTGTATGCTTATATTATGGGGGCAACATAATCTGTGTATTTTAATTGTTTTACCCAAAAATTCGAATTTTAACCCTCAAAATTTAATGTCATATTATTTGATCGAAAATTGCACATTACACATTTTAGAAGCGTGCCACATATTTGAAGGTTCTTCCAAAATTATGTGAACAAAAATTCAAACTTCACGTGGCCCAACCTAACATAAATTATTTATTTTCACTAATGCGTAATGTAACTAGAAAGTGGAGAAAGAATAACATCAGTCCACATTATAGATAACGTTGGCTGCGGTTATCTTATTATAAATAAATAGTAAATAATCTCAATAATCTTAATGTACGAATTATTTTAATTGAACAAAGCTATCTACTATTATTTTATGCATATTTGATATGGATTGCAATTTTATGTAAGAAATAATAACAATAATAACATAACAAGACAATAAATTTGATAATATCATAGAGATTCGAAGTTGAAATTTAAAATTAAGAGATAAGAGTTAGACAAGGTCCACATTCCATTGTGTATTTAATCCAAGGGTGTAGAAATCGGAAATCGGTAGTCGAGCGGCCATGGACCGCCTAGCGCCTAGGCCGTCTAGGCGGGGACTAATCGGGGACTAGTCGGCTCAATTTTCTTTTATTTTTTTTCATCTAAATGAGTTTTATTTACTATTTATCAATATATTATAACAAAAATACACTTCAAAATTAATTAATAAATTCAGTATACAACCGTCTAAATCTAGATAACAATTGAAACATCTTTTCTTATATATCTATTATCCATTATAGAGTACAAAAAAATAATTTAACATAAAAAAACTAAACAAATTTGTGTTTTGGAATTTTAGTACAGTGAAAATTATCAATCTTTGTCTTATTATCAATTTATTCTAAGAACAAAGTCTCTCATTATCAAATAATACCTTAGTGTTGGACACCTAGCTCTTGACTTAGCCGTCTAACTCCCGACTCGGTCGCCTAGGCGGCGCCTAGGCAAAATCGGGTCGGCCGACGACCGCCTAACGCTTAGACGCCGCCTAGGTGGGGATTAGTCGGGAGTTTAAATTACATCACTGATTTAATCATGTACGAGAAATGGAGGTGTTGGGAGATGAATTTAATAAAAGATTATATGATTTTGATTAAGATCCCAAAACCCCTGAGTATGACATGTTAAGTAATGATCTTGATAAATGAGTTAGGATTCAGTTTTGGAGTATTCAGGATGTTATCTGCAAAATGTATAGTCAGCAGATATAGTTCAGGATAGGTTCTGAAGACTCTGAAGAACTCAAGATATGTTTCAAGATACCGGTTTTCAAGATGAAATCAAGTCTCTGAAGACTCAAGATGAAATCAAGTCTCTCAAGACTCAAAGATGGAAACCGAGAACCCAAGACTCAAAGATGAAGACTCAAAGATATCGCTTAGTATAAATCTGAAGACTCAGAAGACTCTGGAGACTCAGAAGACCCTGAAGACTCAGAAGACCACTCAAGACTCGTAAGACCCTCAAGACCCGTAACCCTCAAGACTCGTAAGACTCAAGACGCAAGACCAAGACCGAGTATTTGAAGATCAAGAATATCGAAGTACAAATTAATTATCAAGACTCAAGAATGTCTTGAATGCTCAAGATGAACTCCGAATGTTCCGAGGCAATCAATATATCTATCCGAAAGGATGCAATCTTGAGAGAAACGCGATACCTTAGAAAGTTAGATATTGCCAAGACATTCAAATGCGCATAAGAGGAACTAAGTCGGAAGTGTTGTTAAGGTTATATCAAACTCGAGTTTGTAACCAAAAAGAGCCGCTGAAAGGTGTCTACCTTTTACCGAGACAAAAGTCAAAAAGAGGAAGACGACATCAACCATCTTCGACACCGATGAAGGACAAGTCAAAAAAAAGATGTCGATGTACGAAAAGTTCCAGACTGCAAAAAGTGAAGACCGGCTACATGAAAGGCTATTGCCTAAAACGTGTTAGGGAGTTTCAAACCCTAAATATAGCCGTTTCTCACACACCATAAGAGGGAACTCACGAAGCTATCTCTCCAACGGATAGTTTTCAAGAGTAACCTTGGTGTATGCCTATAAATACTGGTGACCCTCTACATCGTAAGGTTACGGGAAATTTATACGCAACTCAAGAGCTCAAACTTATTATTGCAAAAGTTACAGCACTCGAAATACCTTGAATTTCCCAAGTGCTTCTATATTGAAGAGAGCTCACTTTACTAAGCCTAGCTTGATAAGATTTATCCAAAGCTTAGTCGAGATATCCTAACCCTTTGCATTGTGCTTCATTGTAAAGGATATCTCATCCTAGTTGGAAACCAACCAAGAAACCCCAAACCCTTGAGAAGGTAGTTGGAGTGTGTTTGTTGGTGAGTAGAGTTGTAAAGAGTTAGTAAACTACGCGGAGTAGTCAGAAAACTCTAGAGGAGAAGTTAGTAAGCTACAGGGGTAGTCTGAAAGCTTGTGTGTGATTGAGTAAGTAAACTACGAGGTAGTCTGAAAGCTCAGAAGTTGATAGTGAATTTCTCTGAAGAGTCAGGGAGAGTGGATGTAGGAGCTTGAGTCTCTGAACCACTATAACTGCTGTGTTCTTTATTGCTTTCCTTATCTGTGCTTAACTGTTGCATTGACTCGATTTTGAAAGCACACTTTTCACTGATATTCAGTTGGAATCAATCCACTGAAGTTGCATAAGTGAATCACAGCCTAATCACTATTTCATAAGGGGAAGGTTTTCAGCAAAGCTTAAAACGAGTATAAACTAAGGGCCAACCATTCAAGACGGTCGAGTAGCTAGAGAACAGATAGTTACCAAATCAACTCTCTCTGAGGATTCATAGTTAGTTATCTGATCCAAGCAACTCAGATCTCTGACACTCGAGACTCGATTGGGATTATCTGAGGTATCTGAAAGTAGCTCGGGATCACTTTCTCGATGAGACTTTGACTCGGAGCGATCTGTCTTCTCGAACCTAATCTTGAGATTGTCGACCCCAAGTGACCTCGATGAAAAAAAGTTTTAAAATCAAATCAACACGTGTATTCCCCCCATACACGTGTAAGACTAGATTTTCACGACCAACAAAGTGGTATCGAGCGGTGGTTCAACTTGACCACTTTTTGTGTTGACCAAAGTTTTATTTTCAAAAATACTTGTGGTCTATCCGAATCGATCTTATTTGTTGAAATTTTTGTTCTTTTCAAAAGATCAGAAAAATGTCTTCTAAAAACTTCCTATGTTCTCGATGAGAACTATGATCTATGGAGACCGAGAATGCAGTAACATCCGTATTCCAAACATGAGCGTATGTGGAGAGGGTTTCTCAAGGACCATTCAAATTCTTTGTGGTGAATCCCCAGAGGAATGTAAGATGAGAGAATTGATCCTAGAGCAGAAATTTCCTAAGTCCGATGACCAACTAACTCCCCGAGGAGAGAAAGTTAGTCAATCTAGACTACATTGCAAAAAGACACACTATACAAAGACAATTGATGATGGTGTGATGGGAATGATCTCTCACTGTAACACAGATCATATAAAAGAAAACAAACTTTCAGTGGCAATTGAAAAGTTTGACAGTTTTGAAATGGATGATGGTGAATCAATAGACAAATTGGAAGTCGATTCACTAGCATCATGAATGATCTAAATGCACTTGGAAAGAAATATCCACAAAGAGAAGTGGCATTGAAAATTCTTAGAGGTCTTTCTAAGAAATGGGATATTCATGCAAAGGTGATTGAAAACACCAAGAACATTAGTTCAATGCCATACCAACAAGTCTTCTCTCGAAATAAAGCCTATGAATTTGTAATTGATAAGAAATCCAAAAAGGTCGACAAAGAAAGATGATTCTTCATCAAGTAAAAATGTTGCTTTAAAAGCCAAAGATAAAACTCAGAAAAACTAAAGAGTCGAGAACCCCCATGCCAAACATCGATGAGCTTGAGGAAAAGCTAAGCACCGATGGCAAGGAGGTTTGACAGAGACTTAATAATAGATTTGGAAAATACAAAAGCTTTTACAGAACCACACGTACCGAAGAAACCCGAGGACGGATCAACCGAGAAGAAGAAGGACTGAAAGTCAAGGATCTTCATCCGTAAAGAAGGACTCCAAGTCCAAAGAAGAAAATGATCGATGATGATGCCAACAGATGCTATAATTGTCGAAGAAAGGTCACTTCCAAAGATGATTGTCCGTAGTTGAGTGCTTAGGAGAGAAGAGAAAGACAAGCTAAAAGAGACCGAAGTTCTCAAGCAAAAAGGCCATGGTTGCGTAAAGAAGAACACTCGAGGAGGAATCTAGCTCTCCGGATGAGATATTCTCGCATTAAATGAAAGTGATGACATCTGCCCGGCACGGCCATTGAGGAGGTAAACTCTTCGCTCTTCATTGTTGCTCCTACACTAGCACAAGAGTTTTCAAGTTCCACCGAAAACAAAATTTTTGACCGATGGATTCTTTTTGAGAATCATGAAGGACTATGCCGTTTTGCAAGGATCGCTAAATAAAACTCAAGAGTCGAATAAGAACCAATCTTTGAAAATCTAAAATGGAAAGACTCTAGCAAAAAACTAAATCACTTCTCAATTTATGGGAGCTACTTGATGAACCGGATGTTACGAAAGTACAACTCTCGTGAGAAAGAGAAGTTGATAGAGACCCTAATCAAAAGCTAGAGAAATCCAATCAAGAAATTCAACTTAATCGTAACTAAGTTCAATGACCTCTCCGAGAAGCATGAAACTCTACGAAACCATGGAGGATAGTGCACGAAAGAAGTTAACTCTATTGAATAATGCATCTAAAGTAATAGATGAAATTGAGTTACCAGAGATCTGCCACTATAAAATCTGGATTGGGATACACTCCGGGGGGAACCTCACAAGGTCATCCGAATGTTTGATCAAGTAGCAAGAAGACAATCTTTGTTAAATCAATGGCACCTACACTTCAAACCAAGAAATGCCCAAGGTTGTAGACAAGGAAAAGGACCTATGGTTTCAAAGAAATTGAATGATCGTGTTAGAAAGCCCAAACCTCGGTGTGACGGCTAGAAAAACTTGAAAGCGAATCGATTGAAAAATTTCGTGCAAGTACTTCAAAGCCTCGTGCTAAGAATGCAAACTTGAAAGGATCTACATCAACCATCGAGAAATCTTCGAAGAGAAACACTCGCAGAGATATTCTCAATCAAGAGACCAAGTCCTCAAGATAATCTTGAAGACCCATATTTCAGTACAGCAACCTAAACCCCACTTGCCTAAGGGTAAAGGTTACCTGAACCCAAGTCAACAAAGATTCAGACCAGCTGCACATAAGTCAAAGCAATGGAACAAAAGGCTTGAACCAAAGAAGAATTCAAAAGCCCATGTTCATGCTAAGGCCAGCACTCATACACAGGAAACTGCTAAGGCACCCAGAGTAGTAAATGTGTATGTAGATGTTTATGGAAGACAGATCGCCCACTCTAAAGTGATTAGAGTTGTTAGGCGATTTGGATCCCTAAAGGTACATGACTAACCTTGTAGGACCCTACACAAATTGGGTACCTAAGAATTAAATTGTTTTTCAGGAGGAAAACAAGGGCACTGAACTGACTAAAGATCACATGGCACTGATGAGCAGAGATGAAAAAGCTCCTGATATATGGTATCTTGATAGTGGATGTTCAAGACATATGACAGGATACAAAAAGATACTCAGTGACTATGTTGAACAAAGAGGCCCACAGATCACTTTTGGAGATAACTCCAAGGACGATGATCAAGGATATGGAACTTTGGAAATCGACTCGAGTTCATATCCATGGTGTTTCATATGTATCCGATTGAAGCATAACTTGCACCAATTAGCCAATTCTGTGATAAAGGTTTTAATGTTGAGTTCTCTAAAAACTTATGTTTTGTGAAAGATGATACATCACGTAAAAGTACTACTTGTTGGGTACAAGAAAAGGGAATGTGTATCTTGTTGATTGAGTTCAACTCCTAAAGATACATGTTTAGTTGTGTGTCTAAGAAGAGGTTTATGTGGAACAACCTCCGGCTTCAAAACAGAATGACCAAGTTTACAGTGCTCGAAAAAGCCTTGTATGGTCTCAAGCAAGCACCCGAGCATGGTATGATACTCTTTCTCGCTTTCTTCTTGACCATGGTTTTGTCAAAGGAACTGCTTGATAGAACTCGTTCGTGATAGAGGATGGGGAAGATATCTTCTTCGTTCGGATATATGTTGATGATATCATTTTTGGATCTCCAAACCATCACCGTGAAAAAGTTTTCAACACCGATGAAAGGCAAGTTTGAGATGTCAATGATGGGAGAGATGAATTTCTTTCTAGGTCTTCAAGTGAAACAATCAAAGGAAGGAATATTCATCAACCGTGCAAAGTACACCGAGATCCGATTGCCAAATATGGTGTCTGAGATTGCAACTTCGCTTAGATTCCTATGAATACTAACTACAAGATGGATCCCGATTCGGAAGACAAATCGGTGAATCATACCGATTATAGAGGAATCATTGGATCATTGCTTTCTATCTCACAAAGACAAGTAGGCGGATATAACATTTCTTTGTTGGGATATGTGCAAGATACCAAGCTAATCCTAAGACTAGTCACATGGAGGTCGCCAAAAAGATACCGAGATATCTTAAGGGCACAAATGAATAGAGGATTATGGTATCCAAATGATGATAACCTTGAATTAACAGTTACTCGGATGTCGACTATGGAGGTTGCGACTGACGAAAGTCCACAACAGAAACTTGTCAATTTCTAGGAAGCAAACCGATATCTTGGTTTTCAAAGAAATGACCTCAAGAGTAACCAAGACTCATTATCGTTTCAATACATGGTCGCAGAAAAGTTGTGTTCATTCTTTGCCTCGCACAACAATTAAGGGATTATAAAGTTGTGGCCAATGAAGTACCAATATTTTGTGACAATAATAGTGCCATTGCTATTTCACAAAATCCGGATTGCACACCGATGCAAGCATGTGGATATCGACATCACTTCATCGTAGAGATCATGTCGAGAAAAAGACATAAGGATGGAGAAAATTCATACCGATAGGCAAAGAGCCGATATCTTGACTAAACCTTTGGGTCAATCAAGATTTCGTGAACTTTCGAATGAATTAGGGATGTTAAAACCAGTGTATAAAAGTAAATCAAAATTGAAGATTTTCGGATGCATGAAGCTTTCTCGAAACTCTACCGAGAAACTCAGATAAAATGGAAATATTGAATCGAGTCTCGTGAAACTCAGATTCTTCAAGGTCAAGATTTCGAAGAGCATGTTTGAACCCTTTCAAGATTTCTCGATATTATACTGACATTTTATCAAGGTCAGTACTCAGTAAGACTGATAGAGGGAAATTAGTCTGAAGAGGTAATGACTCATGTGACCCATTTATTGCTTAAGTAAAACTCAGTAATCATTCGCAATAAATACAAAACACCTGAGGAATGTTTTTTTGCGATCGTTTTAAATTCGAAGAAGGACAACAAATCATTTAATGCTCTGCCACATTATTGACCAATGAGGATATTTTGGCGGCTTACTTTTTGGAGATCGTTTGGTTCATATACCCGATTAATCGGAGATTAATCTCAACCGCTGCTTTTCACCTAACCAACACGATTCTCCACGATCTCGGGCTATTTATACCTCTTTAAGCCATTCAAGCCGAAATTTTATCAAACCCTTCGTTCCCAAATACTCTGTAACTAAAATCCCCTTTGCCCAGAAATCGCAAAACCCTAAAGCGTCACATTCTTCAATCATATTCTAAAATGGCTCCAACCGTATTCGAGAGATTAGCCATAACCAATAAGCCATGGTACGAGTTCATTGTCTCACTTGAAAGCACAACCAACTCAAAGCCAGAAGAGGAGGCTCTGCATATGATCCGACTGGCTAAACTCACCCATCTAGTCGCAGTTTCCACCCGCACCAGAGTTCGCAAAAGAGGTAATCGAATTCATCTGCAATTTGAAAATAGATGAAGAAGATTGTTTGCACTCTTCGATTACCGTATCTCATCTAGAGCACTCATCAAAATACGTCGATTTTGAGAGGGAGATGTACATTATTCCTAAAAATCTGAATGATGTGTTTGAGCTATGTGATAGAGGAGAGGATCCTGCGATGTATATGTCGGGTAGAGAGCAGGAGTACCTAGATAGGATTGCTGAGAATCCTGTGAAGTTTGAGGCAACTTTGCACAAGAAGCACCTAAAGCCACAATATCGTGTGCTGATGGATATTGTGAGCAAGAGCGTCATGAGTCTTGCGGGGAGTTTTGAGCAGATTAGTACCCCTCAAGCTCGATTGATGGCGGCGATCGAGGCATCTCCCACCACCGACTTCAACCGGGCTGAAATTCTTAGTCCAGATGGTGTCGGAGCAAGCCAAGATCATAAAAAGAGTCAATGGGGAAATCACGATGAAAGGCAAGATCCACCATGCCACCAAAATTGCCTATATTTTGGAGATGTGCAGAGAGGAGGAGGATATCTTCGCCAATTCAACCCCATTCCCTAAATCCAAAATTCTCTTCAAGCCCACTGCTGTGAAGAAGCAGGCCATTCGAGGGAAAAGAGAAAAGAAGGAAGAATCACCTTCATTGCCGAGAAAGAGACCCAACAAACCAGGGGGAAGGTTCTGGAGGCAAAATGGAGCAAGGAGCAAAAAATCGATGAGGCAGAAGAACCTCGCCCAAAGCGCAGAAGATTGGTGGTTCTCACCGACGGCGGTAGCAAAGATTCTCGAGGAGAGACAACCCGAGGGCCAAACCGCCAGAGTTCACCATTACAAGTGCCGCTCAAAGTTATCTCAAGGACACAGATCGATCGAGGAGCAGGTCTTCTTCGAGGTGCTCGAGACATCATCATCCTCGATAAAATTTCTCAGAAATTTTTAACGGAGCTCGCACCTCGAGATGCCTTACCTCGGATGTGCAGTTCGATCAAGAGCCAACTCGTAGTCGATCCAAGATGTGCAGCTCGACCGACGAGCCAACTCGCACTATATCGAGGAAATGCCACCAGTTCCTCGTAACCCACTCAGATGCAAACCGAGGACTGAATGCACAAGCTTCAGATATCATCGAGGCTCGGGAGCAAAATGTACTCGATGAGCTCCCCGAAAGTGACCTCATCGCTGATCCCTTAGCCGGGCTTCTCTCGAACGTAGAGCCCGAGATGGAAGAATGGCGAGGTCAAGAAGGCGAGTGGAGGAGCAAGGGGAAACGTTCATCCTGACCGACACCACGAGCTCACTATACCCGATCTGCAAGATATATTCTTCGATTAAGGACGACAAAGGTATATCCTCAATCGACACTCTTCCCGAGATGCTTGATATTGCTTTGATTCGTGAGGGGAAGACCGGTGGAATGAGGAGATGACCTTCCCGACCGACTTCTCGTGGTTCAAGGACAAAGCTCGGGATGAAAAATTCCGATTTTGATGAGTCGTTCTTCGAGGAAGCTAGCCGAGAAGAAAGCAATCGAGGTTGGTGCCCCGAGCAAATGGAGACAAATCCAAAGATGGAGATGGGGACCAACAGGAGATGCCGAGGATCGATCTCAAAACGAAAAAGAGACTTCATTGTCGATCAACTCTCGATCGGCTAGCACTCTTCAGGTACCTTTTGGCACTATTAATAATTATGCCAGAGTTACTGAAAGTACTATCTTTAATTCTGAAATGTCTGATAATCAGACTGAGGCTCAATTGGAGACCGAGCTCGATGAAGCCGAGCTCAGATGATCAAACAAAGACGAAGGTGCGTAGGTCATTTCGAGATTGATCTCACTCCTCGGCCATGGAGAAACTTGAGAAGATTGAGCCAATGTCGATCAAACTTACTCGGATGGAAGCAACGCTGGCCAATCAAGCTCGTGACAATGGAAGGACTTAGCCATTCTTCGAATCGGTGCGGAATACAAAAACACTCTGACACTCGATGACCTCCATGGAAGAAAAGCTGAATAAAAAGCTGGAGGGAGTCAACGCAGAGTTAAGTGCTGAAATGAAACAAAAGCACCAGGAGTCGACTGAATTTCTAGAGGTGAAACTGACAGAGAAAAATGAGGTGCTGATCAAATCTGCTGTTGAGGAAATGAGCTCAGTGCTCATGACCAAGATGACAGAGATGCTTAAAGATGCACTCTCTGGCCAGTTTGCCCACATATCTGAAGAACTGTCTGTGGCTAAGAACCACATTAGGAGAATGGAAGATGAGCAAGATCAGCTAGCAGGAGAGATCCGCTGTGTGAGCAAAAGAACAAGATCACATGGACACTCTCTCCGCACTTCTTCCAAACTACGGTGCAAGAAGGGGAAAGGGAAGGTGCACCTCGGGAAGTTCATGGCACGTGCTTTGGAAAAGAAGGCTCGAGAAAGATGTTTGAAATGTACAATCTAGCTCAAGCCTTTAAAAAAAGTCTCTGCTATCGAGAAGTTAAAATTTGCTCAAGTAGAGAAGCCGCCTACATTCGAAGTTTCGAGCAAAACCGAGCTTGAGGTTGCAAGAGAAAACCGAAAGTTAGAACTAAGGTTGGAACAAGCCAGTTGGTCTTTGAATCGCCTTATGAAGAGGAAAGCCTTGGGCGTTGTTCAACTCAGAAAGCAAGCGTCTGAAGGCTTCTAAGCCAATCCAGAGAAAGTTGGTTACGGATGATGAAGATCTGCGAGAGAATCTGAGTCTTAACCTCGAAGAAAGTCTTCAACACCAAAGAGGCTCACGACACTCCAAAAAGAACAAGCTAAGAAAGTCGCTGCTTTTGCCGGTCTCGTGAACTTCGTGGATCGAAAAGAAGATAGAAAAGAGCGTAAAGCCGAAGGAGACTTTCGTAAAGTTTGCGAGCAAGAGGAAGGAACATCGAAAAGCGCTGAAGGGCCCCCATGTTGATAAATGGATGCCCATTAAACTCAACGACATGTGGGAAGAAGTGAAGAGAACCTTCGGTTCAATTATGATGTTCTCGGGAATGGAGAGGGAAGGCTCGCACCCAAGCGAAGCTTTCATTGAATATCTTCTCACCTTTTATCCAAAGTATCTACAAAGTTGGATTAACCTTGCGGATGAAGGTGGAGTACGATAGTAGCCCCCAAATCCATATTCATATCCTCCTCCGAGACTTGGTAATGGCTTGGTAAATGAAAAGGCCATTACGCAAGAAATTGCTCAAGATCTGGGTCGGTTGGGCCTAATCGAAAACAATCCCGCACATCATCGGGGAAAGAAATGAGTCAAGAAGAGATTCTTCGAATGTTTGATCTGGAAGTGCCCAATCGATGAAGTCGAAAATGAAGCAAACAGAAAGCGTAAGATCAAGAGCGAATCAAGACTAAAAAACAAGACTCGAAGATTTTGTATTCTTTAAATTTTTGTCTTTTTTGATTTTGTTTGATAAATTCATTGTAATCTGAATGGTACACTTATCATCAATGAAGATTTATCATTATGCTCAAAAAGATAATATCTCATTATCTTATTTTACATGTCTTTATATTTGATATGCCCGACATTCTTTGTTTGTTTGGTGATGAAATTGTTGGGAGATTCATTCTTTGAAGTAATTATTGAGAGACATAACCAATCTTGTAATAGGATAAATCGAAACACGAGTATAGGTTATATATACCAGTAATAAGATAGGTTTTGGCATCATCAAAAAGGGGGAAATTGTTGGGAGATGAATTTAATAAAAGATTATATGATTTTGATTAAGATCCCAAAACCCCTGAGTATGACATGTTAAGTAATGATCTTGATAAATGAGTTAGGATTCAGTTTTGGAGTATTCAGGATGTTATCTGCAAAATGTATAGTCAGCAGATATAGTTCAGGATAGGTTAAGACTCTGAAGAACTCAGTATGTTTCTGAAGATACTGAAGTTTCAAAGATGAAATCAAGTCTCTGAAGACTTCGATATGAAATCAAGTCTCAAGACTCAAGATGGAAATCGAGAACCAAGACTCAGTATATCAGTTAGTATAAATCTGAAGACTCAGAAGACTCAGAAGACTCAGAAGACCCTGAAGACTCAGAAGACCTCAAGACTCGAAAGACCACAAGACCTGTACAAGACCACAAGACTCGAAAGACTCAAGACGCAAGATCAAGACCGAAAGTATTTGAAGATCAAGAATATCGAAAGCATTTAAGAATTATCAAGACTCAAGAATGTCTTCAATGCTTCAAGATGAACCTGAATGTTCCGAGGCACTGAATATATCTATCTGAAAGGATGCAATACTGAGAGAAACGCGATACCTTAGAAAGTTAGATATTGCCAAGACATTCAAATGCAGATAAGAGGAACTAAGTCGAAGAAGTGTTGTTAAGGTTATATCAAACTCGAGTTTGTAATCGCTGTTGTTTCGATATAATAAATCGATTAATCGAACATCAAAGAGCGACACGTAATATTCAAATATAATAATCACACCCGTGGATAAGTTACTTTTTGTTCGCCGACTCATCGTAATTGTTCGCTAGCCTATCGAACAAACATAACCAGTCAAGATCTTCAACTCAACTCTCCCGAGGAACCCAAGAGCGGCGAACATAAAGTACGCCAACGTAAGATTAATTTCGACGGTCAATAAAGCTTCTTCTCGACAATGTTTATACAAAGATGAATCTAGAAGATGAAATCAAACGTGGCGACATCTTCGAGTTCTTGCATGATCCGTAAAAATCCAAAGACATGCTTTACCAATCCAAATTTCATGCTTAATCTAAGTACAAAAAATAGAAAAAAAGGAGAGAAAAAGGAGGACGGACCCCTAAAAAAAAAAAAAAAAAAAAAAGAGAGAGAGATTGCCTATAGGAATTCCCTGGAGAGGTGAGGAACAAAAAAGAAGAGTGTTCATCCACATATCCAAAAAACCCTAGAACTCGTTTACCAATCAGCATCGATTCATCTTCATAAGGTGTATCAGGAACTGTACGTGTAAAGCTCGAAATACTATATCCTGGCTTGGTATGCCCCCAGAGTAGTCATTTTCTTGACGAACTGGGTCAACAAATTCATCTTATTTACCGTTTATTTTACACGTATAAGTTTTGTTTGCGAGTTGTAATCAAATTAGCCACATAATACTCTCGATAAAAAACGACTCGCGACAATTGGCGCTAGAAAGAGGGGTAGGAAAAATCAACCCATACACGAACCCTTAGTTAGCCGAGGCAGAAAAAAGAAATATAATGCCTCAATCTAGAACACCCAAACGGAGAGGTCGGAACAAAGCCGACCATATGACCGAAAAAGAGGCCCAAATACGACCTCATAAAAAGATCAAGCAAGAGAAACTATTAATCTTGAGGATATAGCCAATGATCCGTGCCCACTTCAAAAAGCAATCACTTTCTTCTTGTCGCGAAAGCACGTAAAGAGAGGGCGTAAAAAGAATTGGCTAAGTTAGAGGCTCAAAAGCGTGAAGAGCAAAGATTCATATACACCCGAAAAAAAACAAGCTAAAAAAGAAAATCGCAGCGGACCAAAAAAAAAGTTCGATGATACGTCGGATGACGAATAAACGACCTCAAGGGTCTAGACCATCGGCGTTTGACGCTTTGAGGCTCTCCGCCAAAGACCGAATCGGTAATAACAGAGAGACAGATCCAAGAAAAAGACATTCAATAGAGGTTCCCGCACATTCAGATCTTCAAAAGCATCCGCACAATCGAACAAATATCCATGAACAAAGTTGTCTATCCATCATCGATTGGGTAGTCAAGGACAAACTTGGAGAGGGGGGATCGCCTCATCACGAGCATGATCCACGAGATCCTCATGATGGGAAACAATTTCAATCTAAGTCTATTAGTCCCACGAAATTTGCGTAAATGCAAAAAAGCCATCGAGGATTACAGCCGATCCGCCGCGACTAAGAGCTACCCTCGATCGAAAGACCGTACCTTTTGCTCGCCATTATCACCAAAGATCATCATGCGGCGTCAAGTCCAAGAGAAAGTCGCAAAGACCCGACCACCAATTCCTATCTTCGATCTTTGAAGTCGGATCCTCATGTCCATCTCAAAGAAATACTCGAACTTTATGATCGCGATGGGGGGCTACAGACGCGACGCAAAGGCCGATCATTTCCCATGACTTTGGGTGATCGAGCACATAGATGGTTTACCACTTTACCCGCCAAGGCCCATCACATCTTTTGCACAACCGACGATAATTTTTGTCCCATTTCTCATCCATGTGTGCTGCCTCGCCTGCGCCAAACAAAGGTTGGCATGATTTTTCTCAACTAAAAGGTGAGTCCGACCGATCATACATAGAAAGATTTGATAAATGTTTATATGATGGAGCCCCAGCTTGAGGAGGATGCTAAGATCCTCGCGGTGGTCGGAGGCCTAACTTTAAATACTGATACATGTGGAAGGCCATGCATCAAGATTGGCAAAACTCATACTCGAGTTTAGAGAATGAAAAAATAAATTATAGCTATGCAAGATTTGCTCGCACAATCACAATTGAGACAGAGCCCATCGCTAGGAAAGCTTTCAAAAGAAAACGATGAATGAAGGGGGGGGTACAGATCTCCAAATTTCCTTCAAACCTTTTCGAACAAAGAGCGTAAGAAATGCCCTTCAAGTCTTTTTTTTTGGTTTTTAAAGAGAAACCATCTTTAATCAAATCAAAGATCGGGACATGTTAGACCGGCCAAGAAGAATTGTAATGGATAAGCGTCGACTCAACGCTTCCAAATACTGTAATTATCATGAGTATATCGGGCACTGTCTACGTAAAATTGTCGCGATTTACTCAAAATCAACTTTGGAAGCTATATGAAGAAAATCGTCTTTCCCGTTCTTAAAAAGCCAAATAACAGGATTCGCGAACGTAAAAAGACGTAAGACCGAAGGGGAAAGCGAAAAGGTCAACAAATATTTGACAAAGATCCCAAGAATCATCACAAAGAGACCAAAACGTCCAAAAGAGGGCCTCCCTATCAAGGGAAGAGGTCAAGAAAGTCAAGAAATCCAAATGATTCGTCCTGAATATGGTCCTGTGGGTGGATGTTACCAGGCGCCAACGTTATCGAACAGACGCAAAAAGATGGAGATGCGTGCCATGCAGAACATCCATCAGATAAAGGTGGCGAACACATCATCCAATTCCCCACCTACACATCAAATCATTTTCTCGGAGGACGATCTTGACGGATTATAACTCCCCACAACGACTCCCAACCATCGCTTGCTTTCGTCTCCTCGGGTTGAAGGTACATCGCCTCTTAGTTGATCTTCGGGCTTATGCAAACATTTTATTCGTTAGTACCCTTCACCAGATGGAAAAACAAGTTGGGGATTTGAGCGGTTATATTGAACCATGTAATCATACTATAATGGGCTTTGGGGAATCTGTGACCCAACCCTATGGCATGATTAGGTTAGGAGTCGAACTAGAATCAACTTTGAATCCGAACATTAGACGAACTAGAATGTTAGATTTTGTAATCGTCGATGTTCAAATCCACTTATAATCGGGTTTCTAGGTCGCCTTTTTATTCAGAATTCAAAGCGCCTGCTTCCACGACATTATTGTGTTAAATTTCCGACTCAAGATGGAACGGGAGTGTAAAAGGAGATCAAAAGAAGGCTCGAGATTGTTTACTATCATGTGTACCAAAAAACAAAATATTGTTAACATGATGGAACGAATGCGGAGATTAATGAGTCAAGCCGTGAAAGTAAAAAAACATCGTCTAAAACATCTTCCGTCGAACATGAGTTCGGGCGAGCATAACCAATCGTCTAATACAAAAAGGCGCGAACATAGAATGTGGAAAAACAATTGATTCCTCCGATCTCCCAGATCAAATGAACATAGATCAGCCAAACGAGCGATCGGACCTAGAGCCTCGCATAGGTTTTGAACCTATGGAGGTTGATGATGAACCCCGGGGACCCATTCAAGACCCTCGGTGGAAGCAAAAAAAAAAGCGACTCCGTTGAGCAATTGGAACCAATCAATATCGACCCGAACAGACCTGAGTTAGAAGTGTTCATTGGTTCAGAATTACCTGAACCAATCCGAACAGAAGTAATTACTTACCTTCGAGCAAATTTAGATGTGTTCGCATGGTCACACGAAGATATGGTTGGAATAGATCCAGAGCATGCCCGCCACTCCTCAACCTTGATCAAACACAAGCTCCAGCTTGTTCGTAAACGCAGAAAAATTTAGTCCTAAAAATATGCGGCGATGAATAATGAAAATCAAAAAGCTCCTTGACAACAACTTGATCCGAGAGGTAAAATGCCCAAAATGGCTTGCAGAACCCCCGTACTCGTTCGCAAAACAAATGGATCTTGGAGGCTGTGTATTGATTTCACTGATTTGAATAAGGCATGTCCAAAAGATAATTTTCCAATGCCGCACATTGATTATTTGGTTGATAATACAGCGGGCCATGAACTCATGACATTTATGGATGCGTTCGCTGGTTATCACCAAATACCAATGCATCCGGACGATCAAAAGAATACAAAGATTCTCGCAAAGAAAAGAATATGTACTGTTGGCAACGCATGCCATTCGGATTAAAGAATGCCGAGCAACATATCAACGTTTGGTGAACAAAATGTTCGACGAACACATCGGCCGAACAATTGAGGTATATATCGATGATATTGTGGTAAAGAGCGAACATAAGGAAGACCACATCGCTCACCTCGCACAAACGTTTGATATACTAAGAAAATATAATATGAAGTTAAATCCCAAGAAATGCGCTTTTGGGATTCATTCAGCAAATTCCTCGACATATGGTTAGTCAATCTGGGATTGAAGCGAATCCACAAAGATTCAAGTCAGGCTCGATATGCAAAGCCCCTTAAATGTGAAAGAGGTCCAAAAGTTAACCGGACGATTAGCTTCCGTAAAGTAGGTTCATATCACGAAAATGGGGACAAATGTAAACCTTTCTTTGATGCATTAAAGAAGGAAAAGTTTCATGGACCGAGCATTGCCGTAATGCATTTGAATCATTAAAAGCAAAGACTCGCAGATACTCGGACATCGTCTAAGCTTCGCTCGAGCGAACAACTCTATTTATCTTCTTTGATCCCGAACATGCAATTAGTCTTTGTACTTATGCGGGCGTATGAACCACACATTTGCCCATTTATTATGTTAGCCAAGTGCTAAAAGAGAGGCCGAACCTCAGATTCTCCATTGGAGAAATTAGCATACGCCTCATAATGAGTGTGTCGAAAAATTGCGACCATACTTTTTCGACCACTCGGTTGAGGTATTGACCGCATTTCCATTGCGCCAAGTCCTCCAATCGACCGTGATATACTTGGGCAGATTGCTCAAATGGGCGGTGGAATTAGGATACCCGGCATTACGTTAAGCTCCACTTAACAAAGAATGAAAGGTCAAGTTATGGCCGATTTCATGGTTGAATTGACATATCCACAAATTCCCCGATTTAAATTGTCGATCAACCATGGCATATGTATGTTGATGGATCATCAACAAGTTTAAGAGCCGAGCAGCGTAGTTCTCATCAAATGACAACCAGCAAACGCTTACAACACCATCATCCGATTTGATTTTCCAAAGAACAAATAATGAAGTTTGAATATGAAGCTTTGATCGCCGGATTACGATGGCAATGACTATGGGAATTCAAAGGTCGATGATCTACAAAGGATTCTCGTGTAATTGTTTATCAAGTAACAAAGTAGTATGAAGCCCGAGGCTAACAAATGACTCAATATCAACAACTAGCAAAAAAGAGTTGCTCGAGCATTTTGACCAAGTTTTCATTGAACAATTACCACGAATGGGTAATTGTCACGACGCTTTGCACGCTGGCAACAAAGCAGAAGGAGTGACGAACACACGACATTGCACATTGTGGTCGCACACGGCCTATACGCCATCCGCTCCTCGTGGTTACGATTGCCCAAATAACAAGCGAACAAGAAACTTGATGACTCCAATAATGAGTTATTTACAAAAGGGACTTCTCCTCGAAAATAAAGCACAAGCTACTCTCCTCAGACATATGCCGCTTCGATATACTATTATAGACGAGCATTTGTACAAAAAAAGCTTCTCACTTCCACTTTTAAAGTGTATTACTCCCGAAGAGGGACATGTATTCCGCAACAAATCCATGATGGAGTTTATGGAAATCATACAGTGGGCTTGTCCCGCTCATAAAATAATCGAGCAAGGTTATTATTGGCAACCCTTAAAAAGGATTCGCGTGCGTATGCTCGTGCACGCTATCAATGCCGTACATGCTCCACTCATTCATAGCCCACCAAGATTTAGTATCGGTTTATAGTCCATGGCCATTTGCTAAATGGGGAATCGATTTACCGCCCATTTCCAACCGCACACATCGGGAGTTAGATATGCCGTGGTAGCCGCTGATTATTATTATACTAAATGGGCGTAGCGAGGTCATTGTTAAAATCACCGAACAAAGGATGTGGAACTTTGTTTGGAAAAACATTATCTGTCGATTTGGGCTTCCCCAATCATTGGTCACGGATAACGGCAAACAATTCGATGGAAGTGAATTCGCATAAAATTGTGCTCATTTGGGAATTAAAAGCACTACTCGACTCCATATTATCCCCAGTCGAATGGTCAAGTTGAAGCCGTTAATAAAATTATCAAGCATACCCTCAAGGCTAGACTTGATAATTCCAAGGGCGGAGGATGGGCTGAAGAATTGCCTGAAATATTGTGGGCTTACCGAACAACTTTCAGAACATCAACGGCGGAGACCCCTTTTGCTTTAGCATTTGGTGCGTAAAAAGTTCGTTATACCAAGCAGAATCAAAATTCCAAGTCATCGAACAATGACTTTTGGAGAGCATATTAATGACCAGGCACTCGCTCTGAGTTCAGACTTGTTGGAAGAAAGAAGGACAGAGGCTGATTTCAAGAATGCTATGTACAAAAAGAGATCAGAAAAATTTTATAATTCCAAAGTCCGAATGCGGAGATTCAATGTGGGCGAGCTGGTTTTAAGGCGATCGATGGGGGTACCCAGTGGTGTGTTCGGTCGAGCATGGGAAGGTCCTTTCAGAGTCACGGAGCGTTTACCAAACGGGGCATATGACTTGGAGGACCTGAATGGAGTCCCATTGTCTTACTCGTGGAATGCATCAAATTTGAAAAAATATTATCAATAAAGGCGAGCATAATGTTGACCGAACACAATCAGCCATTCAGTTCAAACGAGCAAGATGATCATAAAAGAAGAATATATTATTTTCGACACTTATCTTCAAGAAAAATGCTGGACAGCACTTTTGATAAACAGGAGACGTGTCACAACAAGCTGTCAATAGAAGATACGTGTCAAGGCGAGTTGATAAGTGGTGGCAGCCATGCAGGGGTAATTTAATTTTTAAGCAAGAGCTGTCAAAAAGCCGGACAGAAATAAGTAAGCTAGCACCAGCTATCTATGCCAGCACTAGCTTGGGACAGTTCTATAAATAGGGGCATACTTATAGTTAAGAAAAGCAGGAAAAAAGATGAAGAAGAAAAAAAAAAAAAATACTACGATTCTCGGAAGGAAGACGGCTTAGTATGCCCCGGACGAGAAGAATTGACTCTCGATTCAAAAATCATTTAGTTTGAATCGAACATCCGTCCGGATCACGAGTATTTTACCTCACATTAGCTCACGAAAGCACGAGTTGAGGCCCGCTTGGACTCAAGATGCTCGGAAGAATCGTGGTTACCACTCCACGTTACTCACTGCTTATGCAGTAATAAGCCATGAAGTCCCCTATGCATCCCCAAAATCTCCTCTGAAGGGGAGGGATGTCATAGAATCCACCCAAAATAAGATGCCGATGCTGACGCTCAGGCATCTACTGGAGGGGACAGAATGGTGCGAGCTGAAAATTTTGCTCGCACCTATTTTAGGCGAGCAGGAATGCTCGCCACATGCTCATGCCCGCGGCCGCCCACATAACCACAGCTTGTCCAGGAGGGACAAAAGCTTATGCTGCTGCTGCTTGAGCATGTTACAAAAGGAGAAAGGGTAGACAGCCTGATGTGCCATATCCTTGTCAACATCAATTCCGCGGGCAAGGTGAGGCCAGTTCGTGTCTACTCAAGACAGGTTTTAAATCCAAAACCCCGATCTGATAATAATAGTTGTGTAATAGATAGTCTTCTTCAGCTATGAACGATGTAATAGAATACAAAGTGTTGCAAAAAGAAAAAGAATGATATTTGTACTTTTGTTCGCTGAAGATTTTCTAGTTCAGGCCTATTTGAGGTCGCACTTAAGTTCCGACGACCGAACAAAGACGAACGAGCCCGTGTCTATGTTCACCGACGAACGAATTCCAGATTCGATTCCCATGAAGAAAAAGCGAGTAATGGGTACGCAGAAATGCATATAAGCCGACTAGTACTTACAGATACCAGAAGACGAAGCGGGTGACGAAAATACGTGGTCGATCTAAATAAGACGGCCCGAGTAATGGCGATGATCGCACCTAAATAAGACGATCACAAGACCAAGAAAGGGGGTTCATAAAGTAACCCATCCGGTCGCACCTAAATAAGACGATCAACCGATTGCAACGTCAATAAGACAATCAAAACCGAAAAAGAAGTCGAGAGCATGCATAAAAACCCAATGTTCAATTCATTCAAGAAAAAAAGGCAAAAACTGAAAGCAATAAAGTTTAACGCAAAAAGCAACAAAGCAAATATCAAGCAACACAAGTATCAACATTCATCCTCAACAAACAAAAGTTAGAGGAAAACAGCTCAATATGAAATCCATTTGTTCAATCAAGAAATATTCGACAAGAGAAGAAGTATCAACAAGAAACAAATAAAAGATATATTGTTCAATTAAAAAGTGAAGAAGACGAAATTACACAAGTCTTACAAAGAAAAAAAGAAGACATCAAGCTATAAAGTCAAAATTAGGTGTAGAAGGAAGGAAATATCGAACACATTATGTTCGGTCCTTCCAACAAAGACCGTATCGTTCGGATATCGGATGCTCATTTGGGGAGCGCGTTTTGCTTTTGATTCTGAGGAGGTTCTTGCTCGCCTTGCATCGATTGGTCCCGTATTCACTGAAAGAGTTTGGTCGGCAACCTCAGTAGCAATAACATCTGCGTTCTCCTCTTCATCCAAAATTGGGTCGTCGATTTTGATCCCTTCGGGAAGAACAGAAAAGTCACACAGACCATTCAAATCCGACATTGGGAGGTCACGATCTGGAGGATTATCAACCAAGTACTGCTGAAAGTCGGACAGGAGGGGGGCAATTTGCTCGCTGTTGAGTGTGTGGCGAACAGATCGAATGGCATCAGCAAAAGCACAAATGTACGAGAAATTAGACATGGAGTCAATATACTGCCATCGCGCGACTTTAGAATTTTCAAGCCCTAAACGGGTGTTGGTCTCTTCAGCGATAACGAGCTGTTGGCCGAGCTCGTCCTTCTCACTTTCCACCTTTTCAACATCAGCCCGGAGTCTACGAAGCTCAGCAGTCATTTCATCTTGAGCCCTTCGTATATTGATTACCTCCCCCTGAGACTGATCTAGAGCCTCTCTTGTATGACGAGCATCCTCTTCAGCTAGGCGAGCATTCTCTTGAAATTGGCGAGCATCCTCTTGAGCCCTTTGGGCACCAGCTTGTGCCGAAACAGTTTGTTCTTGAGCCAATTTCAACTCATCCTGGACCCTGTTCAGCTCGACCACCTTATCTTCAAAGTTCCTAATCAGAGCCAAATAGTTGGCTTGGATGTTGGCCGATTGAGCATAAGCTTTCTCCAGAGCGACCAAAGACTGACCCTGAAGCACCATCCCCAAACGCATGGTTTCCAAGGGGGTGGGACCTGTAGTAGACTCCTCCAGGTCAGTAGTCCATGCTCGAACAGGAGTCTGGCAAGCTTTTTGAACATGTTCCGGCACGCCTGGAACTCTGCGAACACTTGGTGAGCAGAAGTAGTTCTTTAGATTGGGCATTAAAGGCGACAACCTGCCTAACCTGCAATACGAACACATTTGACAAGTGAGTAGAGATGTCAACCAAAAATCAAGGCAACATACAGAACGAACAAAGTGTACCTGCCCACGCGAGCCGGATCCCATCCTAGGAATGATTTGTCTTCGGGAGATCGGAGCTCGGGATCGATCGGAGTCCATGATCGGGGCCCAGCTGGAGGGGGAGAAGATGTACCAACTTCCATTTCGACAATCTGCGAAATGGGACCAACAACAGAGGGCGGCGACGCCTCGACAAATGGGGTCCGAAGTCACCCCGACAAAGATCGGTGCTTGTTCGATTTATTTCGACCGACTGCTCGGGTCGACCCATGTTCGACGGCTCTGCTAAATGGCCCCTGGTTTCGCCGCTCCACCCTTGGTCTTTTTGGCGGCGGAGTCTGTTCGCCGGCCCCATGCTCAACCGAACAAGAGCCCCTTTGAGCTCGGCTTGACTCTCCAGGACCTGATGAGAGTCGTCTAGCCCTGCTCGTTTCCCCCCCCGTTTCGGGCGAGCTTCCCGCTCAAATTGAATCATCTGGTAAGTTCCTGCGGGCCTTTTTCTTCGAGCCATCTCGGTATGCTCAGATGTACTCACAAAGAACGGGTCACAAAAGAAAAGCTATAAATTAAGTAATCGAAATTAACGGATGACAAATGAACAAAAGGACGCTAAACATATAGAGAAACAAAAATAATCCTTACCGGAAGGATCAACAAAGAACAAGATGATGAGGAGGCACGAACAAACCTCCTTTCTTTCTCCGTTCGGGCAGATTCAAAGTTATTACAGATCTTTTCGAACGAGGTTCCAGATCAATCCGCCAAAACCGCTCTTGAAATAACCGCCGCTTTGTCTCCTTATCCGACGCTGGCCGAATCCTCAAAATAAAAAAGTGAAGTTAAAATCGGTTCAAATTGAAGAATGAAAAATACAAAATCACTTACTTCGCACACACCAAGTCACTGATGTCCAAACGAGCATTTGCTCGCTTCCAGAGGCCGGACTTTTCCAATCACCCCCTACGAACCAGAACTTCTCTTTCCAGTCACTGATTTTGTTCGGCACATCCTCGATGATTTTGCACTTGGCATTGGCTTGCATAAACAACCACCCATGTTCGCCCCTCGGACGAGTCAAGTGCACTAACCGAGCAAGTTCTGCTGCCGAAGGATAATACCTTGGCTTCATTTTGCCGAACAATGTCAAAAAACTGATGACCATATGCCATCCGTTCGGTTTAAGCTGTGTAATGGTGATATTCCATTCCACGAGCAAACGGGTAATTGCTTGGATGGAGAGGAAAACCGGAGACCACCTCCATCGATCTAGATTAACGGCAACACAACCCTCGGGGGTTGATCAGCCCGCCATCGACCGGTGCCCGTAAAAAAAACATCCTTAGGAGTTTCATAAATCCTATGCAACTGGGCGAGCATATCTACATCAATTATGCTCGCCATTTTGCTCGCTGGGTACTCGTTCTCTACACTAATCCTATGGGGTTGTTCGGGCAAGCCAAAATTGTAACGAGTATTGTACTCGCTATATGTTGGACTATGAGGAACACCAACAGGTATACCAAGTTCGGAGTTTTCCCCATTATCTATACCTATGTTCGTTTTACCAAATTCACGATTCATCAAATTTCCCCCCTCATATCAAGATCATTTCTAATTATATCAACATTATCAATAAATTAAACCTATTTTGAATTTGGGGCAAAGAATCATGGTCGAAATTATCCGACGAGTCATTATCTTGAAAAAAACCCTATCCGACCTCGTTTGGGCTTCGTTTAATCGGAAGAAAAAAAAAAGAATGGTTGCGAAATTGCCAACGGAATCCTAAATTCAAGCATTTGCCTCCGATAAATTTGCCCACTACGGGAATTCTACTTATGGGGAAGACGAAGGGAACTACAATCGATCGGATTGAACAGAGGAATTCGAGCAAAGAGAGGCCATGATTATAAAATAGAAGAGAAATGCAACTGTTACCTGTAAATTTATTCGCCGGAACGATGAACCCTTCGCCGGAGACTTTCGAATGCGGAAGAGGATAAAAGAGAAGAAGAGAAAGGGAAAATTTTTTTGAAGTGAAGAAATGGGATTTAAATAGACACCTACATTAATTCAAATTTCAAATAGGAATTCAAGCGATACAAGCATGGCCCAATCGGATTTTAACAAAAATGCCCAATGTAGAATACAAAGCGAATTCTACCGGGGTATTGTTGTGTTCGATATAATAAATCGATTAATCGAACATCAAAGAGCGACACGTGTAATATTCGAATATAATAATCACACCCGGTGGATAAGTTACTTTTTGTTCGCCGACTCATCAGAATTGTTCGCTAGCCTATCGAACAAACATAACCAAAGTCAAGATCTTCAACTCAACTCTCCCGAGGAACCCAAGAGCGGGCGACAATAAAGTACGACCGAACAGAAGATTAATTTCGACGGTCAATAAAGCTTCTTACTGACAATGTTTATACAAAGATGAATCTAGAAGATGAAATCTGAAACGTGGCGACATCTCTGGAGTTCTTGCATGATCCGTAAAAATCCAAAGACATGCTTTTACCAATCCAAAATTTCATGCTTAACGGCAGTAAAAAATAGACGAAAAAGGAGAGAAAAGGAGGACGGACCCCAAAAAAAAAAAAAAAAGAAAAGAGAGGGAGAGATTGCCTATAGGAAATCCCTGGAGAGGTGAGGAACAAAAAAGAAGAGTGTTCATCCACATATCCAAAAACCCTAGAACTCATTTACCAATCAAAGATCGATTCATCTTCATAAGGTGATCGAGAACTGACGTAAAGCTCAAATACTATATCCTGGCTTGGTATGCCCCCAGAGTAGTCATTTTCTTGACGAACTGGGTCAACAAATTCATCTTATTTACCGTTTATTTTACACGTATAAGTTTTGTTTGCGAGTTGTAATCAAATTAGCCACATAATACTCTCGATAAAAAAACGACTCATGACAAAGAACCAAAAGAGCCGTTGAAAGGTGTCTACCTTTTACTGGAGACAAAAGTCAAAAAGAGGAAGACGACACTGAACCATACCGACAATCGAAGGATGACAGTCAATAAAAAAGATGTCGGATGTAATGAAAAGTTCCAGATCGCAAAAAGTGAAGACCGGCTACATGAAAGGCTATTGCCTAAAAACGTGTTAGGGAGTTTCAAACCCTAAATATAGCCGTTTCTTTCACACACCATAAGAGGGAACTCACGGCTATCTCTCCAACGGATAGTTTTCAAGAGTAACCTTGGTGTATGCCTATAAATCTTGGTGACCCTCTACATCGTGGAGGTTACGGAAATTTATACGCAACTCAAGAGCTCAAACTTATTATTGCAAAAAAAGTTGACAAAGACTAAATACCTTGAATTTCCCAAGTGCTTCTATATTGAAGAGAGCTCACTTTACTAAGCCTAGCTTGATAAGATTTATCCAAAGCTTAGTCGAGATATCCTAACCCTTTGCATTGTGCTTCATTGTAAAGGATATCTCATCCTAGTTGGAAACCAACCAAGAAACCCCAAACCCTTGAGAAGGTAGTTGGAGTGTGTTTGTTGGTGAGTAGAGTTGTAAAGAGTTAGTAAACTACGCGGAGTAGTCGAAAAAACTCTAGAGGAGAAGTTAGTAAGCTACAGGGGTAGTCTGAAAGCTTGTGTGTGATTGAGTAAGTAAACTACGAGGTAGTCTGAAAGCTCAGAAGTTGATAGTGAATTTCTCTGAAGAGTCAGGGAGAGTGGATGTAGGAGCTTGAGTCTCTGAACCACTATAACTGCTGTGTTCTTTATTACTTTCTTATCTCAGGCTTAATCGTTGCATTGACTTCGATTTTGAAAGCACACTTTTCAATTGATATTCGGTTGGAATCAATCCACCGGGTTGCATAAGTGAATCACAAATTAATCACTATTTCATAAGGGGAAGGTTTTTCAAAGAAAGCTTAAAACGCAGTATAAACTAAGGGCCAACCATTCCAAGAACGAATCGAGTAGTTTAAACGGATAGTTACCAAACCAACTCTCTACCGAGGATTCATAAGTTAGTTATCCGATCCAAGCAACTCGGGATCTCTCGACACTCGGGACTCGGTTGGGATTATCTCGAGGTATCTCGAAAGCATTTCCGGGATCACTTGCCTCGATAGACTTTTGACTCGGAGCGATCTGTGCTTCTCGAACCTAATCTTCAGGATTGTCTGACCCAAGCTGACCTCAGTAAGAAAAAGTTTTAAAATCACTGAACACGTGTATTCCCCCCCCCATACACGTGTAAGACTCGTTTTCACCGGGACCAACAGGAGGTTACATACAATTTTAAAATTTTAACATATCTTCCTGCACCGTTAGCAGTGTTGACAACGTCTGAGTTGTACTTCACCAAGTGTTTTTTCTCTCACATTCGAATAAACTACACATACAAAGTAATTCTGCACATACATAAATTAAAAATACACATTTTGCACATAATTTAAAAGATGCAGTATTTTCTATTTTTTCGAAGATAAATTATATCTATGAACAATTTTCCCCAATATAAAACGCTATTTTTCTATTTTTTACATTTTGATATACTTTTTTGGTATATTGGTGTTCTTTCACCATAAACAATCATTACTTTTAGATGATTGTTTTCGATTTTAATTTAATTGAGTTTAATTGCTTGCGATTTAAGGCCTGAAATTTTGGGAAAGATTTACAATTTTTAGTGCAAAATCGATTGTTTTGGGGATTAAGATTTTTAAAAACATAAACGTGAATTAAAATTTAAAAAACGATTTCGAACATGACATCCATGTGGCCACCACTTAGGGTATGTTTGTTTCGTGACTCACCCGGATAGACTTAGAACTTTGAAAACCACGTTCCATTATAGTTTGAGATTTAAAATTAGACTTCAAAATTATCTATTATAAAGTACACCTACACCCCTATTTTTCACAAAATTCAATACAATCACATCACTACTTTTTCCACTCTCAACACAATATAATATTAATATATCAATCATTATTAAACATTGAATTGACTATAACTAAAAATCTACCCTATTAAAATTTCAAAACAAACACAGGTTTTTTTATTATTCACCAAGACTTTCAAATCCATAGAATTTCGAAGTCATGACACCGTACACCTAAATCCCAAAACAAACATATGTTTGTTTCGGGACTCACCCGGATGGATTTAGAACTTTGAAAACCATGTCTCATTATAGTTTGAGATTTAAAATTAGACTTCAAAATCCTCTCCTATAAAGTACACCTACATCTCTATTTTTCACAAAATTCAATACAATCACATTACTACTTTTTCCACTCTCAACACAATATAATAATACCACATAAATCATTATTAAACATTGATTTGACATAAAGTAAAATCTCACCCTATTAAAATCTCAAAAAAACACATATTTTTTACTATTCACCAAGACTTTCAAATCCATAAAATTTCGAAGTCATGACTTCCCTCGCACACCTAAATCCCGAAACAAACATACTCTTAGGAATTAAAATTAAAATAGGCCTGAAAATTAGATCGGTGAGTCGCATTACAAAATTTTAAAAAAATAGTGTATCGAACTGCAAAGACGGAAAATAAAATATTACAATTGATAAAAGTGGTGCTCTTTTTTTTCTTTTTTTTTTAAATCCATGTCCCATTCTTGACTACACCTTTCCTTAAATGGAAATACTCGTTTTATCACATAAAATACTAATAAACAACTCTTTCTACCCTCAACTACCCATCACTTTATAACATAAAATACTAATAAACAACTTTTTCTACCCCAACACTTTATTACTTTATCACATAAAATACTAATAAATATTTTTTTCTTAAACTTCGAGAACACAGTAATGTAGTAGTCGAGTTTGGGACGGAGGGTGTATAAGATAATACATATCCCAAAAGCGATAGAATATAACAACGGAAGCAAAATGAGCTGCGGTATGCCCAACAGGTCGTCATCTATGTACACAACTACTCAAAACCTGCAGAAACCCCACAGCTCTTCCAGTAAGGCCGACTCGTCACATATCATTAGAATCACCTACAATGCATAAACTAGGTGAGACATATAAATCTCAATAAGGAGAAATTATGCATGATGTTGTGAATCTTTTAAAATCCTCCCCATACACTCTCTTTTGAAATCATCAATTTATTTATGAAACACTCGCAGGGCTCCAGACTCACTGTTATACACCGGCATGAGCTCAATCCACCCATATACAAAACGGTGGCCTACGCTGGGTAGGCACCAGGGTCTCCCTGGTCACTCCACTCCTAGGTTGCCCCTTCCGTAAAGTCACGTCAGAAGACGGCATCAGGGTCTCCCTGGTCGCTCCTTCCGTGTAATCATAAGACGACGATCTATTTTGAGTGGCCTACGCCAGGGTCTCCCTGGTCGCATTATCCTTAGGTCGCCCCTTTCGTCCTCGGTGTATAATCAGTGACCAACACACACACATCATCTGATCAAATCTCATTTCATGATAATGCATGATATGCATGATGCAATGCAACACATGATATCTCATAATTCGCGAAAAATCCACAAATTATCAATTACACTTAAATTAATCACAATTTTGTGGTTGTTTCAAGTAAATTAGTCACTCCGGTCGTTTTGATGGTCGTCCTGGCGTTAGTTCCGAAGGTCATTCTGGTCGTTCAAGAATCTAAAATAAAGGGTGGGTAATGGATGTGGATCGTGTGGGTAAAAAAACTTTTTTGTAACAAGAGACCATGAGTCATTAAATTACAAAATGGGTATAATTTTTTTTTCTATAAAAATGGATAGAAAACTTTTTTCTTCTATCAAAATGAGTATTTTCCTTTGGGTTAATTATAAGTTGCAACCTATACTATTGCACTTTTTACAAATTATAGTTAATATTTTTTTTAATAAAATAGAACATGTACTATCAAAATGTGACAACTCGTTCTTTGTAAAACTTTTTGGCTAAATATAATCTACAAAAGATATGTTGTATATATACTATGCTAAAAAATAGTATTTTAGCAAACATCAAATTGAATAAATTTGATATAAAAGTTTCAAAAAAATTAATCGGAATTAAAATTTATCAATTTTTACTAATACAAATTATAATTTATTTAAAAAATAATATAAATTGTAATTTATAAAAATGACAATAACACATATTGCAATTTATTATTAAACCCTTTCCGTTTTTTCCCAAATTTTATTTAAAAATTTGGCCCACTTCATGTGAAAGCCAACCTTAAATGCAGGAAATAAATACGAACAACGACTAGAAATGCCGACACAAGAGTAGGAAGTCTTCAACTTAGATCGAACTGCACGTGCTTCCCACGCTCTCCCCCCACTCAAACCCCTCCCCATTGGCTCACCAATCTTTATCGTCTCAAAATTAAAAATTGAAATTTCTTTTAATCAAAACAACTTAAATTAAAAAAATTAAAATAAAGATAGAGAAAATTCTCCCCATTTTTATATAATTCTCAAGAAGATGCACAACGACAGAGGTTTCCCGACAAGCTTCAATCCCATAATCCCCTCCCAGATTTTCTATTCTTTCTACTGTGCTAACTCTCGGGCGCTCTGCTTTCTTCATTCGCTTTAATTGAGGGGCTTTATTATCTTTCTTTCTTTGGATTTCAGCCTCAGCTTCTGCGGAAAAACTCGATTTGACTTTCTCATAAAAAAAAGGCAAGAAAAGAGCTAATAATTAACTGTCGCTGCTCATAATTTTAGTTGCTTTCCCCTTTTCTTTTTCTCTTTTTGGGGTTTTTCAATTTGTTGAAATTAGTATTTTGGATATCTTTTTGGAACTGTGTGGGAGATATCCCTGTTACTTTTGTTTGATGTGTGGAAAAAAGGTGGTAGCTTTATTGGTTTTGTGGTGAAATTGAATTTGTACCGTTGGTGAATTTTTGTCTATTTTTAGGATTTGGGTGTTGGGCTTTTGAGTGGAACATGGGTTTGGAGATCTTCAATTCTGCTGTTTCTTGGTCTTGATTGATGAGTTTTACCTGCTTTTCCTTAAATCTTTGTATTAGGGTTTCATCTGGTGAGTTAATTTAAAAATATGGTTAGTGTAAGTTTTTTGTGGCTTACCTTTTCAGATATCTGTGTTGTTAATGTTTCTTTACTTCAGAGTATGAATTTTGGTTATCTGTTTGTGCTTATAGTTCTTTAGTAATTAATCATAGACTTGTTCTTTTTTTTTTTTTTGATCAGAAATTAATCATAGACTTGTTGAGTAGTTTTATTTCTCATCTTGTTGGCTCTTCTTATCCATTGAATCATTCAAATTTGTAAGCTTTTGCTTTTTTCTTTTCAGATCCGTTTCTACTAGCTGTTCTGCTTTTAGGGTTATATTGTGAGTTTTGGAGGTTTTCTCTTCTTAGAAAGATAGAGCTTGAAAAAAAGTTTCTGCCTTAGTTTAATCTTGTAATTTTCTTCGTTTTCGTTCTCTTGTTTCTTTTATTGAAACTGTGGTTTAGTTTGGAAGGTGATGAACTTATGTATTATCGAATTCGTACGCGCAGTATTGACTATAATCTAAGATGTTTTTCTGTAATTGTTGCATTGGGCATTCATGTGTAGAGAGGGTATCATTACTTTCCTGATATAATTGTTGAATTTACAGGCTAATTTCATATCGTACTCATGGATTCCCCACAATCAGTCGTTTCACCGCTCAAGAACTCCTCCCATTTCACCGAATCTGAGAAGAGAAACGCCAATCTTGTGGTGGAAAACCACAACATCTTCTCAAGGGACCAAAGGAAGGAGGGCAGTATAGGTAATTTGGAGGACTTCATAGGAGCTCTTGAGGTCTACATACACCAAGCTAGAGACATCCACAACATTTGCATTTACCAAAAACAAGACGTCTACGCCAAACTCTGTCTCACAAGTGATCCTGAAAAAACTGTGGCCACCAAAATCATCAACGGTGGTGGGAGAAACCCCGTTTTCAACGAGAATCTCAGCCTTAACGTTCGTAAAGTCGATTCATCTCTAAAATGCGAGATATGGATGCTGAGTAGGGTTAGGAATTATCTCGAAGATCAGCTTCTCGGGTTTGCTTTGGTGCCCATTTCTGAAATCCTCCTTCATAATGGGAAGCTGGAAAAGGAGTTTTCGCTCTCCTCGACCGATCTATTCCACTCGCCAGCGGGATTCGTTCAGTTTTCGGTTTCTTACATCGGAGCACAACCGGAAGTCATTCAGATTCCCGCCCCACCCACATGTGTGGAGAACGAATCAGACGAGCAGGAACGGGAATCGACCAAGTCCCGTCCCAACGATTTGGATAAGATCGAGTTCCCCGACCCCAAAGTTGCGAACGAGAATGACCAGATGGTCGAAGAGTATTTTGGGATGCCACGTAACAATGTGGACTCACCGAGTTCAGAAAGCCTGGTCAGTTCCGAGTCGGAGACTCAGGTGAGCTCAAAGGTCGAGGTTCATCACAGCGAAAGACTCTTGATGGGATTCCCGAAGGTCGATTCTCCTTTAAGCACTGCATCAACAAACGGGCCGCCCGCGAGTTTCCAATCTTCCGAGACTCCAAAAGATCCGAAGTCTCCAGCGGACGAACACGTTTCTTCGCCTCCTAAAGACAACAAAAGTGCAAACGGGGACACCAAGAGCAATGTGTCAGGTGGGGCATCAAGCGACAATAAGCCCGTCGTCTCTGTAAACATCGAGCCAGAGCCAACGGTTGTGCAGCAGGACATAGTGGATATGTACATGAAAAGCATGCAGCAATTTACCGAATCATTAGCCAAGATGAAACTCCCGATGGACTTCGAAAACGGGCCCACGAGCTCGGAGAACTCAATGAGTTCAGAGCAGAAAACACCAGCATCGAAGAACTCTCGAGTATTTTACGGAAGTAGAGCCTTCTTCTGAGCTGTTATGGAAATGCCCAGAGCACACAGGTGACTTTAGTGATTAGAATGGAGACTGATCAATGCTAGTATTAGCATTTATGTATTATGTAACCTTGGTGTTGTGTATTGTATCTGGGTCTGTTTTAGATGATATTGACTTGTGTTTTGCTAAGAGCTGTGTCCATCTGAGTTACTTGTGATGTATATTTGAGACAGTTGCTCTTAGTCCTACCCCCGTTTACTTGTAGTCTTTCACTGGTTTTGTAATAATATCACGTTTATCAGATTTACCTTTCTTTATATCATGTTATGTTATTGCCATTTCTTTTTTGTGGTGTGATGAATTTGTACTTTCTGCTGATTAATTTGCGTAATTGCTCGATTAAGGATGTCACACATCATTTCGTTCCGAACAACTGAGAGTAGATTAACGCTTGCAGCTCGCGTAATTTTGACCAAAAGATATCAATCGAGCTGTTATTTTATATTTTTTCACGAAGCAGAGAAAAAAACGTCAAGAAGTATTAGTTCGTGTGATGAAAAGTATCAGCTCATATGATGAAAAGTATTAGTTGTATACTGAAAAGTATTAATACTGTTTAGCCCACAAACTAATACTTTTTCTTGTATGAACTAATACCCTAAACATTCTAAAGCAGTGGAATCATTATCTCATTACATCAAATTGGGGCTTGTACAATTTCATATGCTCTTGAATGCATATGCCTTGTGCAAATCCAAGCAATCTGACCATCATCCCTGTATCTAACTCTCCATAATCCAAATTTCTCAGCAATATCTTCTCCAGACGAACATCGGTGGTTCCTCAAAAAGTCGACCACCCATTGCTGTGCTGGCCTTTGATCTTGTTGAATGTCCCGCGAGCTACTTCCCCTGTTCATATTCCCAGCTGCTGCAATTCCTACAGCTCCAGCAGCTGCTGCACCAGCTGCCCCGTAAAGCAGGGGCGAAGCGGTCAAATGTGCTACCTCCCTCCCAAGATCAGGTATCATTTCTCCCATGCCTACTGCTAAATGGGCTCCGATTTTGAGAGCAAATGTCAAAAGTGTCATGAATTTTTTCATATACGGAGCCAAACACTTCACTGTGATGTTATCAACCTGCATAAGCTCACACCCGATTTGATTTTCAACCACGTGCATCTCTCTTCGAAACTCACAGAGCATATGGAGACGCAGAGCTGTCATGCCCGTGATGATGTTGGTGATTAATTTTCTGGAGTAGTTCTCGGTTTTGACGAAGTAGAACATGTTTGGCACCTTTCGTTCTTCGAGCTGAATGTTGTAGTTGATTAGGTAGTTCATTTTTCGATGGAGCTCGATTAAAAGCCTGTGTTCGTAGTATCTTAAGCCTTGAATTTCTTGCTTGACGTCTCTGATTTCTTGCTCAATGATCTTTAATCTCTGCAGAACTGCTTCGACGCCCTTGGCTATCCCAGCGAAGGTTGGCTCGACTGAGCTGGCGATTTCTTGATCTGGATGATTGGGCTCGTTTTCCTGAGGTACGTGAAGCTCGATGGCAAGGTTATATAGGTCGTGGTACCTAAAACAACACAATATAAATAAAATTCAAAACTCTAATCCTAACTTAGCCCACAAACAATAAAGCTCACGATTATATCATTACCGACTATGAAGCACTTCTCTGAAGTCATCATCGGACAACAAATCTCGAGCATAATTGAAACCAGGCCCCAAAACGAGGCTTCCTGAATCCACGACCGAATCCCACGTGTGCTGATAATCATAAATGCTATCAGCAGGAACCGAGAGCAGCTCTCGTTTTAGCTGGTGCAGAGGAACGAGCTGGTTTTTTCGATTTCTGGGAGGTATCAGATTTTTGACACACTCGGAACGAACAACGTACTCCATCAGTGTGATGCCATGACAGAGGCCTTGTATTGCTGGAATTATGAGGTGTTGGAAGAGTCTCAGCGTTTCTGTTGGGCTCTTCGTCGAGCATGCAAGCACGTCGATGAAATGACCTAATTGCCGTCCGAGCTCTACACGGACGTGAATTCCGTTTATGTTTATGGAGATCAGGGACTTGTCAAGGCTGCATGATGCTCCGTGCTGGCTCTTCAACCCCATAATCTTGTTATGCAAATGTACCTGCACTTGACGGACGTGTAATTTATTTGCAACTATCACTTTATAATAAAACAATCGATACTTTTAATGAAACAACTAATACTGTTTAGGAATACACATAAAATGCAAACAAAAATTGCACGGTAAACTTGTTCACATGAGACTTTTTCTTCAGCAAAAGGTTAAAAGAAAAGTTGAAATTTTCAATGTAATCCTACAACTCCTCAAATTGGTCCGATTTTGATCCCATAGTCGCTGGAATATGAGCAAGACATCGTTTCGAGGAACATTTTTGGCATGTGAATGTAATATGGGTCCCATAACTTCAGTTTTTTTGGCAAAAGGTCCCGAAAATGACATTATACTTCAAATTCCAACAACTTTGGGACCAAAATCAGACCAATTACAAATCAGAAGAAAACAACTCGAAACAAGTAAGAGAAGGTCGTAATTTCTCACCTGTAAGCGCGGAAAGAATCCTGGCGTGAGAAACACGTGGCTCGACTCATCACATTGAAGCCGCCTTCCTACGTAATTACTACCAGCAGAGTTCACCTCCCATTTCTGTGGTTTCCACTTCCCTTCTTCCAAGTTTGACGGAATCAGAAGATCCGAATCAGGATCCGACGGATCTTGTTCACAACAAAGTTCAAGTTTCAGCATTATTTTCACAACATCATTAGCTTCCAAATTCTCAAAAACATCACTCTCTAACCCCTCTCTCAGAATCTTCTCAAACTCCTTTCTACATATGAATCCACTCCTCTCACTTGAACTCTGCTTTCTCACATCTAATCTCACTAACTGATTAACTACCTCACCACAAAACCACTGCAAATCCAAGATTATCAACTCCACTTCATTAAAATAAATCACCTCTCCTATATGATGCAGATTCGTCGCCACTGCTCTCCTTCTACTCTCCACCTTCTCTCGATTATCATGTCTCGATCGAATCCTCAAACACGGGACCTTAACCTGGCATAAATCACCAAACTCCTTCCACTTAATAACCGGCCTGTTATGATTTTCGCGTCTCCAATTCAATAACATCTGAACAAGATCATCGCAGAGCTGATACACCCGAGGCACCCTCTCAAGAATCGTTCTGCTCGTTTTACGTACATGGTAACTGAGCTTACTTACAGAAGCCGAAGATCTTGCATCAACTGTGAACACAGTTGGGTAAAACTCAACAAAGCCCTGGAATTTCTCCCTCAGTTTTTCAATCGAAGTTACTACAGCCTCAGATAAGTGATTAATTCTGTCATAATGAGTTAACACTACTGCTGCAGTAGGTAGCATGAACTGTGTAACTGCTCGTTTCGAATTGGAAACAACGAATCTCAGCCAGTACTGGATATCTTCTTCTATTTCTGCAGATGTTCTTGGTTCTCTGTTACTGGGATTTCTGAATAAACTGGTTATGATGAGAAAGAAGGATGCACTGCCGTGGCCTGGGAACATGAGATCGTGCAGCGAATAGAGCTCTTGCTGCCCTGCAAGATTCCATATCGAGATCTTCGTATCTTCGTCTCTGAGTGTTTTGATTCTCATCCCTGGTGCTCTGACTGCTTGCTCGACCGGGTTCACCAGAATCCTCACTTGATCAAGGTATGGTACCTTTGAAGGGGACATGTTGTTTGTTATAGTGTTACTTATTGTGGTTTTGCCTGCACATGTTAGCATCAATGATTGATCAATAGATTATGCTAGATGTACATATTAACTAGAGTAATCTGCGACAGAGTTACACTTGCAACTGGTGCACACCAAATATTGTTCATAAAAAGCAAATAATACCTTTTAGTAACACAACTAATACCTTTCAGTAAAACAACTTGTACCTTTTAGTAACGCAACTAATATTATTTGTCTCGTACCTGTTGTGTGTTGTTTAGTCTGGTACGATTATTTGTGTTTTCACTGGAGAATGTGTGTTTTCTCAATTAAGTCCAGTATTTATAAAACGATGCAATTTTAGTCCAATATTGATATGGTTGCATTATTTTTGCACGTATCCATGTGAGCTGCCAAAATTCCATGCTGAAACCGGACTAACATTGCTTACGTGACATAATGAGACCAAACATATTAATTTCAATAATAAAAATTTAAAAATCACGAATACATAATCATCTTAAAACAAAAAAAAATTGTCAATATAGTACTAAAATTGAAGCATTTTAAAACTTACGAGACCTAATTGAAAAATGTGATTCGGATGGAACAAAAATTGCCTGCACCTAATGAAACCAATTTTGCAACATACTCGATTAACTATGTCTTGAATGAGGATTGAAAATGCAGTAAATTGCAAAAACCATACCTGCATATTCTTGGCCACACAGAAACACTCTACAGCTTTTAGGCATAGTCATTTGCATGTCATTAAAAATATCAATATCTGCTTCTTCAGTCCTTTCATTCTGACCCAATCTTTGACTTATACCTTGTGTCTTCCCAGCAAGACAGAGTGGAGTTCTATTGAGATCAATGTCCTCAATCCATGGATTCACATTCAACGTCTCCATTATCGCTTGCAGCACAGTTTCGCCCTTTACACCTTTGCATCCTTGCAAAGATAAGCGTCGTAGAGCAGCATTCCTCTCCAAGCTCTTGAATATTTGCACGACGTCGTCTGGTTTAAGGCTCTCGTCGTCGTGTATGCCAAGAAAGGCGACACTTTGGTTGCTCGTAAGCATGTGGATAATGGCGGACAGCCCGTCTCTCCCAATCTTCGACTTTCCTCCGCCTATGGTTAGAGATTTTAGAGAT
Source organism: Stenogyne calaminthoides (assembly GCA_037126765.1). Classification (NCBI taxonomy): domain Eukaryota; kingdom Viridiplantae; phylum Streptophyta; class Magnoliopsida; order Lamiales; family Lamiaceae; genus Stenogyne; species Stenogyne calaminthoides. The sequence continues at coordinate 2,471,604 of JBBCBC010000032.1, forward strand.
GTGTTTGCTTGATTTTGCAGGGGCGAGAATTTGGTCAAGGGGCAGAGTAAATGCTCGATTCCTACCCCTCCGAATGAGTTCCCGTCGAGGTGCAGCTTTTCCAAGGTTCGGTTTTTGAAGAGCCCGGCTGCGAGGTAAACGACACCCTTGTCGTTTAAGCGTGTTTTGGATAATGTTACTTCTTTAAGGGTTCGATTCTGTTCGATAACCCATCGGAACTCCTTTGCCCATCGTGTTTTAAGCCTCACACCTATTGAGGCAGCGAGAGCTTATAATAAAGATGAATGTACGTAGAATGCAAGAGTACATACTAATTTCATTGATTCTAAAAATACGCGGGAAGTGAGAAGCTCAAATACGACTCATAATAATAAGATCACCTATTTATAACACTAAAACCAAATCTAGAAATTCTAATAACAATATATTATCATCTGAAAAAGTTTTGCATGCACCCTGCAACTCAAATCCATTTTTAAACAGTATTAGTTATTTTCATTAAACAGTATTAGTTGTTTACACTAAACAGTATTAGTTCCGCAGAGTTGCACCTGTCATGTCAAGCGACCTGACCGTCGAATTCCACCCCAACGAGTTACCAACTCGGCACGCACCCGCCATGTCAACCCGATAAACTCGAAGAGTCCCGTTTCCAGGTGTGAACTCGACCACCTTCGAGGTTTTTTTATTACGATCAATGCACCATATATGGACCTCCATTGCTCTGTTCCTAGCCAAAACGGCCGAAATCAGAGGTGTCGCTATAATCGGCTTAGAGTCAAAGACGGTCAACATTTTGATCGTCGTGTTCACTTCGATCATCTTGGACAGCTCCTCTGCTCCTTCTGCACCGATACTCGATTCAGAAACCGTGATTTCTTCGACACATTTGTTGTTCCTTAAAGCTTCTGAGAGCTCTGTTAGGCAATGTGCGTTGATTTTGTTTCTTATGAATGCTAGCTGCTTGATGGTCGTGGTTTTGTCAAGGAGGGTTCGGAGGGATTGTGCTTGTTGTGGGTCCCAGTCGATGAGGTGGAAGTCTAGGTTTGTGAGCTGGGATGAAGTTTGTAGGGCTATGAGGAAGTCCGACAAGAGGGCGGGGGTCTCTGGTGGCACGTTTACGGTCATGGAGTGTTGGGTTTCTTGGAAACAACAAGCGGCGGATGTTGGTTGTGAAAGAGAGAACGAGAGGGAGTGCGGGTTGAGGCTGCCGGATTTTATGTGCTGCAGACCCCATTGAACATCTCTTGTGTTTGGGATCCTTGCCATTTGTTTTCATAACAACAATGAATCTTTGTTTGTTTTCTTAATGACTGTTTATTAGTCATGGGATGCTTATGTATATGATTGTGGAATATTGCTTTCCTTTTCTCGTGGGAAATATACTATGGTTATGGCATCAATCAATTCTGTTGGGGTGGGGTTGGGGGTTTATCTTTTGGATTCTTTACCAGATTGGCACTCCTGCATACTCCAACTTTTTTCTTCTGTTTCCAACCATGATACGGGATAACACTTGCGTGCACCATTTAATTGGTTTATAATTAAATAATGTTCGATAGAAATAAGTAATACGGTTCAGTTAAAATTATTAATACTGTTAAATGAAACAAGTAATAATATTAATACTGTTTAATAAAACCAATTAATACCGTTAAAAACCAGGTAACAACTTATTCACACATAATGTTTAAACATTCGTAGGTAGTGTTTTGAAACACTAAATAACTCAAAAAAACTTCTTTTTTATTTTTTTTGAAGTTGGATCACAACTACTTCCAAAATAAGTGTTTCACTTGTGACTCAAAATAGGCCTAGTATGAGTGAATTGGTTATTCACTTGTGACTAAAAATAGGGCCTAGTATGAGTGAATTGTTTTCTTTCTTGAACAGCTGTACTTCGTCCAGTGTGGATCAATTGTTGGGGTCATAGTCTAACATGGGAATTCCAACCAAGAAAAAATGATGACAGTGTTTCACTTTTTCCTACTTTTAAGGTGTTGGGACCAATATGCCTACACTTTTCTTCTCCTTTTCCCATTGCAAGAATCCATTCTCTCCGGAGGATAAGGAAAACATAATTTGGCCTGTCGGAAGCAAAGTTATTTCTCTGTCTTTTGTTTGGTTGGGTAAGCTAAATTAATGGCAAAATATTAAAGACTTGTCCATATTACTAAAAAGAAACTTAAATAGAGAAAATTACAATAAGATTTCAAAATGGGCACAATATTGCTAAGAGGTTCAAGACTTTTTACGATTACTTTCTCACCTCCCTCATAACCCACCCTACTCTGTTTTCAAATTTCAAAAACCCTCCCCCACTTCACCACTATTAACCCACCACGATGCACAAAATTTCAGTCCCCACACAAAATATTTTCAGGCGCGCCGCCGGTGAAAAGCCCGAAGTTGCGTCGCCTCACCGATCTGTACACACGACGCAGCAGCTTCTCGATTCTAATGGTCGGAGATCTTTGTCGCCGAGTTCATGTTTTATTCAGAATCGCCGGTGATTTGTTCGAAATCTGGGTTTTACCCAGATGATGTTGTGTTCAAATCGCGGATCTAAAAATAGGTTTGAGTTCGGCAAATATGATTTTTTGGGTTGTTGAAATTGGTTTTTTCTTTCTTGTTAATTTTTGGTTGAGTTTGGGGAGGTGGAGTCTGGCGGAGATGGTGACGTCTTTGGTGGATACTCCGGTGGTGGGCTCCGGCGACGGTGGGACGTGGGGGGAAGGGTGGAGGCGGTCTACGGTGCCGTCGATGGAATTGAATATTGAATTAACGGTGGAGATGAAGAGCTGAATGAAGAATGAGGGGATGGATTTGAATGTTTCGTGCGATTTTAGAGTGCGATTTTGAATTAAGTAATTATTGTTTGAATTAATCTTTGTTAGTTTGATTAGTTGTTATAGTAATGCTCGTTTCACTTTGATTTTGTTTTCACTAGTATTGATTCATTAATGGTTTCTTGTTTTTACCATTTTTGTGTTGGATTAGTAAGAAGTCAGGAACATTCGTGCATTTCTGCAGGTTCTCTGGTTTTTACCATTTTTGCAGCTTCTCTGATTTTTTTTCCATTTTCAATGCATAGGTTCATGACATTCGTGCATATGTTCATGTATTCGTGTATATGTGCATGTACGAGTGCATATGTGCATATCGAAAAAGACGAAAATATGTAAATTTAGTCAGGATATCTATGAAAATATCTAATTTTTTATATTTTAGATATGTAAAAATTGGTATTTTGTCCATTTAGATATGAAATTTTGAATGTGTATACGTAACATAATCCTATTTTAAATTATAATTTTATTTTAAATAAAAGAAAATATCTAAAAATTATCATTAATTCCCTAATTGTACAACATATCCAAAAATTAGAAATAAATAAGGGAAAATAGACACTACAAGCAAGAAGACAAAAAGATAGGATAATTAAGGGCATTTATGTTCATTTATCTACTTTTGGAACCTAGTAATAATATTTTTTAAAGTTGGAACCTAGTAGTAATAAAAGTGGTCAAATGGAACCTAATAGTCATCCACTCAAATAAATAATATTACGAACAATCATCCGATCAATTAAAAAATTGTTTAACGGATCGACGAATGGACAAAACACAATCTCACTTACAAAACTTGATTATATATAATATGAAATTAATGTCAGAACATTTATAAACTGATAATATTACTTTTATAAATTAATACTAATAGAAAACGGGTTATGGTCCGAATAGTGGAGGGATGTTGTGAGGTTGTCTATAGGGTCGAAGGGGGTGTGATTTTGAGGGAGATTGGTGAAAATAGTGAGGAATGGGAAGAATACGCGTTTCTGGAAAGATGGTGGGCAGGGGACGTTTCATTGAAGTCGAAATTTCCACGACTCTATCAGATCAGCTTAGATAGAGGGGAGTGTGGGAGGGTGGGAGATGGAGTTGGAAATGGAGATGGAGGAGAGAATTTCTCGAAAGAGAGTTAGAGTCCGTTAATGCTTTCATGTCTTTGATCAACAGGTATCCATTGGTACGGGACAAAGCAGACTCTTGGAAGTGATAGGGGCACCGCGGGAAGTGATAGAGGCACCGCGCGTAAGATACAACACGAAGGATGGTTACAACGTTCTTACCGAAAGGAACACTGGAAATTAGAATAACGAAGAAAAGAGGTCAGGATTCAAAATGATATGGAAGATTTATTCACCCTTGAGGATCATTGCACACACGTGGAGTGTGTTATGTGATAGATTACTGATAAAAATGAATTTGTGTCGGTGAAATGTACTTCATACTAACAGTAATTTGAAGTGTGTTTTGTGTGGGAACAACGATGAATATGGAAACCATTTTTTCTTCGAATGTCAAATCTCTTACAAGGTATGGATGAATTGCTTTAAATGGCTTGACTTGTCAACTGTGATGCATTCTGAAATCTTTTCTAATATTATCGGAAATAGTCGTGCATTGAGGAGTGTGCAAGGGAGGAAGGTGGCAGTTACTGTATGGTCATGTATTGTTTGGAGGCTTTGGAGAAATGATATGTTTTTTAACGAGAATAATTTTTGCTTAGATTTTGTGATGGAAGATATCAATACTAGACTTTGGAGTTGGTGTTTTGTAAAAATAATTAGGTTGCTCTAGTTTTATTTTAGAGATTGCCTTGAAACAAAAAATGATTTTATGTTGTTGATACTGTAAATATGTTGTATATGGATATTTTGATTGCCCTTTTTAACAAAAGTCATTTATTGATTAAAAACGAAAACCAATAGTATATAATGATATGATACTAGTTTTTGTATACGAATTTGATCATATACTTGCAGGTGGGCACGAATTTAAATGTCCACCGCTTATGTGGCGCGCCACATATGCAAGATCGCCACCATCATTTTTTTTAATTAATTCAATCTCCTCATTTACATATTCCATATTTTACTCTAATTCATTAATTAGATCAAATATGTTAAGTTTTAATATTTTCATATTTTATATATCTATCCCAAGAGTGAGTCTCATGTGCACCCGGATGCACCGTGTACTCATATTGCATTTTAAAAGCGTGCAACTATACAAAATAGAAACGTGCAATTATTCCAAACAAAAGCATGCAACTATGTTCCATATTAACAGTTTACATTTTTCTGTGTAAATAAGTCACACTTTTCAACATAACAAGTTGCACGCTTCTAAATGCACTATGAGTGCACGGTGCACCCGGATGCATACAAGACCTAGCCCTATCCCAAATAATTGGTGTGCATTTATTATATTCTTCATTTTTTTAATTAAAATAATATATTTCGTCCCATTTATTTTTATTTTACTTCTTTTTTTCTATTCTTTTTCCAACTATCCCTTTTCATCTTCTATTTATTTTTCTTCTTAATTAATTGTACAATAGCATTAAATAAAATAAAAGGTATTAATATGAAACGATCGGAACTACATGAAGCTATTAATTACTTCTTTTGTTACTTACACGTAAATTTATGAAAAATTAAATTATTCATTTTTTCAAATTTTTATTGATTTAATTAATATTTTTGTTTTATGAAACATAAATATTTTTTTTGTCCATAATTTAAATCAATAAAAAAATTAAAAAATAAATAATTTAATTATCCATAATTTACGTGTAAATAACAAAAGAAGTACTACATAATTAATAGTTTCATGTAGTTCAAGTCATTTCATATTAATATCATTTTATTTTATTTAATGCTATGATCATATAGTTGATTCTAGATATCACCCTTGACCCGACTCAACCCGTTTCAACCCGTTTTCACTTTAAATTTTAATATATATTTTATATAAAATATATATATATAATATAATTTATTATTATAATTTTCATATTTAGTATGTATGATATGTAATTATCAATAATTCAACTTTATAAATATATTTTAGGTAAATATATGTTGATAAAATATCATATTTAATACAATATGATAATTTAATTAAAATTTATACTTATATCAATATTTTTAAAATGTGAAAACAAATTTATAACTATGCTTATAATATTATTTGTTAATTTTTTCAAATTAAAATTTGAAATTTATATTAAATATTTCAAAATATAGCATATACTCCATCCGTCCCGCAATAACGTGCACAATTTTATTTTTGGTATGTCCCGTTATAACGTGCACATTTTCTAAAATGACAAAAAAATTAAAACTTACACTCTCATAATATCATTATAATTGATTTAAATAATATCAATAAAATAATTTTTCTTAGTTTCTGTGCCCAGATATGAGTGCACGTTACCCCAGGACGGAAGGAGTATTATTTTAAGAATAATTAAAATTTTATTTAGTATGGGTCGACCCGTCCTGAACAAAGAATGGGTCGTGTCTGCGTACTTAATACCCGACCTGACCCGACACATTGACATCCCTAGTAAATTTAGAATGAGTCTCATGTGCATCCAGGTGCATCGTTCACTCATAATGCATTTTAGAATCATGCAACTTGTTATACTGAAAGATTAAATTTATTTACACTGAACCCTGAACTATTTTCTCATATTAATAGTTAGCACAGTTCATTGTAAACAAGTTACATCTTTCTATATAATAAGTTGCATGACTTTCAAATATAGTATGACTATGTGAATGTAGAGTACACTTGGATGAATAAAAGAGCTAGGTTAAATTTAATAACATGGATGTGGACCCGACGGCCGTTAGAGTTGCCGTTACAAAGTAGTAAAGAAAATACAAGTTGATTCGCTTTTCCATTACTTAATTCATTGGCAATTACATATCACGGAAAGTGACCGAAAGTAGGAAACAGCCCATCACGCCAACCCCATTATTCTTCTTGCCAACAAACATTACTCTTGCGGAGGCCCTTTCCTTTTTTCCACATTTCAAACATGCCATACAGCTAATCCTTTAATTCGATTGAAAGGCTCATAATAATACAATTGACTTACTGTTTACATTTGCAATTCCACTTGATATAATATTCGTAACTTTAATTAGTGGTTTACAGGAAATAGTCCACCCACATGTATTAAACTACAACCACAACACATTTATCTTTTCCTAACCCTTGGGAGTTACAAAAAATCAATCAAACAAAAAGAAAGAAAGAAAAAATCAAATTTAAAAAAACTCTAACAAAATCCACCCTTTCAAGATTCTCAGTGGTTAAACATGAAACTAACAACCCTACTAACAGATGAATATGACATTAATTTCCTGTCATAGTACATCGGCATTTTCGTCATCATCAATGTCGTGGATTCCATCGAAGAAAGGGTCCTTCAAAAGATCGGCAGCAGAAGGTCTACACCTTGGCTGAGCAAGACACTTCTCGATGAAGGCCGCTACCTCCGGGTCCTTAACCTTGTTCAAGGCTTGAGGCCTCAGTCCAGACGTCACCTTTTTGTATATCTTGGCGACATTGTCACACTCGCTGTATGGTAACTCCAAAGTCACCATCTCAAGAACACACATTCCAAATGAATATATATCGATTTGCTCCGTGTAGTTTTCATCGTAAAGTTCAGGTGCCATGAACTCCGGTGTCCCTAGCAATGAATGGGCTGAATGGTTTTTCCCCACTATAGCTGCCAATCCCAGATCACCAATTTTAACCTATATGAGTTAATTAAATGGAAAATAATCACTACTGTATCCCACAAGTCTCTCTAAACATGCAATTTCAAAACCCCAATCAATACAAAATTAAGGTTGTAATTGGAATAGGTGTTTGAAACGACCTGATTTCATATCAATATCGATTCAAACAACCACCAATGCATAAGACAAGGTGTTAATATTCATTATACCCAAAAATATTGAATTATACCAATCTCATGATTCATCAACAATTTGATTTTATTTCCCCAATTTAACCATATCTCATTCTATGCTCTAGAAAATACTTCTATAAGTGCATTTTCTAATGGTATTAGTTGTTTTACTAAAAGGTATTAGCTAGTCAGTATCAGTTGTTTTCATAAAACAGTATTACTCCTATGTATTAGATGTCACCACCAAACAAAATTCATTGAACCTTCAGATATTTAAGAGCAACGAAGCCTAGGGAAAAGACGAGAAAAGGGGGCGAATATAGTATACCTGACCAATGTTGCCATTGATGAAGACATTGCTACAATTGAGATCCCTATGAATCACACAAGGTTCATGAGTATGCAGATAATCCAAGCCCTTGAGTATTTGCCTGGACCACTTCTTCAACGCCTTCATCGAAACCTGCTTGTGCTTCTTCCTGTACTCCCTCAAATTCCCGGAAGTACAAACCTCGGTGATAAAATTCAACGTGTTCTTCTTCTCGTCCCTCCAAACAGAGTACAACGCGATAATATTCTTGTTTTTCAAGTCCCTTAGCAACCGAACCTCAGAATACAACCGATTGATCATGCTTTCGTCACGGTGAAGTTCCATAATTTAACTTGGTTCCAAGCCACCTCAATCCCTTCTTCTTGATCGAATGCCCTGTACACTTTCTTCACAGCCCCTGACCCTAAAAGCTCATTGTACCGGCCGTAACGCCCCATAGGATCAACTTCCACAAACGCCTCTTTATCCATCTCTCCCATATCATAACCCATGCTACCCCAACCTAATTCAAAAAATAACCAAAGGACTAGAAACACAGTCCAGTGATTAAAACAAAATTCAGTCTCCTTTAATCGTAATACTTCATGAAACAATTAAATTCATGCTTTTCAAATCCAGATTGCCAGATTAGGTCTCCTAAATTTCGAATTAGCACAAAATTCACCCCCAAAATCAAAGTAGCTATCAATTTCACCAAAACAACATGATAAAAAAAAGGAAAAACAAACAAAATCACCGCGATCTACATCTAGTGAATACCATAAATTTCACAATTCTACTATTACGCGATATCAAAACGTCAAAAATAAAATTTAAAAAATTTAAAAAAATCGAGAAAAAAGAAAAGAAAAGGGCTCGAGAGTTTACCATATGTCGAATCAATCACAAGAGCAGGCAATTCCAGTCCGGCGAACGAAGAAGAACGCCGCCGCTTCCCCCTCAACTGCTAAAACGAAGCTAAGGTGAAATTGACAAGGGAAAGAATTGGGGGTTTTATAGGTCTTAGAAGGGCTTCAGCTGTGACGAGATAATGATGGAATATATATAAAGATTCAGTGTAATTTGACTGCGATGCACTTGGTCGTAGACTAGAATTATCCCTAATAACACGTGTGCTTTTCGAAATTACTTCGGGTGTTTTTTTTTTTAATATTTGTATATAGTTTTATTAATATCAAAATTTGCTCGTGCCCATATCTAATTTCTGCCTTGTGCGTGTTTGTTACCTATAAATAAGGAAGTAAAATATCTAGTTACCCTGTGAAATATTTCTTAGTTGTTACCTATATAAGGAAGTACATAATATCTCGATAAGATATTTGAGGATATGGTAAACTTTTTCCCATTTCGATGAGATATCGATATGGTAAACTTTTTATCATTTTGTTATATATGGGTAAGAAAAATTATTTTACCTAATTTCACAAATTAAAAATTTATTTTACTCATATTAAGTATAAAGATTTGTTCTACCCATTTTAACATGAAAATATGATATTAACTTTGTTAGAAAAAAATTATTTTATCCACATGGCCCGCTATTATTCAAAAGTTTATATTTGTTTTAACTTTTAATGTGTCAAAAAAGAATTTATGTTTAAGGAATGGGGAATCTTTGGTTATGTTTAAGGAATGTGAACAAATATCTTGATTTCAGATATAAAGATCTTTAAGTCTTGTTCAGTTTTAAATGTCTCACAAGTCCCATGCATATGTTGTTATCTATCGAGTTCAAAACTATGCATAGAGAACTACCAAACAAGGCGCAGCCCATGTAACTAAATGAGCCCATGAAGTAATTGAGGCCCAAGCATATAGCAATGTGGATCCATTTTTCAATTGATTCCAAGAACCTATGAAGCCCGTCGTTTACTTTAAAAATAAGAATTAAATTTATAATAAGGTGGAATGGAATAGGAGGTGGAGATAAAATTTTATTATCATATCCAACATTTGTTTGAGGGGAATTGAAAAATATTAATTCATAATTTTATTGAAATGCCCTCCAAATTCCAATTAATTTCTTCTCTAAATCTTTTCGTCTCAAAATAATTTTCTTCTCAAACCCCAACTGATTAAATTCCACCACAATATCAATCTTGTAATTGACATGGCTACTGCAAGTCTACAACTGTAACATACTAAAATTTTATGATCTTTTGCAAGATACCACTCTATTTATTCATCTTCTTAACAATAATTCTGAACAAAGAATTAGAGAGAGCAAGACTCCCGAAATATCCAAAACTAAACTTAAAAAATTCTGAAATTTTTCGAAGTCTCCAAATTTCTAAACTCTCCCTCTCAAAATCATAACTGTCTGAAAATTTCCTAAAGCCACTCTCCCTATAAAATTTGTTATGAAAAATTCGTAGAGAAACAAAAATTTCAGAAACCATAACCATCAACAAATCCCATGGAAAAATTGTATCTTAACAAAACAAACCAGTCATTTGGGATTATAAAGAACCCCAACAAAAAATGAACCGGTAAAATCCAGCCAATTCAGAATACACTACAAGAAAATAGTGTATTGCCAACAATTTTTTTCAATATTTTCCAACATACCTACGAAATTTTCAACGAAAATATTTCATTCTTAAATTTTTTTTGATCGGACAAAGTTAGTTGTTAGTAGTTAGTACACCCAACACCCAAATACTCCACACCCAAATACTCTACGAAAACATCAATCCACCTTCTAACTCCTATAACTCCAAATTCGCTCTCAAAAGAAATCGAACCCTGAACCCTGAGTCTCTCACTCAAATGAGGAGCCCAGTTGCCAGGTGGGCTAAGTCACCTGGTTAATTTCATTCTTAAATAGTAAGACTTGCCTACATTTTGCCTATAAAAAATTCTAATTATATAGGTTATTTTTAAACTATAAATATAATTGCCTACGGAAATGTAAATTGTCTAGAAAATTATCTGTGCAGGTAAGTTTGTCTACGAAAATTACAAATGTGTAGGTAGATTGCTTGTAGGTAATTTATTTGTCCAGAGAAATATTTGTGTAGGTATTTTTTAAAAAAATATTCTAAAAATTGATAGACAAATTGTATGGAATTTTCACTTTTTAAGGACCAAATTATTTTTTAGAAAATTTTTGTAGCCATTTGAGGTTTTGAGAAAGAAGACAACGACGTCGAAGAAGTGATGTCGGCTTTTCTCATAATCACAATTGTCGGCGTTGTTAGAAAACTATTGCAGAGAAGTTGGGGCATCGAAAATTGAGTTCTACACAACCTTTCTTTTAGGTGCGGATTTAATTTTAATTGTTTGTTGAAGAATATTTATTTGGGTCCATTACTAATAATTATATTTTCCCTAGTTTTATTACAAATAACCACAAACACTATTCACTAAAACCTGCAAACTATCATTCATATCATTTCTACACACACCCTCCTCCCACCCCGAACGTGCAAACCCATCCCCCCCCACCCACACATCTACGAAAAAAATACACCGTACCCCTGTCTCATCTTACTTTTTCATATTTTCCCATTTTTTCATCTCAATACCATTCTCTCTGCAGCAAAAGTTCCCCCCATCCCTCCCATTTGAAAAAAATTGAAATTATGTAATCAAATCTTGAATTCTGGAAAGGTAATTTTTTCATGGAATGTTGGAGTGTTCTTGCTAGATTTTCACACACTTGTGCAACAAAAAAAGGACGAATTTTTCGTTTTTTTTTCAATTTTTTAAATTTTTGCGATTTTTTTTTTGCATGTAGAGATATATATGTATATAGATTGTTGTTGTTCTTGGTCGTTCTTGTCTTACACTGGATTTGGTTTGAACAATAGTTCTTGTCTTACAACAAAATTTTCTCTTTAGCAATTTTTTAAATTGACACGTCAATGGATTTGGTTTGAATGTGAATTTTTTAATGTGAGTTTTGATTTGTTTGTGTGTATTTTGGACTTTGAACTATTGTTCATACACAGTTTGTTCAGAAAGTGTGATTAATTTATGTGTGCAATATTTTTGTTATTAAAATTGTAATTAACTGTTGTTCAGTTTCGATTTGAACATGTTTAGATTTTATGTGGGGTTGTTATCCTGTGAACTGTTGTTCAGAAATTTATGTGTGTTTTTTTGAAAAAAGTGTCTAGTTTGTTTGTGTGTATTTTGGACTTTGAACTATTGTTCATAAAACAATTTGTTCAGAAAGTGTGATTAATTTATGTGTGCAATATTTTTGTTCAAAAAATTGTAAATTAACTGTTGTTCTGTTCCGATTTGAATATGTTCAAATTTTATATGGGGTTGTTGTCCTGTGAACTGTTGTTCAGAAAGTTTTTGTTCAGAAATTTATGTGTGTGTGTGTGATTTTTGTTCAAAAATTATAATTAACTGTTGTTCAAGTCTTATTTGAACATGTTCAAATTATATTTGTGTGATTTTTGTACTGTGAACTGTTTTTCAGAAACTTTTTGAGCATTTTTCAGATATATGACAAGAACTTCATAATATATTTTGTGATGTGTGACTGATTTTTTTGTGTATGATGTAGAATGAATTTGCAAATTGAGATTGAATTGTGTTCTTAACTGTTTACATAGGACGGCGGATCCAATCTATCACAAACAGCGCATGATCTAGGGTGGGCCGACATTTCCAATGGTAGATCAAGTTGTGGTGGCTATGTTGAATATGGGACACGATTTGAGTACGAATATGCCAAAAATCGGTGATGTGTGGCGGAGTGCGCTGAGTAAAGAATGATTGTACTTTTGGGATTAAATCCCTAAGCAGATACAATTTTGGATAAATATTTTTGTGGTTGATATTATTGTGTATATTTTATGGTCAGAAACCTCTCTTATCAAATATTTTGTAGTTTTTGTAAAAAGCTATTGACTTTGTGGAACAAGTAAAAAAATATGTGATAACAAACTGAGAAGCAAAAATACATAAAGCCGAACAAGAGCAAATATAAAAACTGAACATGCTCAATTTTAACCTGAACATTTTCAGAACTGAACTTAACATGTTCAATATTATAAGTAATATGTTCAATAATAAACTGAACATGTTCAATTTTGAACTGAACATGTGCTATATAATACTGAACATGTTCAGTAACAAACTGAACAAATACATATTTTTTTGAAAAAATGTGCAAAAAAAACTGCACAAAGCCAGAAAAAACTGGAAAAAATGCAAACCAGTCACAAACATACACACTATAGCTAAGCAATCCAATGTAAAACATCTAAAAAATACATTCAGACCAAAGTAAGAACAACTTTCTCTTAGTTGCACAAAATGTAGGTCCCTAACGGGTTTCAGTGAGGGTTGAAGTCTAGAGGGGAGGGGTGAATAGACTTCAAAACTTTTTCGTGGATCAGATGTGTTTGCACGTATGTCTGATCAGAGTGAGATGTGAATCAGTTTGGACTGATATCCGACTTACTGATCTGGTAGACAGATCAGTTCGGCGTCTATCAGCTTAACTGATGGTGCGGAAGATAAGTTAACCCGTGTAGAAAACCAGTTTTACTCAAAGGAGATTCTGACCAACAGCTCAGATCAGGTGACTAAAGTGTCAAACTGATCAGATCAGTAGCTTGATGCTAATCTGATTTAGGTACAGAATATGCATGCAAATAACAAGTTGTGTGCAGATGTGTAAAACAAGATTAAAGACACACAGATTTATAGTGGTTCAGACAACTTGTCCTACGTCCACTCTTCCCTATCAGCAGGGGCACCAACTTAACCAACTTGGACTTAGTTTATTGTGTTAGTCCAACACAGTACAACCAACAGATATTTAACGAGTTCACACTCAACCAATCCCAGAAATCTAATCTAGAAACCCTAGATAGAAATCTTGCTATAACAAACTTAACCTAATAGTGTTTGGTATAAGATTTGTTTTGTTCCAACTGGAATACTATCCTATCTTCTAAGTAGCCAAGAGCTAGAGGATAAGTATTCTGCTAAGAACTACGGGATGAACACTTAAGAATAATTCTTGTGATTGTGTTCTTCGTGCGGAAATCTTGAGAGCTTAAGCTTGTGTATAATTTCCGTAACCTTACTATGAAGGTTTGATCCCTTATTTATAGGCACGAAATCGAACTAGCCGTTGGAGAGCAATTCAAATTTTGGTCTATTTTAGGTAGGTTTGCAGACAGATTTGACGTGCTTCAGGAGCGGCATGGCCAAAAGCATGTAAGCTTGTCCTTTCTAGCCGTTGGACCCTGAAGCGCCTTCTGCAGACTGTCAGAGCTCCGTACGTGTGTTGTCGACTTCTTAATGGCTATCAAGTACGATTTGCAGCACATGAATAAGCAACAAGGTTGACATTCTTCTTGTCTGTGCACCTGACTCGTACTAGGTAATATTGAAGTAGTCACCTGATGGAGCTTGACACAGATCAGTCAGAGTCTTGATCTGCCTACCTGACTTAGGTCATCTGATTGTAAGTTGTCTTAGCACAACTTAGTGACCTCTACTTGATGTTATCTGATATAGGTTTACTGTAAGGGGTCTTCTGTCTTGAACTCTTCTGCATATCTGCTTCTTGACTTATCTGCTTCAATCACCAGATCTTCTGTATTACTGATCTTCAAGACTTAGTCTATACATATTGAGTTCCCCCTCAATATGTGACCTATCTGTTACTTCAGCTGTCTATACACTTCAGCTGGTCATCTTATCTGATATCTACATCATCAGTCAGCTAACAGGTCTGACTGGTCCTATTACATTATCTGTTTTGAAACTTCCATCAAAACTACAAATTTCCCAACACAAAACAATATCCATACACCAAAACAAAATATCCATATAACAGTATCCATAAACCAAAACAAAATAATTACCATAATCATGTTTGTATCTCCACCACAAAAAAATACCCATACATCAAAATAATTACCCTAAACAAATTCTCAAATCTTCAAAAATAAAACAATATCTATACACAATTTTTTAAAATACCAACCACCGCCACCGTTCGCCCCGAAATCGTTTGAATCACATTTTCTCCCCAAAATCTCTTCCTATTTTTTGGTTCCCCCATTTCCGGGCCCTTTTTTCGGGCCTTCGTTTTTGTGGCCCTTCATTTTTTCTTTTTCAGGTCATTCGCTTTTTGTATCTCTCTTTTTCGGGTCCTTCGCTTTTCGGGCCCCTTCGTTCTTGCTTCGGGCCCTTCATTCTCGGGCAAAAAAAATAATCCTAAAACAACAAACAAAAAATATGAACATGTTCAGTTCAATTTTTTGCACAAAACACAATATATTTATGCACACAATTTCAATTAAAACCCAAAATATCAATCAAACTAATATACATGAACAAATATTAACAAGTTGATTGAGTTCCAAATAATCTTAAACCAACAAACCGTACAAAAAGTTAAAAACAAACAAATTGAACTGAACATGTTCACTTCAATTTCTGCACAAATAACATATATTTATACACAAAAATTGAACATGTTTAGTAAAAAACCTGAACATGTTAAAAAAAAACTGAACATGTTCAGGTAAAAACTGTTCTCTTTCAAAATACACATTCAAACCAAACTAAAAATCACATTAAAAAAAAACCAAAATCCACATTCAAAACCAAAACACACATTTAAAAATCCACATTCATGTATATACGATGAACACAATGATCCCCAACTACACTTTGAACCCATCCAAAAGTCACACATCTAAATGTGCAGGACTAGATTTATGCGAATGTAACAATCACAACCCCATTCTCACAAATTACTTTCTCAAGCCAAACAATTCGATACACCGCCAAAAAATTAAAAAAATTGACATTTAGCCACAAATAAAACCCAAAAAACACAAAGGATTTGAAGCTTCTTCCCAGGCAGGCAAATTTTTTAGATTTTTGACACTTTGCTACAAATAAAACCCAGCAAGTTAACCCAAAAAATTTGACACTTCTTCTCAAACCGCTATTGATGTAAATTGTTGATTCAGTAAACCTAAATTAAGCATCACAAAAATTGAAACATATACCTTAAAATCACGATGAGTGAAGCACCGCATGGAGGAACCCAAATCCGATCGCAAACTCGGCGAACTCAGTGAACTCAGCCGCGACTTAGTAACCGGACTCACTGAGTTGCAGATCAAAACTCCTAACCCAAGAGGAGGCAACAACCTAAGGGTCGTACCCTAGATATCAAATATCGTGGTGCAGCGACGCCGCCCAGTGCCGCCGTGGAGTAGTGACGCCGCCTTTTGTGGTAGGATCTTGGTCGGATCCTGGTGGGGTAGTGGTGGTGGTGGCGGTTCAGTGGCGATGTGCAGCGGGGTGGGGTTCGGGTCGGTGGTGGTGGCTGTTGTGTTTTTGCAGAGGAGAGAAGAGGTGGGTTTGTGGTGATTTAAAATTTAAAATTGTTGATATGGATTGAGGTAGGTTTTGAGTGTGTGTGGTGAGGGTATTATAGATAATTTTTATTTATTTTGTAATTTTTAATAATGTTGAAATAGTGTTTGTAGTTTTTAGTATTAGTGTGTAGAATTGTGTAGTTTTTAGTAATTTTCCCTATATATTTATGTAAGACAAAAACTTGTATGTAATATTGCATACAAGTCTTATGTGCAATGTGAGTCAAATTGTCAATTTTTTCGCAGGTCCTTATTTTCTCGCGGGTCACCGGATCGGGTCGGGTTCTGGCTCAACCCGTGGGTCTAAATAAAAAAATCTGAATCAAATCTTTTTTTTTTCAAGTTTTGATTTTGTTCTTCCGTGTTTTTCTCATTCTCTCTCTCGGTTTTCACGCTCGTTGTTCCTCTTTCGATTTCGACGGTCACGATCGATGGTTTTCTGGCGGTTTTCATCGTCGATGGTTTTCTTGCTTACGGTTTGTGTCATTTTCGTATAAGGAGGGTGTACACAGTGTTGGGATTATACTGGAAAGTATGCTTTTACTTTGTATAATCAAAACTGAATTTCGGACTTATTTACTGAAATAAATTATTTATCACTGATGCTTTAAATATCATCGAATGTTACATATATTTACTGCATAACTGTTCAATAAATAGTACGTGTTACATTGTAGTTAATTTAGTGATACCAGATCACAGAAGATTAAATTAACAGTCCCTTGTAACCAAAAGTACACCATTCACGACCTAGATGGAAATGAACAATCCATCGTGAAAGGTTGAAGTGTAAGGCTCAGATTGGCTTGTCTTGACCAAGAGATTACACTAGTGCATGACTGATGCACTGAATAGGACCTACAGAAGGACAAATTCTTCAGAACTGAATAAGGAAGAATTAGACCTCAGTGGTTCGTTATTTCTTAATCTTCGTCCCTTAAATAGGATCACGTGTGGTTGGTAACTATTGCTTTGACTTATCACGGGTAGAGAATCAACGAGATTCAATACTTTATATCTTGGGCAATATTATTGGTCACATGCGATTGCTAAGATTTAATACGGAGAATCGTGTGCAAGTACGCTTGTTCGATTTGCCCCCTTGGGAGGTTCATAAGCTTTATCATACCAAATCTTGCAAGTGGAACTAGTTTTCGGTATGGATAATAATGTTGAACCGTTCCTTAACCAAGGACAAAATATATTAATTAATGGAAAGCTATTTCAGTGGCTTGAATTAATTAATGGGCTAGATAATCTTAAACACGGGAAATAATAACTGGGAGCCATATTGATTGTAATATGGGTTAAGATGGATAGTGCAATATTAATTATGTAGTGGGATTAATTAATATTTATGGGCTTGAATAATATTGTGGCTCAATATTGATAATTCAAGATCCATTGGAAGGTCCAATCTTAATTCTCCTAAAGCCCCCTAAGTAGCCCAACATAAAGTCCAATAACTGAAAAATGTGTTTAAAAATAAAATAAATATTGTTGCCTTATTTTTCCTCTCTTTTTTTTCCGAAAATTATGGATTAAAAGGGGAGAAAGATTTTCTTTGAATTTTGTTATGGAATGAAGATATGTATTCTTGGAATACAAGATTATCTCATTAAATTCAAGAAATTTCCCACTTGGTTATTCATATAGTTAAATTTCGAAAATTTTGAAATATAAGGGAAAGAAAGATTTTCTTGATTTTCTTGAAAAGATATTATGGAAGATATGTATTTTCTTGAAATACAAGTATATCTCATAAATTCAAGAAGATCCAAATCTTGGAATCTTGAACCTAATATTTCGAAAATTCCATAACAAAGAGGAGTTGGGATTTTTGTGGAATATTTTGATTATGGAGAAAATAATATATGAGATATATTCAAGATTTCTTGGAGATCAAGAAAAAGATTTTTCCATATTATTTTATCACAAGAATTCGACCACTACACCTCTATAAATAGGGGATGAGTGTTTCATTCCAAGGTACAATTCCATGTGCTGAAAAAATTAGTAAATCCACAAAGGTGGTGCAACAAAGTTTATTTTCCTTTTGTTAATTGTTCGCGAGCACCCTACCACCGGATTGTCGAGCAAGGATTAAGGGAATACTTGGGAAGGTTTTTTTAGTGTGTCTAATCAACAAGACCATTGCCACTCCAAGAGGTATGTTCACGTAAACTCGTAGTAATTCTGCATGCGTAGGATTTACGTGAACTGTTTATATGCATGATTTGTTGTTGAATTATTATTTGAATTAATATAGGATTAATTCATGCTAGTAATAATTATCAGAATTAAATTTGTATTTAAATATTTATCCTCGAATAGATCCGTGCAATTAATTCCCCAACAACTGGTATTAGAGCCTCGGTTTCGGGCTCTGAATTTTAAATTGTAATTTATTTCGTTTTCATTAAATTTGAAATTGGATAGTAGAATTGCTAGATCTTTTTTGCATGTATCCAATTGTCATGGAATTTAATGTGTTTATTTATGCATGCATATAAATTGTGGTTTTTAATTCGATTCGTTCGAATTCATTTTGCCTCTTGAGAAAATCCACGAGTAGATTAGGATTTGTTTGATTTGATCAATGTAATAATAGACTAGTCTAGATCTTGGTTTATTTATTTTTTGTAAATAAATTGTAACTAGATTGAAAACGGAGGCGGAGACGAAGAATTAAAAGATTAAATTTCTCACACGTTTCAAACCGCTATCGCGGTTGTGATTCAAGAACCTAAATTATCCGATCGAAAATTAATCACTTTAAAATCATACCGATCTTGCAAGGGTTTTGATGGATAATAATGTGGACATATTAAAAAATAAAACTTAAATTAATTTATTTCATTTCCTTATCTGAATATCAACATCATTGGGTTAATAATATTAAGGCTATCCGCGCATAATATTGTGGCTCAACACAAACAATATCCATACACCAAAAACAGATCTTAATTCTCCTAAAGCCCATAAACCAAAACAAAAAAGTCCATAATCGAAAATGTGTTTAAAAAATAAAAAAATATTGTTCGGATTTTTTTCAAAATTCGGGATTAAAAGGAGAAAGATTTTCTCTTTAAATTTTCAAAAATATGAATATCTAGATATGGCCTTAAAATACCAACTTATCTCATTAAATTCAAGAAATTTCGTTATTCATATAGTTTTTTCCAAATTTTGAAATATTATAAGAAAGATTTTTCGGTTTTGAAAGATATTATTATTAATTTCTTGAAATACAAAATATGTTTTTTAGAACATCCAAATTGGAATTGTGAAAGGCCCTTTGTTTCCAAATAACAAAGGATGAGTTGGGATTTTTGTGAAAAAATGACATGGAAAATAATAAACAAAAATTTATTCAAGTGGTTCGAGAATCAAAAAGATTTTCAATATTATTTATCCTGAAGAATTAAACCCACTAAAACCCGTAAATATCAATCAAACTTTTCATTCCAAAATAATAATTCCATGGTTCCAAAAAAAAATTGGAAGTTTGTTTATTTTCCTTTTTGTTAATTGTTCATGTTCACCTACCACCGGATTGTCAACCACATTAAGGAATACTTGGGAAGGTTTTTTAGTGTGTCTAATCAACAAGTTCATTGCCACTCCAAGGTTTGTTCCAATCCTTCTTCAAAATAATTTTTCAAACTAAACTAAAATCACATTGAAAAAAACCAATTTGTTGTCATTCATTAACCAAATTAATATTTATTAATTCATGCTTCATAATTATCGATGAACAAATTTGTATTTAAATATTTATCCATCCAATAGATCAATAAATTAATTCCCACAACAAGATATTAGAGCCTGTAACAATTTGGGCTCACGGGCTAAATTTAATTTAAACAATTCAAATTTGGAAAAATTAAAAATTCTAGATCTTTTTTGCATGTATCCAATTGTCTGGAAAGGTCAGCAGTTTTGTGATTGTGTCTTACAAATAAAACTCCATTTAACCAAATTTCGACTTTCGGCATTGTCGAGGCATAATGAAATTTTTTTTGGTAAATGTGCCGAAAGCGTCTTGAGGTGCCGAGGTCGATTCGACCAAGGGCGGCGGATGATGGGCGTGCATCCCGGCTGCGAGCTACTTGGCGTGGCGTTTTGAGACGGAGTTCTTTTCGAGACGATCGAGTGGGAGAAATTCAAGACGGCGTTTCTTCAAAATCAAGCCAAGAAAAATCAAACCATGACAATTGGATAATTTGTGCCCAATATGTTATTTTTCCGCTTTGCTTGATTTATTGTTGTGATTTCTTGTGCTTTATTTAATTTGTTTAAATGTGTTTGCATGAGAATTGCCCAATGAAAAATTCCACCTTCAAAAATTACTAAGTATGTTAAAATAATTAATTGACAATTTTATTCCGGATAATAAAATTGAATTAATTTTGACCTCCATGATTTATTTATTTGTGAATTATTTTGGAGAAATTCCCCCCACGGGACGGTCAAAAGATAGCTTTCACATGAATAAATTCCAGATGGATGATTGTGGATTACTACTAGTGGCGACGATGATCCTCCCCACGAGGCTCGTTCAAAGCAAAATAATAATTATGTATTTAATCATGGTTATTACTTAGGTATAAAATTGATATGCATATACTTCCCCGAAGTCCCTGTCAATTTTATATTGGTCAAATGGGAGCCAACTATTAATCTGGATATTAAAGGTTTGTAACTGTTCTTGTTTATAACCTGCTTGAATGTGTTTAAATAATGACCCACCCCACGTGGCTTATTTAAACTGTTTTGAGATGTTGGCTGATGCATGTTCAATTTTTTTTTGAGATTTTAATATGATGCATGTGATCGAACCTTGTGATATATTTGTGCTTATGCATATTATTATTTATTTCAGTTCATCATGTCGGCAACCTTTTAATCCACTGTTCAATATACTTAAAGACAATTTGCTTACTGGTGAAAACTATTTTGATTGGATATACAAACTAAAACCTGTCCTGGCCGCATCACCTTCCAAATGGGTACTTGATACACCAAAACCCGGAAAACCAGCTAAGGACGCCGGAATATGGGATGAGATGATATATGGCGAATGGGAGCTGACAAATGAATTGATGAAGGATACAATTTTGGCACATCTGTCAGATGCGTTGAAACACCTTCACCAAGAATATGAGTCAGCTGCAGACATCTTACAGAATCTCGAAGCGATGTTCACACATCAGACCCATATGGCAATCTAAAGTGTGAAGCAAGAAATTGCTGAATTAAAAATGGAAAAAGGGACGACTGCAGTGCAGCACGTTCTTAGGGTTATGGTGTTATTTGAGGAGCTTGAGATCCTCGGCGAAAAATGTGATTTCAAAACTAAGATTGATTTCATTCTCCAATCCTCACCAAAGAGCTATAATCACCACTATCTTGAGTATCTATTGGAAGATCTAGATTTTACAGTGGATGATCTTGTAAATGCTCTCACTTTGGTTGAAAGGGAAAGGGAGCGCGAGGAAAAGAACTTGGGAAAACAGAAATCTTTTTTTCATCCTAGATCAAGTGGTGATAAGGATGATGAAAAGAGAAGAAAGTTGAACCAAGCAGACTCAACATCAAATAAGAGCATGGAATCAAGCATGAGGAAAGTTTTGGAAAGCGGCAGAGTAGGACACTCGAGGTCAGCCTGTTCCAATCCCAAAAGGAATGGAAAGAAAGGTAATTCTCACGCACTAGTTGTTGAAACTTGCTTAGCGGCGAATGCCTCCCATTTATGGGTAGTGGATACAGGATCCACTGATCATGTTTATTTTACTTTACAGGGGTTCAAGCGGACCCGACAACTTAGTGAGAGTGAGATCCTCATCACACTGGGCAATGCTACGAGAGTGGCAGCTGAAGCAGTGGGAGAAGTGCACCTGTCTTTTGAAGACAGAGTTTTAATTTTAAGAGATGTTCTTTAAGTTCCGAATTTTAGAAAGAATTTATTTTCAGTTTCTAAACTTTACCTTGATGGATATTCGGTTACTTTTAATAAAGTTGTTACCATTTCTCTTTATGATAAATTTATCTGTCATGGAACGTTGTCGAATAATCTCTATACAATTAACTGTGCACACCACTCACGAAATGCATCCTATAACACATCAACTATTTCCGAGAAAAGAAAACGTTCATCAGACGTGAACGAGACACTTCTATGGCATCTAAGATTGGGACATATTAATCCAAAGAGGATCCAAAGGTTGGTGAAAGACGGATCACTGGAGTTTCTCCAAGTTGAACCAATTCCAACCTGCGAATCATGTTTGGAGGGTAAAATGACCAAGAGGGCATTCGGAGCCAAGGGGAATAGAACCAAAGAAGTGTTAGAAATCGTTCACACAGATGTATGTGGTCCAATGTCAACCAAAGCAAGAGGAGGTTATGAATATTTCGTCACTTTTATTGATGACTACTCAAGGCACGGTTATATTTTCCTTATGAAGCATAAATCTGAGACCTTTGAGAAATTCAAAGAATTTAAGGCTCAAGCAGAGAATCATAGGGAAAAACGTATCAAGTCTCTACGATCCGATCGTGGAGGCGAATACCTCAGCGATGAGTTTTTGAACTACTTGTCTGATAAAGGGATTGCATCCCTGCTAACTGCACCCGGAACCCCTCAACAAAACGGGGTTGCAGAGCGAAGAAACAGAACTCTTTTGGAAATGGTTAGATCTATGATGAGTTATGTGGATCTTCCCAAGTCGTTCTGGGGTCATGCCTTGGAAACAGCAGCCTACATTCTGAACTTGTTGACATCCAAATCGGTTCCCAAAACTCCCAAAGAATTGTGGACCGGGCGCAAGCCCAGTTTGAGACACATGAAGATTTGGGGGTGTCCGGCCTACGTGTTGGACAAGGAAGCCGGAAAATTGGATCCTCGATCAGAATTAAGGTTGTTTGTGGGATACCCCGAGGGAACAAAAGGGTGTATGTTCTATGGTCCCGAAGATCAAAAGGTGGTGATAAGCACGCACTTTAGATTTTTGGAAGAAGACTATATGAACAAAAGAAGACCCAGAAGTGAGATTACCTTAAATGAGCTAAGAGGGCTAACCTCAGTGCCAACTGTATAAGATGACATACCAAACGACACACTTACACAACTGGAACCTCGTCGTAGTGGGAGGGTTGTGAGACAGCCCGAGAGATTCATGGGGATATGAGAGTCCTCGGACTTGATTTCCGGACAAGACGAATCAGACCCATGGACATATGACGAGGCAATCCAAGACAAGGATCCAGTTTCTTGGCAAACAGGAATGAAAGCCGAAATGGGTTCTATGGATCATAACAGAGTGTGGGAGCTAGTCGAACCACTTAATGGGGTCAAACCCATTGGTTGCAAGTGGGTGTACAAGAGAAAAAGAGGACCGGACGGGAAGGTGGAAACCTTCAAGGCAAGGCTTGTGGCGAAAGGTTATACTCAGAAAGAAGGGATCGACTATGAGGAAACTTTTTCGCCCGTAGCAATGCTCAAGTCCATCCGAATTCTCTTATCGATTGCTGCGCATCTCGACTTTGAAATCTGGCAAATGGATGTCAAGACAACTTTTCTTAACGGAAGTCTTGATGAAGAAATCTATATGCAACAACCCCAAGGCTTCATTGAAAAAGGCCAAGAACACCTAGTTTGTAAGCTTATGAAGTCCATTTACGGACTCAAACAGGCATCCAGAGCTTGGAACCAATGTTTTGATCATGTTATAAAGTCTTATGGGTTTAATCAAAACGAGTTCGAAAGTTGTGTGTACAAAAAGCATGTCGGAACTGCATTGGTATTCTTAGTACTATACGAGATTTACATTCGATCATCGGGACGATGTAAAGGTGTTATCAGACGTAAGGGCATGGCTTTCAAAACAGTTTGATATGAAGGACTTAGGGGAAGCCGCGCACAACCTTGGGATCAAGATCACTCAAGATCGCAAGAAAAGGATGATAGGTTTGTCGCAAGCTTCATACATAGACACTGTCTTGAAACGATTCAGCATGCAGGATTCCAAGAAAGGCTTCGTACCTTTCAGACATGGAATCCATCTATCCAAGAAAATGTGCCCTAAGACACAAAAGGAGATAGATGACATGAAAGGCATTCCATATGCTTCGGCTGTCGGAAGCCTTATGTATGCAATGCTGTGTACGAGACCGGATATCTGCTTTGCCGTTGGCATGGTGGCAAGATATCAAAGTAACCCGGGGAAAGGACATTGGACGGCAGTTACAAACATTCTGAAGTATCTATAAAGAACTCGAGATAGAATGTTAATTTATCAGTCAAATAGTCTAATCCCCATCGGCTACACGGACTCGGATTTCCAATCAGACTTAGATTCCTGAAAATCTAACTCCGGTAGTGTGTTTTGCATGGGGGGAGGAGCCATGACATGGAGAAGCGTTAAGCAGAAATGTGTCGCAAATTCTACCATGGAAGCCGAATATGTAGTCGCTTATGAGGCAAAAAGAAAGAAAGCCGTTGTCTCAAGAACTTCCTAGTGGACTTGGATGTAGTTCGAATTTGCCTAGCGTAATCATTTTTTATTGTGACAATGCCGGGCGCTTGCAAATTCAAGGAACCAAGACCCCACAAGGCCAATAAACACATTGAAAGGAAATACCATCTTATACGAGATATCGTTAAGAGAGGAGATATAAAGGTGGCAAAGATAGCGTCGAAGACAACCCAGCGAGATCCATTCACAAAGGGTCTCGCCTCGAGAATACATTCGAGACATGTGGAAGGAATGGGTGTCAAGACCGTTTGCGCTATCTGCTTTGAGTATAAGTGGGAGAAATTATTAGGTTCGTGTAGGTGACATTAGATGTCACATATTAGAACTACACGAGACATGTTGTAGTATACTTAAAAGTAGACTTTGAGTATAAGTGGGAGATTGTTGGGATTATCTTTGAAAGTATGCTTTTACTTTGTATAATCAAAACCTGAATTTCGGACTTATTTACCAAATAAATTGTTTATCACTGATGCTTTAAATATCATCGAATGTTACATATATTTACTGCATAACTGTTCAATAAATAGTACGTGTTACATTGTAGTTAATTTAGTGATACCAGATCACAGAAGATTAAATTAACAGTCCCTTGTAACCAAAAGTACATCATTCACGACCTAGATGGAAATGAACAATCCATCGTGAAAGGTTGAAGTGTAAGGCTCAGATTGGCTTGTCTTGACCAAGAGATTACACTAGTGCATGACTGATGCACTGAATAGGACCTACAGGAGGACAAATTCTTCAGAATTGAACAAGGAAGAATTATACCTCAGTGGTTCGTTATTTCTTAATCTTCGTCCCTTAAATAGGATCACGTGTGGTTGGTAACTATTACTTTGACTTATCTCGGGTAGAGAATCAACGAGATTCAATACTTTATATCTTGGGCAATATTATTGGTCATATGTGATTGCTAAGATTTAATACGGGGAATCGTGTGCAAGTACGCTTGTTCGATTTGCCCCCTTGGAAGGTTCATAAGCTTTATCGTACCAAATCTTGCAAGTGGAACTAGTTTCCGATATGGATAATAATGTTGAACCGTTCCTTAACCAAGAACAAAAGATATTAATTAATGGAAAGCTATTTCAGTGGCTTGAATTAATTAATGGGCTAGATAATCTTAAACACGGGAAATAATAACCGGGAGCCATATTGACTGTAATATGGGTTAAGATGGCTAGTGCAATATTAATTATGTAGTGGGATTAATTAATATTTATGGGCTTGAATAATATTGTGGCTCAATATTGATAATTCAAGATTCATTGGAAGGTCCAATCTTAATTCTCCTAAAGGCCCCTTAAGTAGCCCAACATAAAGTCCAATAACTGAAAAAGGTGTTTAAAAATAAAATAAATATTGTTGCCTTATTTTTCCTCTCTTTTTTTTTTGAAAATTATGGATTAAAAGGGGAGAAAGATTTTCCTTGAATTTTGTTATGGAATGAAGATATGTATCCTTGGAATACAAAATTATCTCATTAAATTCAAGAAATCTCCCACTTGGTTATTCATATAGTTAAATTTCGAAAATTTTGAAATATAAGGGAAAGAAAGATTTTCTTGATTTTCTTGAAAAGATATTATTGAAGATATGTATTTTCTTGAAATACAAGTATATCTCATAAATTCAAGAAGATCCAAATCTTGAAATCTTGAACCTAATATTTCGAAAATTCCATAACAAAGAGGAGTTGGGATTTTTGTCGAATATTTTGATTATGGAGAAAAGAATATATGAGATATATTCAAGATTTCTTAGAGATCAAGAAAAAGTTTTTTCCATATTATTTTATCACAAGAATTCGACCACTACACCTCTATAAATAGGGGATGAGTGTTTCATTCCCAGGTATAATTCCATGTGCTGGAAAAATTAGTAAATCCCCAAAGGTGGTGCAACAAAGTTTATTTTCCTTTTTTTAATTGTTCGCGAGCATCCTACCACTGGATTGTCGAGCTAGGATTAAGGGAATACTTGGGAAGGTTTTTTTGGTGTGTCTAATCAACAAGACCATTGTCACTCCAAGAGGTACGTTCACGTAAACTCGTAGTAATTCCGCATGCGTAGGATTTACGTGAACTGTTTATATGCATGATTTGTTGTTGAATTATTATTTAAATTAATATAGGATTAATTCATGCTAGTAATAATTATCAGAATTAAATTTATATTTAAATATTTATCCCGAATAGATCCGTGCAATTAATTCCCCAACACACAGGAGGCATGTGTTACTACTTTTTTCCGAAGAAGGTTTTTATACTGCTAATGTAAGTTTTTTCTTTTGTTTTTCCATGAGTTTTCCGGTTGTTATATATGTGTGTATGCAGCATTAACCATAATGTGTAATTTTTCTGTGTTTCATTTTTAAAACCTTAGGTTTCTGTAAGTTTATATTCGTGTTTTTCTTAAACCCTAGGTGTGTTTCTGTTTTTGTTTTTCCTGGTGTTTATGTACGTATTGATGTGTTTATGTACGTTTGCTCATATATGTGTTACGTTTGCTACGATTTTCTGGTGTTTTTGGAATTGATCCCTATGTTTTTGTGTTTTTCTGGTGTTTTTGGTTTAGATCCCTAGGTTTTTGTTTTGTTCTTTGTGTTTGGTGTTTTTTTTTCCGCTTATGGTTGATTTTTTTGAAGTTTTAGAGATGTAGTAACACTCGTATTTGTATGCAGTAGCATATTTATTTTTTACGTAGCAACACACATATGTTTTTTTATATAATAACACTCATGTTTATATACAGTAGTTCAGTATTTGCTTAGTTTTTTAAGAACATTAATGTTTATTTTTTGAAGTAGTAACAAATTTTTTTTTAATACAGTAACATATGTTATGAATTTATGTATTAATTTGTTTTCCTTTACAATGTTTTTGTGTTTAGTTTTTTGCAGTTTATATGATGGGTAAAAGGGAGAAAGACAGTTCACCTGTTCTTTTCTTAGAATTGTCTGGGCATTCTGGTGATGATAATGTTGAAAAATGAGGCAAGAGGCCAAGAGATGCTGTAGAGGGGAAAAAAGAAGCTGCTAAAAAGAGACAGAAAAAAGGATCTGATCCTGATCTTGATGATGATATGAAAGGACCTAAAAACGAAGTATAATTTTTGTTTTTTAAGTGTGTTACTGTTTTTGTTTTAAAGTATTTTCTTTTATGATATTTTTTTGTTTGTTAATGTTTGTATATTCTTTTCCCTTTTCTACAGGGATTTTGTACCTCATGGTAGGGTTAAAGAGTTGTTTAATTTTATAAATACTTTGAATGACAAGCAGAAAGACGATGTTCGAAGTATAGGATTTGGTGGTTTGTTGGATTTGAAGTTGTCCAAGTTAGTAGCCTATAAGATGCTGCGGTGGTTAGTTAAGAGCTTTAATCACAGTAGCTGGATGTTTAATGTTGGTAGAAACCGTAGTTTTCTCTTGACCCCCGATGATGTGCATGATATTTTTATGATCCCTAGGAATTTAGGCACTGATGTTGTTACTTACTCTAGGGGTGAGAGATGGACTCTTACGCACAGGTTTAATGTTGGGTATGATATGTCTCTCTCTGATAAGTTGTCAACTTTAGGTAACGTGTTCGATAATTTGAAAGACGGTGGGGATAACTTTAAGCGTATGTTTGTGTGCTACGCAATTTCATCTTTGTTTGCCCCGGCTTCGAATCATCTATTGTGTAGTGGTGTGTTGAAGTCTCGGCAGGATGTGGCCATGATCCCGAAACTTGATTGGTGTTCATTTGTGTTTGAGAAGTTGTGTGAGGCTGTGGAAGTTGTTAACATCAATGATGTTAACAATGTTACTTGATGCTTGCTTATTCTCCAAATCACCTATCTACACATGATCAAATGACGTGGTATTGCTGAACTGTCCAGTATTCCTCTTTTACAACACTGGACAGACGAGAAGATGCAGATTCGATGTTCTCAGGAGAGTCTTGCATATGTGTATGGTGATGGTGATCTCGTGGAGGATGTGTATCTTGTTACTGTGAACGGTCGTGCAAAGGAAACACCTGGATTGAAAGGATTTTTGAGTTAGGCTTCTTCTGACAGTAAGGTTTGTTTTTTGTACCTTTCTGTTGTATGTTTTTTTTCCTCTAGTGGTAACACATTGAAATGTATTGTAGTAACACACTTTTTCCCCCTTTTTTGCAGGATCCCGTTTCTATCCTGGATTCCATGATGAAGGATATTTCTGCAATATCCGGGTTGTACATGTCAACCCAAAGTGTCTTCTCAAATATGTCCCACGTCCACGTGCGTAATCCGGTGGAAGGATTCTCACGGACGATTTTAATAAAAGAGAAAATAAAATTATTGCACCACCTTTGTGGATTTCTAATTTATCCAAGACTGGAATTGTGTTGGGGATAAAAAATTCATCCCCTATTTATAAGACTAGGGGGGACGAAAATTGTGCCCTAAAAGGGGATATGAGAAATTTCTTTGTATATTCCCAATATACAATCTTGAATATATCTCATATATTCTATTTTTCATATAAATCACAAAATATCTTTTCTTCCCTTTTCTTATAGTAATTTTCGAAAAAAATCAAGGAGATAAGAATCAAGATTTGATTTCTTGAATTTATGGGATAATCTTGTATTCCAAGAATACTTATCTCTTTCCATAAAATCTTTTCAAGAAAATCAAGAAAATCTTTCCTCTTCTTTTTCCCATAATTTTTGAAAAATTAGGAACATATTAGGCAATAATATTTTTCTCTCCTTTTCATTAATTGGACTTATATTGGACTATTTGAGGGGCCTTTATGAGAATTAAGATTGGACCTCCAATGGGCTCTGAATTTCTTAACATTGAGTCACAATATTATTAAGCCCATTAATATTAATTTACTCCACTATAAAATTAATATTGAACTATCCATCTTAATCCATATTACGCTGTTACAATAATATGGCTCCTGGTCATTATTTCCCGTGTTTAAGATTATCCAGTCCATTAATTAATTAAGCCACTGATAAGCTTTATATTAATTAATATCTTTGTCATTGGAGTAAAGACAGCTCAACATTATTATCCATACAGGAAATAAATTTCCACTTGCAAGATTTGGTATGATAAAACTTTTGAACCCTCCAAGGGAACAAATCACACAAGACTTGCTTGCACACGTTGCTCTGTATTAAATCTTAGCAATTGCCATATAATTAATAATATTGCCCAAAATGCAAGGTATAGAATCACTGTCTGACTCTAAACCCAACATAGATCAAAGCAATAAATATTAATTACACACATTCTATTTAAGTGACAGAGGTTAAGAAATCAATAACAACTAAGGTCTAATTCTTCATCCCTTAAGTCAGTACAGAAGAATTTTATCCTCTCTGTAGGTTTTCTTCAGGTGTGCCAGTGTAATCTCTTGGTCAAGACAAGCCAATCTGAGCTTTGCAATTCAATCTCTACCAATGGAGTGTTCAATTTCATCTAGGTTGTGAAGTTGTAATTTTATTTACAATGAACTATTAATGTGATCTTTTGTGATTGGGTATCACCACATTAACAACAATGTAATATTGTACTAATATTGAACTGTTTGCAATAAATAATTAACATTCATTTATAGTTAAAGTAACAGTGATGAAATATTTTATATTCAGTAAATAAGAGTTACATGAGTTTGTTATTACGTAAAGCATACTTTCACGTAAAACCCCAACAATCTCCCACTTATACTCAAAGTCTGCTCTACAACTAGTCTCGTGTTCTACGTGACATCTACATGTCACCTACACGAAGCTAATACATTTCTCCCACTTATACTCAAAGTAGATTGGCAATGCACTTGACACCCATTCCTTTCACATGACTCTCGAATGTTTTCTGAGGCAGACCTTTTGTGAATGGATCTGCTAGATTGTCTTCTGATGCGATATTTGCCACCTCTATATCTCCTCTCTTAACGATTTCTCGTATAAGATGATATTTTATTTTAATGTGTTTGCTGGCCTTGTGGGCTCTCGGTTCCCTTGAATTCGCAACTGCTTCGGCGTTATCACAGAATACCGTGATAGTGTTGGGCAAATTCGGAACAACGTCCAAGTCCACTAAGAAGTTCTTGAGCCATACCGTTTCTTTAGCTGCTTCACAAGCAGCTACATATTCGGCTTCCATGGTAGAATCGGCGATGCATTTCTGCATAATGCTTCCCCATGTTACAGCTCCTCCTCCCAGACAAAACACACTACCTGAGGTAGGTTTTCTGGAATCTAGGTCCGATTGGAAATCCGAGTCCATGTATCCCACCGGAAATAAACTGTTTGACTGATAAACCAGAATTTTATCCCGAGTTCTTTTTAGATACTTTTCAGAATGATTTCTTGGGTTACTTTGATATCTTGCTACCATGCCTACGTCGTAGCAGATATGCGGCCTCGTGCACATCATTGCATACATGAGGCTTCCTACTACCGATGCATAAGGAATGTCACTCGTGTCATCTATCTTCTTTTGTGTAGGGCACATGTTTTTGGATAGATAGATTCTATGTCTGAAAGGTACAAAACCTTTCTTGGAATCTTGCATGCTGAAATGCTTCAAGACTGTATCTATGTCTGAAGCTTGCGATAAGCCTATCATCATTTTCTTGTGATCTCGAGTGATCTTGATCCCAAGGATGTGCCCGACTTCCCCTAAGTCCTTCATATCAAACTATTTTGACAGCTTACCCTTACGTCTGACAAAACCTTTACATCATTTCTGATGAGAAGAATATTGTCTATGTATAGTACTAGGAATACCAAGGCAGTTCTGTCACACTTCTTATATACACAACTCTCGAAATCGTTTTGAGCAAACCCATAAGATTTAATTACCTGATCAAAACATTGGTTCCAAGCACGAGATGCTTGCTTTAGTCAATAAATGGACTTTCTCAGCTTGCAAACAAGGTGTTGTTGGCATTTCGCAATAAAGTCTTCGGGTTGTTGCATATAGATTTCCTCGTCAAGACTTCCGTATAGGAAAGCTATCTTGACATCCATTTGCCAGATCTCAAAATCTAGATGTGCAGCTATTACCAAGAGAATACAGATGAACTTAAGCATGGCTTCAGGCGAAAAGGTTTCTTCATAATCGATACCCTCTTTCTGAGTGTATCCCTTCGCCACTAGCCTAGCTTCAAAGGTTTTCACCTTCCCGTCCGGTCCTCTTTTCCTCTTGTAGACCCACTTACATCCAATAGGTTTTACCCCACTGGGTGGTTCAACTAGCTCCCACACTTAATTATGGTCCATTGAGCCCATCTCGGCTTCCATCGCAGTTTGCCAGGATTCTGAGTCCTTATCTTGGACCGCCTCTTTATAGGACCAGGGGTCTGATTCACTATCCCGTGAATCTCTCAAATTGTCGGGTAACCCTCCCACTATGACGATGTTTCATTTGTGTCGGTGTGACGCTTGGTATACCAACTTGTACAGTTGGTATATGAGTTGGCCCTCTTAATTCATCTAAGGTAATCTCACTTTTGGGATTTCTATTGTTCATATAGTCTTCTTCCAAGGATCTAAAGTGCGTAATGATTACCACCTTTTGATCATCGGGACCATAGAACATGCACCCATTCGTTCCCATGTGATACCCTATGAACAACCTTAGCTCCGAACGTGGGTCCAACTTACCGGCTTTCTTGTCTAGCACGTATACCGGACACCCCCAGATGCTCAAGTGTCTCAGACTGGGCTTGCGCCCGGTCCACAACTCTCTCGGGGTTTCGGGAACCAATTTTGATGGCACTAAGTTCAGAACATAAGCCGTTGTTTCTAAGGCGTGACCCCAAAATGACTTGGGTGGATCTGAATAACTCATCATGGATCTGACCATTTCTAAGAGTGTTCTATTTCTTCGTTCTGCCACTCCATCTCGTCTGACAGGTAGTTCAAAAATACATCGCTGAGGTATTCACCTCCACAATTAGATCGTAGAAACTTGATACTCTTTTCCCTATGCTTTTTAGCTTCGGCTTTGAACTCTTTGAATTTATCAAAGGTTTCCGATTTATGCTTCATAAGGAAAATGTACACGAACTTTGAGTAATCATCGATGAAAGTCACGAAATACTCATAGCCACCTCTAGCTTTGGTTGACATTGGACCACACACGCCAGTGTGAGCGATTTGCAACACTTCTGTGGCTCTAGTCCCCTTGGCTCCAAATGCCCTCTTGGTCATCTTACCCTCTAAACATGATTCGCAAGTTGGAAGTGGTTCTAGCTGTAGGTCCTCCAGCGAACCATTTTTCACCAACCTTTGAATCCTATTCAGATTAATATGACCTACTCTGAGATGCCAAAGAAGTGTTTCGTTCATGTGTTTTGAACGTTTTCTCTTATTTCTTGAAACAGTCGATGTGTTATAAGTGCATTTTGTGAGTGGTGTGCACATTTAATAGTATAGAGATTGTTCCGTAAAATTCCATGACAGATAAACACATCATTACGAAAAATAGTAACTTGCTTATTAAAACGAACAATATATCCATCAAAAAATAGTTTAGAAGTAGAAATAAGGTTTTTACGAAAAATAGGAACGTAAAGAACATCTCCCAAAACTAAAGTATTTTCTTCAAAAGACAGGTGCACGTCTCCCACTGCTTCAGCTGCTACTCTCGTAGCATCACCCATCTTGGACCCCTGTAAAGTGAAACAAACATGGTCAGTGGATCTCGTATCCACTACCCACGAATAGGTAGCATACGCCGCTAAACAAGTTTCAACAACTAGTGCATGAGAGTTACCTTTCTTTCCATTCTGCTTGGGTTTGGAACAGGCTGACCTCCAATGTCCTTTCTCTCCGCAGTTAAAACATCTCCCCTTAGCTGGCATCTTAGCTCCTCCCTCTCCCTTCACCTTTCCTTTGCCCTTGACAATGCTTGAGTTCACTTGGCTTTGGCCTTTTATCTTTTTCTTGTTCTTACCACCTTTTGGCCTAGAAGAAGAAGAAGGGCCTTTTGCCACCAAGGCTTGACTCTATTGCCCCAATATTACCTCTGCCGAGACTAAAGCCTACAACAGATCATGCAATGTGAACTTCTGATTGTTCATCTAGTAATTCAGCCTGAACTGTTCAAAACTTTTCGGCAGAGAATGGAGTATGAAATCGATCTGGGTCTCGATATCATCTTCAGCGCCAAGAACCTCAAGCTTGTTTAGGTGAGCTATCATCTGGAGAAAGTGCTCCCTCACGGGCGTTCCCTCCACTATTTTCATCGAGGGAATGTCTCTCATGGTGATCTGACGAGCCATACGGTTCTGATGTTGGAACCTCGCTTTAAGATTTTTAATGATGTCCGCAGCGGTTTCAACATTTTGGTGTTGCTGTTGTAACACATTTGACATAGAAGCTAAGATGATACACTTTGCCATTTTGTTGGACCGCTCCCAGTCAGCATAATCTTTCTTTTCCGCTTTGCCTGAATCGTCAGTTGGCTTATCAGGTTTGGGTACTGTTGGGATATTTTAGTTTTGATGAATTATGCCAAAACATTGTCAACTTGTGTTTTTGAAGCTAATCTACAGATAACAAGTTAAGGGGGAATGAAAGAACCGATTGAGGGGGAACTCAAGAAATCAGAAGAAGATGATCGAGATCAGACGAGGCTGCAGACGAGACTGATCGAGATCAGATGAGTTAGATGAGTTCCAGAGTCAACTGATGAGCTATGCAAAACAGATGTGAAGAAAAGCTAAAACCAACAAATCAGAAGAGAAGGTTGCAGATCAGAAGATGAGCAGATGAGACTGATCAAGATCAGACGTGATCGAGATCAGATATGATAATCTGATATGCTAACCTGATGCAGATGACCTGATGCTATCCTGAGATGATCCTGAAGATATGTTGATCTGATCAGTCGAGCTGATCAGATCAGGCAAGAAGAAATCAGATAGACTGAGTCAAGTGACCTGAGTGTCAGTAAGTAAAAGTGACCTGAGGGTCAGGATGTCTGAATTCAGAAGAGCTGAACTCAGTAAGCCTGAGTGTCAGTATGCCTGATCAGACAAGGTCCGATGAAGAGAAGTCTGCTGAATCAAGTAACCTGAAGGCTCAGATAAACTGAAGGCTCAGATAGAACTGAAGATCCTGAGACTCATAAGAAACTGAAGAATATAGCCGTTAGATTCAGCTGACGTGGACCAATGAGAGGAAGACAACAAGCCTGAAAAAGCTGCAAAAAGCTACAGAATAGTATGGATTTGAATGTGACTCCATCCAACGGTAACATTCAAATCCACACTATAAATACAAGTTCTTCCTTCATTCTAAAGTGTGGAAGTGTGTGAAATGCGTGAAAATACCATTGGAGCTACAGAGCCAAATCTTCTAGCATTTCCACCATAGAACACAGAGCAAGAAATACACGCATACATTCAAGAGTGTTCTACCCTAGATCTAAGCACAAATGTAATATCCTAAGCTTAGAGAGATTTTCCCATCCTTAGCATTGAGGCTAAACAAATGTAAGGGAAAATCTCAACCTAGTTGGAAACCAAACAAACCTTTACCCAAATCAGTTTGATTGGTTAAGTTTGTAGGTGAGTGTGAACTCGGTAAACATCTAGCAATCCCGAAAGGGAGGGTAGGCGATCCCGTAAGGGTGATAAGTCCCGTTTGAGTGTGAACTCGGTAAACATCTATAGGCGATTCCGTGAGGGTGATAAGTCCCGTTTGAGTGTGAACTCGGTAAACATATGTTGGGTGTTGGACTAATACGTTAAACTAAATCCAGTCGGTTAAGTCGGTTAAGTTGGTGCCCCTTGTGATAGGGAAGAGTGGATGTAGGACGAGTTGTCCGAACCAATATAAAATCGTGTGTTATTTACTGCTTTATGTTATTACTTGCCATATGCATTCGATTACAAGCAACACAACACACATGGTTTTAAAAGCGAAAAATTTGGAATCACTCTGCCCTCATCCCCTGTTTTATATGCATCACATGTCATGTTTTCTTCCGCAATCGCAAAATGGGTTTTTGCACACAAATATCGGGACCTTCAGGTACAGTAAGAACCCAGTTATGATGTTGTGCGGTTAGGACAATAGTAAGTTTACGATACCAATCAACAAAATTTTCTCCAGTAAGCAAATTGTCTTTAAGTATATTGAACAGTGGGTTAAAAGGTTGTGACATGTTGAATTGAAATAAATATACATTTTCGTATTAATGCTAGAATTAAACAAAAAATTCATCACATAACTCGATATCATGAATCATATTAAAATCTCAAAAAAATATGAACATTTATCAACCAACATCCCAAAATAGTTTAAATAAGTCACGTTGGGTGGGTCATTATTTAAACACATTTGAACAAGTTACAAACAAGAACAATTACAAAACTTTTAACCTTTAAAAAAAATAATTAATAGTTGGCTCCCACTTGACCAATATAAAATTGACAGGGACTTCGGAGAAGTATATGCATATCAATTTTATACCTAAGTAATAACCATAATTAAATACATAATTAATATTTCATTTTGATCGAGTCTCGTTGGGAGGGTCATCGTCACCACTAATAATAATTCACAATCATCCTTTTGGGAATGCATTCATGTGAAGGCTATCTATTGGCCGCTCCGTTGGGGAGATTTCTCCAATAGAATTCACAAATAAATAAATCATGGAGGTCAAATTAATTTGATTTAAAACCAAATTAATTATTTAAAAATACTTAGTAATTTTGAGTTGAGATTTTTCACAAGCAATATCTCATGCAAACACATGAAGAAAATTTAAACAGAAGCATAAGAAAAAGCATATCAAAACAAACAGAAATTAAACATATTGGGCACAAATTATCCAATTGTCATGGTTTAATTTTTCTTGTCTTGATCTTGAAGAAACACCGTCTTGATTTCTCCTACTCATTCGTCTTGAAAAGAATTCCGTCTCGAATCGTCACACCAAGTAGCTCGCAGTCGGGATGCACGTCTGCTTCCGGTCGGCCACTTGGCCGAGTGATCTCGCCCATGCGCCTAGGTGCAGCGCGCATCGCTCGCGGAAGCTTGACAGCCTCGGCAGGGACATCGAGCGGGCCGCGCCTATGTGCGCTCCCGTGCCTTGCCCCGTGGCGCGCCCGTGCGCGTCTAGGGGCCAATCCCACCCGATGCCAAGCGCCGAGCCCATGCGCATCTAGGGGCCAATCCCGCCCGATGCCAAGAGCCGAGCCCGTGCGCGCCTGCCAATGTCCTCGTCGAGAGCGTGCCTCCTTTGACACGTTTCGCGCAATGCATGTCTCCTACGTAATGTTTTGGATCAGTTTTAACTTCTCGTTTTCATCTTCGTCTTCAATCCGGTTATAATTTATTTTACAAAAATAAATAAACCTAAAATCTAGACTAGTCTATTACATTGAACAAATCAAATAGCATAATCTACTCTTGGATTTTTCTCACGAGAAAAATAAATTCGAACGAGTCGAATTAAAATCAATCATACACATGAAATAAATAAACACATTAAATACCATGATAATTGGATACCTGCAAAACAGATCTAGCAATTCTACTATCCAATTTTTAATAAAATTTAATGGCCAACAAATTTAAATAACAATTTAAATACATAGCTCGAAACCGAAGCTCTGATACCAGTTGTTGGGAAATACGGGGTGCCCGAATCTATTCGAGGTGTATATAAATACCTATTTAAATTAATCAATTAATTACTAACATGAATCAATCCTAAATTAATTCAACATAATAATTAAATAAACAACAACAACATGCGTACACGTAATCCACGTAAATCCTAAGCATGCGGAATTTAGAAGTTACGAAATTACATACCTCTTGAAGTGAGAACCGTTGAGACGATGGATCAACCCAAAGTGCCTTCTCAAATATGTCCCACGTCCACATGCGTAATCCGGTGGAAGGATTCTCACAAACGATTTTAATAAAAGAGAAAATAAAATTATTGCACCACCTTTGTGGATTTCTGATTTTTCCAAGACTGGACTTGTGTTGGGGATGAAAAATTCATCCCCTATTTATAAGACTAGGGGGGACAAAAATCGTGCCCTAAAATGGGATACGGAAAATTTCTGTGTATCTTCCCAAGATACAATCTTGAATATATCTCATATATTCTATTTTCCATATAAATCACAAAATATCTTTTCTTCCCTTTCTTATAGTAATTTTAGAAAAAAATTAAGGAGATAAGAATCAAGATTTGATTTCTTGAATTTATTGGATAATCTTGTATTCCAAGAATACTTATTTCTTTCCATAAAATCTTTTCAAGAAAATTAAGAAAATTAGGATCAAATTAGGCAAAACTATTTTTATCTCCTTTTCATTAATTGGACTTATATTGGGCTATTTGAGGGGCCTTTAGGAGAATTAAGATTGGACCTCCAATGGGCTCTGAATTTCTTAACATTGAGCTACAATATTATTCAGCCCATTAATATTAATTTACTCCGCTATAAAATTAATATTAAACAATCCATCTTAATCCATATTACGATGTTATAATAATATGGCTCCTGGTCATTATTTCCCGTGTTTAAGATTATCCAGTCCATTAATTAATTAAGCCACTGATAAACTTTATATTAATTAATATATTTGTCCTTGGAGTAAAGACAGCTCAACATTATTATCCATATCGGAAATAAAATTCCACTTGCAAGATTTGGTATGATAAAACTTCTGAACCCTCCAAGGGAACAAATCACACAAAACTTTCTTTCACGCGTTGCTCTGTATTAAATCTTAGCAATTGTCATATAATTAATAATATTGCCCAAAATGCAAAGTATAGAATCACTGTCTGACTCTAAACCCAACACAGATCAAAGCAATAAATATTAATTACACACAATTCTATTTAAGTTACAAAGGTTAAGAAATCAATAACAACTGAGGTCTAATTCTGCATCCCTTAAGTCAGTACGAAAGAATTTATCCTCTCTGTAGGCCCTCTTCAGCACATCATAATGTGTTAGTGCAATCTCTTGGTCAAGACAAGTCAATCTGAGCTTTGTAATTCAACCTCTACCAATAGAGTGTTCAATTTTATCTAGGTTGTGAAGTTGTACTTTTATTTACAAGGAACTGTTAATGTGATCTTATGTGATCGGGTATCACCACATTAACTACAATGTAATATTGTACTAATATTGAACGGTATGCAATAAATAATTAACATTCATTTATATTTAAAGCAACAGTGATGAAACATTTTATATTCAGTAAATAAGATTTACATTAGTTCGTTATTACGTAAGAGCATACTTTAACGTATAACCCCAACAGAGGATGCAACAACTTCGGATAAGGAAGAGGGTGAGGATGCAGCAGGTGCTGATAAGGAAGATGATACAAAGAAGGATGATTCTACTGTTGAGAAAGAGAGTGTTAACGGGAGTAGTGAGGAGAGCAACCATGATAGTAGTGGGGTTAGTGGGGAGAGTAGTGATGGAAAGAATGAAGAAGGGAATAAGGAAAACAATGATGGTGATGGTAAGATTGATGAGGATGTGGGTACAGAGGTCGGTACTGCTGATCAGGGTGTTGATTCTGAGGCTGGTGATCGATTTAAGTTGTTTCTGAATAGGTTTGAGGCTAAAACTGGTGCTTGATATGTTTCTGAATTTCTGAGAAAAAATGGTCTGTTCATGGATTATTTGGGTAGTGCAGCCAATGAAGTTATCGATTATGTCTTTTATCATGCTAACAATAAGAGGTACATTTTTTTAAAGCCTTATATATATATATATATGTCTTTTTTTATTTTATTTTTTGTGTTTTATAATCACTTTTTTTCGGCATCTCTTTTTTCTGTATGTAGCGAGGTCCTTTTCGACAGTAAGCATTTGTTTCATATGGTGTCGAGGGATGATTTGCTTAATCTATCCACGAACACTGAGATTACCATCTGTGTTGTTGATGCCATCTATATGATGTTTAATGTTGATTTTTCCAAATTTTCTAATGCTTCGAGGCTGCCTCGTTTTGTTTCAACACTGGTAGCAGCATAAGTCATTTTAACAACACTTTATTTTTTTTACGGTAACCCATGCGATTTGTTATTTCTGATATATATATATATATATATATATATATATATATCATTTTTATGTGTAGTCACCATTGAACACCATCCTCCGCAGTAGGATAAACATTGCTAAACTAGAGTTAGAAATTCTTAGTGCATTTGAAGAATGGGCTAAGTTATTTTCTGATGATGATTTTCTTGATGCTGAACTTGTAACTTTCTCTATTCTTTGCAGTAACACATTTTTAGTCTTGTAGTAACATTTATATTTTATTTCAATTTTTTATATCTTTTATATTTTTTGTAATACATTTTTTATCTTTGTAGTAATACTATCACTCCTGTATGCAGATTTTCATCCATTTTGTTCTTTACAGTCACTTTGCTTGTGTTGTTGTGAATTTTTCTGTGGGAAAAATTCAGTATCTTGACAACATGAAGCATGCCAATCCTGCTACCTATGATAAGTGTGTGAAAAATATTGGTTAGTGTTGATCATTTTTCCCTTTTTTATTGTTTTTCTGTCAATTAGTGTTATTTTTATCTTTTATTTTTTAATCTCATCTCTTGATTGTTTTTTTAGCATAAGGTGATGATTAAGTTTTTGAATTCAAAGAATCATCTCAGTTCTGGTGATGTGGCAATGTATCAAGTTGAACATATCAATTTCCCATGGCAGAGTGCTGAATTAAACAAGAATTGTGGTGTTTTTTTGATGCACCATATCATTCACTTTGATGGCATTGTATATACAGAGCCCAATCTCTTGGAGGTGTGTTTCTGTTTTAGCCTTCATTTAGTGTATTTTTTTTCTTTTTTACTATTTATCTGAACAAGGTTTTTTATGGTCTCTCAGTTTTGTGTATTTTTTCGTATTCGTATGTTAATATCAGGACATACCTTAGAGCTAAAATTTGTGCAAGAGTTGTTATGTTTGATTTAAACGTGTATAGGGATGAAGTCATGGATAAGGTCTATGACTTTTATGTGAATAAGCCTGATTTGATGAAACTAATTCGTGAAAATGAGGAAGATGTTGTGAAAAAGAAGAAGGAGCAACAACTTCTTGCTGAAAATTGCAAGAAGAATCTTAGGCAAAGACCACCCAAGAAGTAGTATTTTGTGACAAACTGGTGGTTTCCTATTTTTTTGTTTTTATAAACTGATATTTTGATGATATGTTGGGGGATGTTGGTAGCTAACAAGGTCGATTCCTTGTAAAGAAAAAATAGATGATGTCTTTTTGTTTTTATGTTTGTTGTGTTACTGTTTATAAGTGAGATGTTTTTACAACTGTCTTTTTTTATGTTTGTTTTGTTGGGATTATACTGGAAAGTATGCTTTTACTTTGTATAATCAAAATTGAATTTCGGACTTATTTACTGAAATAAATTGTTTATCACTGATGCTTTAAATATCATCGAATGTTACATATATTTACTGCATAAATGTTCAATAAATCGTACATGTTACATTGTAGTTAATTTAGTGATACCAGATCACAGAAGATTAAATTAACAGTCTCTTGTAACTAAAAGTATACCATTCACGACCTAGATGGAAATGAACAATCCATCGTGAAAGGTTGAAGTGTAAGGCTCGGATTGGCTTGTCTTGACCAAGAGATTACACTAGTGCATGACTGATGCACTGAATAGGACCTACAGGAGGACAAATTCTTCAGAACTGAACAAGGAAGAATTAGACCTCAGTGGTTCGTTATTTCTTAATCTTCGTTCCTTAAATAGGATCACGTGTGGTTGGTAACAATTGCTTTGACTTATCATGGGTAGAGAATCAACGAGATTCAATACTTTTATCTTGGGCAATATTATTGGTCACATGTGATTGCTAAGATTTAATACGGAGAATCGTGTTGCAGCAATCGCTTTACTGTTCGATTTGCCCCCTTGGGAGGTTCATAAGCTTTATCATACCGAATCTTGCAAGTGTAACTAGTTTCCGGTATGGATAATAATGTTGAACCGTTCCTTAACCAAGGACAAAAGATATTAATTAACGGAAAGCTATTTCAGTGGCTTGAATTAATTAATGGGCTAGATAATCTTAAACACTGGAAATAATAACCGGGAGCCATATTGACTGTAATATGGGTTAAGATGGATAGTGCAATATTAATTATGTAGTGGGATTAATTAATATTTATGGGCTTGAATAATATTGTGGCTCAATATTGATAATTCAAGATCCATTGGAAGGTCAAATCTTAATTCTCCTAAAGGCCCCCTAAGTAGCCCAAAATATAGTCCAATAACTGAAAAAGGTGTTTAAAATAAAATAAATATTGTTGCCTTATTTTTCCATGAAATTCGAAATTTATGGATAAAAAGGGGAGAAAGATTTTCTTTGAATTTTGTTATGGAATGAAGATATGTATTCTTGGAATACAAGATTATCTCATTAAATTCAAGAAATCTCCCACTTGGTTATCCATAGGGAAATTTTCGAAAATTTTGATAATTAAGGGAAAGAAAGATTTTCTTGATTTTCTTGAAAAGATATTATGGAAGATATGTATTTCTTGAAATACAAGAATATCTCATAAATTCAAGAAGATCCAAATCTTGGATTCTTGCCCTATAATTTTAGAAATTAATCCATAACAAAGAGTAGGTGGGATTTTGTGGAATATTATAATTATGGGAAAAAGAATATAGGAGATATATTCAAGATTTCTTGGAGATCAAGAAAAGATTTTCCCACATTGTTTTTGCCCTAAAAATTCGACCACCTCCACTCTATAAATAGGGGATGATTCTTTCATTCCCAAGTACAATTCCATGTGCTGGAAAAATTAGTAAATCCACAAAGGTGGTGCAACACAATTTTTTTTCCTTTTGTTAATTGTTCACAAGCATCCTACCACCGGATAGTCGAGCAAGGATTAAGGGAATACTTGGGAAGTTCTTTTGGTGTGTCTAATAAACAAAGCCATTGCCGTCCCAAGAGGTACGTTCACGTAAACTCGTAGAATTCCACATGCGTAGGATTTACGTGAATTAATTATATGCATGATTTGTTGTTGGATTATTATTTGAATTAATATATGATTAATTCTTGATAGTAATAATTATAAGAATTAAATTTGTATTTAAATATTCATCCCGAATAGATCCGTGCAAAATATTCCCCAACAACTGGTATCAGAGCCTCGGTTTCGGACTCTGAATTTTTTAAATTGTAATTTAATTCGTTGTCATTAAATTTGAAATTGGATAGTAGAATTGCTAGATCTTTTTTTACAGGTATCCAATTGTCATGAAATTTAATGTGTTTATTTATGCATGCATATAAATTGAGGGTTTTTAATTCGAACGAATTCGATTCGTTCGAATTCGTTTTGCCTCGTGAGAAATCCACGAGTAGATTAGGATTTGTTTGATTTGATCAATGTAATAGACTAGTCTAGATCTAGGTTTATTTATTTTTTGTAAATTAATTGTAACCGGATCGGAAACGAATGCGGAGACGAAGAATTAAAGGATAAAATTTAGAACCGGGCGTAGGCGGGCGTGCGTGAGCGAACGTTGTGGGAGGCACGCCATGTGCCGGACACGCAGCACGACGGGCGTGGGCGAGGCCAAGGGCCGAGAAAGAGACGAGAGATCGAACATACAAGACGGCGGAGTATAAAGACGCTGCACCGTGAGCGGCGAGATCGGGATGGAGGATGGAATGGCGGATGGCGGGCGCAACGGGCACGCTGGGGACGCGCGGCACCGAAGTTTTGTGGGCAAGGTAAGGCCGGCGAAATAAGGCGGCGAGGATGCGAGGATCTGTACGCTGCGACGCTGCGAATCTCGCCGAACCCTAGCGGCGTCTTGAGGCACGGGCGGGCGGCTCGCCGAGGAATGTCTTGAGGTTGACTCGGCCAAGGGGTCGGCTGGATGTGGACGTGCATCCCGGCTGCGAGCTACTTGGCGTGGCGTTTC
Organism: Stenogyne calaminthoides; assembly: GCA_037126765.1. Lineage (NCBI taxonomy): Eukaryota > Viridiplantae > Streptophyta > Magnoliopsida > Lamiales > Lamiaceae > Stenogyne > Stenogyne calaminthoides. The sequence continues at coordinate 2,515,636 of JBBCBC010000032.1, forward strand.
GAGATGGAGTTCTTTTCGAGACAATCGAGTGGGAGAAATTCAAGACGTCGTTTCTTCAAGATCAAACCAAGAAAAATCAAACCATGATAATTGGATAATTTGTGCCCAATATGTTTATTTTCTGCTTTGCTTGATTTATTATTGTGTTATCTTATGCTTTATTTAATTTGTTTAAATGTGTTTGCATGAAAGTTGCCCAATGAAAATCTCACCGTCAAAAATTACTAAGTATGTTTAAATAATTAATTGACAATTTTATTCCGGATAATAAAATTGAATTAATTTTGACCTCCATGATTTATTTATTTGTGAATTATTTTGGAGAAATTCCCCCCACGGGACGGTCAAAAGTTAGCTTTCACATTAATGAATTCCAAATGGATGATTGTGGATTATTACTAGTGGCGACGATGACCCTCCCCACGAGGCTCGATCAAAGCGAAATAATAATCCTGTATTTAATCATGGTTATTACTTAGGTATAAAATTGATATGCCTATACTTCCTCGAAGTCCCTGTCAATTTTATATTGGTCAAGTGGGAGCCAACTATTAATCTGGATATTAAAGGTTTGTAACTGTTCTTGTTTGTAACCTGCTTGAATGTGTTTAAATAATGACCCACCCCACGTGACTTATTTAAACTGTTTTGAGATGTTGGCTGATGCATGTTCATATTTTTTTTTGAGATTTTAATATGAAACATGTGATCGAACCTTGTGATATACTTGTGCTTATGCATATAGTTATTTATTTCAGTTCAGCATGTCGTAACCTTTTAATCCACTGTTAATATACTTAAAGTCAATACAATATGTATGGAAACTATATTGATTGGAAACAGAAAATTATAATTGTCCTAACTGCACAAGCACAAGTGGATTCTTGACACACCAAAATCAGATGAGCCAACTGACGGGTCAAAAATGCGAGACTCGTCAGATCACCTTGCGAGAGATGTCGTCGCTGGAAATGGTGGAGGGCAAACCCGTAAGGGATTATGTCCTCAAAGTTGATGGCCCATCTGAACAAACTTGAGGTTTTGAGTGCAGATTATAATCTGGAGACTCAGATGAATTTGGTACCTCACTCTCTGCCCAAAAGTTTCTGAGCATTTTGGCCTCGCTAGCTGATTTGTTGCAAGCTTTGGTCTCGGCAGAGATGTTGATGGGGCACCAAACTCAAGCTTTGACGGCAAGTGGACCGTCTTCATTTTCTAGGCCAAGGGAAGGCAAGAAGAAGAAGATGACCAAAAGCCATAAGCAATAAAACTCAATTGTTACCAAAAGGGCAATGGTAAGATGAGGAATGCTTGTGGTGTCAAGGAAAATCCAAAGAGGAAGTGTTCAAGCTGCGGTGAAAGAGGACAATGGAGGTTTGCCTGTTCCAACCCCAAAAGGGCTGGAAAGAAAGGTAATTCTCACGCACTAGTTGTTGAAACTTGTTTAGCGGCGTATACTTCTCATTTGTGGGTAGTTGATACGGGATTCACTGATCATGTTTGCTTCACGGGTTCAAGCTGACCCGGCAACTTAGTGGGAGTGAGATCCTCATCACACTGGGCGATGCTACGAGAGTGGCAGCTGAAGCAGTGGGAGAAGTGCACCTGTTTTTTTTAAAACAGAGTTTTAATTTTAAGAGATGTTCTTTATGTTCCCAGTTTTAGAAAGAATTCACTTTCAGTTTCTAAAATTCTGCTAATAGACACTTAGTTTCTTCTAATAAGAATGAAATCATTTCTTAAAATGATGAGTGTATCTGTTATGGGACATTGATGAAAAATCTCTATACAATTAACTGTGCACACCACTCACGAAATGCATCCTATAACACATCAACTATTTCCGATAAAAGAAAACGTGAACGAGACACTTCTATGGCATCTAAGATTGAGACATATTAATCCAAAGAGGATCCAAAGGTTGGTAGAAGCAGGTTCACTGAAGTCTCTCCAAGTTGAACCAATTACAACCTGCGAATCATGTTTGGAGGGTAAAATGACCAAGAGGGCATTTGGAGCCAAGGGGAATAGAGCCAAAGAAGTGTTAGAAATCGTTCACACAGATGTATGTGGTCCAATGTCAACCAAAGCAAGAGGAGGTTATGAGTATTTCGTCAATTTTATTGATGACTACTCAAGGTACGGTTATATTTTCCTTATGAAGCATAAATCTGAGACCCTTGAGAAATTCAAAGAATTTAAGGCTCAAGCAGAGAATCATAGGAAAAATGTATCAAGTCTCTACGATCCGATCGTGGAGGCGAATACCTCAGCGATGAGTTTTTGAACTACTTATCTGATGAAGGGATTGCATCCCAGCTAACTGCACCCGGAACCCCTCAACAAAACGGGGTTGTAGAGCGAAGAAACAGAACTCTTTTGGAAATGGTTAGATCTATGATGAGTTATGCAGATCTTCCCAAGTCGTTCTGGGGTCATGCCTTGGAAACAGCAGCCTACATTCTGAACTTGGTGCCATCCAAATCGGTTCCCAAAACTCCTAAAGAATTGTGGACCGGGCGCAAGCCTAGTTTGAGACACATGAGAATTTGGGGGTGTCCGTGCTAATTGTTGGACAAGGAAGCCGGAAAATTGGATCCTCGATCAGAATTAAGGCTGTTTGTGGGATACCCCGAGGGAACAAAAGGGTGTATGTTCTATGGTCCCGAAGATCAAAAGGTGGTAATAAGCACCCACTTTAGATGTTTGGAAGAAGACTATATGAACGAAAGAAGACCCAGAAGTGAGATTACCTTAAATGAGCTAAGGGGGCTAACCTCAATGCCAACTGTACAAGATGACATACCAAATGACACACTTACACAACTGGAACCTCATCGTAGTGGGAGGGTTGTGACATAGCCCGAGAGATTCATGGGAATAGGAGAGTCCTCGGACTTGATTCCCAGACAAGATGAATCAGACCCATGGACGTATGACGAGACAATCCAAGACAAGGATGCAAATTCTTGGCAAACAGCAATGAAAGCCAAAATGGGTTCTATGAATCATAACAGAGTGTGGGAGCTAGTCGAACCACTTAATGGGGTCAAACCCATTGGTTGCAAGTGGGTGTATAAGAGAAAAAAAGGACCGGACGGGAAGGTGGAAACCTTCAAGGCAAGACTCATGGCGAAAGGTTATACTCAGAAAGAAGGGATCGATTATGAGGAAACTTTTTTGCCCGTAGCCATGCTCAAGTCCATCCGAATTCTCTTATCGATTGCTGCGCATCTCGACTTTGAATCTGGCAAATGGATGTCAAGACAGCTTTCCTTAACGGAAGTCTTGATGAAGAGATCTATATGCAACAACCCCAAGGCTTCATTGAAAAAGGCCAAGAACACCTAGTTTGTAAGCTCATGAAGTCCATTTACGGACTCAAACAAGCATCCAGAGCTTGGAACCAATCTTTTGATCATGTTATAAAGTCTTATGGGTTTGATCAAAATGAGTTCGAAAGTTGTGTGTACAAAAAAAAAGCGTGTTCGAATCGCATTGGTATTCTTAGTACTATACGAGATCGACATTACGATCATCGGGAATGATGTAAAGGTGTTATCAGATGTAAGGGCATGGCTTTCAAAACAGTTTGATATGAAGGACTTAGGGGAAGCCGCACACATCCTTGGGATCAAGATCACTCGAGATCGCAAGAAAAGGATGATAGGCTTGTCGCAAGCTTCATACATAGACATTGTCTTGAAACGATTCAGCATGCAGGATTCCAAGAAAGGCTTCGTACCTTTCAGACACGGAATCCATCTATCCAAGAAAATGTGCCCTAAGACGCAAAAGGAGATAGATGACATGAGAGGCATTCCATATGCTTCGGCTGTCGGAAGTCTTATGTATGCAATGTCTTTGTGTCGAGACCGGATATATCTGCTTTGGCGTTGACATGGTGGCAAGATATCAAAGTAACCCGGGGAAAGAACATTGATTGGCGATTAAAAAACATTCCGAAGTATCTGAAAAAAGAACTCGGGATAGAATGTTAATTTATCAGTCAGATAGTCTAATCCCCATCGGCTACACGGACTCGGATTTCCAATCAGACATAGACTCCAGAAAATTTACCTCCGGTAGTGTGTTTTGCATGGGGGAAGGAGCCGTGACATGGAGAAGCGTCAAGCGAAAATCGTCGCAGATTCTACCATGGAAGCCGAATATGTAGGCTAACGTGAAGCGTGAAAAGCGGTTTAGCTCAAGAACTTCCTAGTGGACTTGAATGTAGTTCGAATTTGCCCAAAGAGAATCGGGCCGTTTATTGTGACAATGCTTAGTAGTTGCAAATTCAAGGGAACCAAGAGCCCACAAGGCCAAAGAAACACATTGAAATGAAATACCATCTTATACGAGATATCGTTAAGAGAGAGATATAGATGTGGCAAAGATAGCGTCTCAAGACAACCTAGCGATCCATTCACAAAGTGGTCCCCAATGAATACATTCGAGAGACATGTGGAAGGAATGGGTGTCAAGACCGTTGCCAATCTGCTTTGAGTATAAGTGGGAGAAATTATTAGGTTAGTGTAGGTGACATTAGATGTCACGAATTAGGAACTACACGAGACATGTTGTAGTATACTTAAAAGCAGACTTTGAGTATAAGTGGGAGATTGTTGGGATTATACTGGAAAGTATGCTTTTACTTTGTATAATCAAATCTGAATTTCGGACTTATTTACTGAAATAAATTGTTTATCACTGATGCTTTAAATATCATCGAATGTTACATATATTTACTGCATAATTGTTCAATAAATCGTACATGTTACATTGTAGTTAATTTAGTGATACCAGATCACAGAAGATTAAATTAACAGTCCCTTGTAACTAAAAGTACACCATTCACGACCTAGATGGAAATGAACAATCCATCGTGAAAGGTTGAAGTGTAAGGCTCGGATTGGCTTGTCTTGACCAAGAGATTACACTAGTACATGACTGATGCACTGAATAGGACCTTGTTGACGGTCAAATAATTTACGATTTCTGATGTGGCTTGTTGAATTTGACCACCAAACAAATAAGTAATCGAACAAGAACACTGCGGGAAGAACCGTAGTTCTTCCCTGAAATGTGGGTGTAGGTATATAAGTGGAATGAGGGAAACATTCCAGAGTTTTTTTTACGATGAAAGGTGAGGTCCTTTATATAAAGAGGACCAGCACGACAAATCATAAAGCATGACAAATCAATAAGCACGACAAATCACTAAGCACGACAAATCTTTAAGCACGATAAATCACGTGGTCTCGGTGGGACCTGCTGACGTGTGATAATTAAATCCCGCCGACGTGTGATAGCCTTCGAGTTATCGAGCCTTGAGTTCTCTGAGCCTTGAGTTACTCGGGCTTCTTGAGTTAAATTCTTCCGAGTTCGGACATCCCTCGACCCTCAAGTCACTTGACTCAGGCTATCTGATTTCTTCTTGCCTGATCTGATGTGTGATAAATCTGGTGATGCTGATAGGTGTTAAATCTGGAGACAACAATAGCCCCCAAGATCGGGCTGTGACGTTGTTCAGAGCTCGATCTTGTTTCATGTCTCGACGGATTTTATCTTTTGTTGCATCTGCGATCCATTGTTTGCCTTGAGCTTGCTCGCGTCTTTATATGAGATGTTGATCATTGAGAATGAGCCCTGCGTAGAGGATCTTACCTTAAATCGTTGATCTAGTCGTTGCTTTCGTGCCCGAGGGGAGCCCCGTCGTCTGAGTCTTTTTCGTCTTTCGTATTGGGGGAGCCCATTATGCAGTCTGCATTACGTGCTTTCGTGCCGGAGAGCCCCATCGTCATAAGTCTTTTTTCGTACTTCAGATTGGGGAGCCCCATCGTCTGAGTCTTTTTCTGTCTTTCGTGACTCGGGAGCCCCGTCAGATGAAGTCTTTTATGTGCTTTCATGATTTCGAGGGAGCCCCTGGTACAAAGTCTTTTATGTGCTCAGATTGGGGGAGCCCGTCGACGAAGTCTTTTTCTCAGGTTTCAGATTGGGGAGCCCCGTCGTTTGAAGTCTTTTTTTATGCCCGTGGGGAAAAATGGTCTTCGGGTGGTTTGTTGGAGAGAGCCTGGATGGTATCCCCGCCGGGATGAGTAGATCTTGAGATGGCTCGTCGGAGATAGCCGAATGAGATCCTGCTCGAAATGAGCAGGTCTTCAGAGATGGCTCGTCGAAGAGAGACGGAGATACTTGAGGGAGCTAGGAGAGTTTTGCGCCGTTGCCAGCCTTCACTTACCAGCGGTTTGCGACTTTCCTTTCTCCGCCCGATCGTCTTACTAGGCGCGGCAATTTATAGGAGTAAATTTTATATTGCCGTCGACCACTTACGTCGAAAGCGCTTATGACCTTTACCCCGGTAGATAAATCGTATGACTGACTATGTGGTCTTATAAGAGGGCCAAAGTCGATGAAGGCGAAAGGTGTTAATCGCCGATAGAGGCGGACCAAATCTTGCCAAACAAAGAGCCAACGCCGAGAAGGGCATCATCATCGCCAGAAGGTCGACGATCTCATCGCCGAGAAGGCGGAGAATACTTCGCTAAAACGGCGGACTGGACATTGCCGAGATAGCGGAAAGCCAACGCAGCGAAGGCGGACTGGTCGTCGCCATGGAGGCCGACGATCTCATCACCGAGAGGGCGGAGAATACTTCGCTAAAACGGCAGACTGGACATCTCCAAGATAGCGTAAAGCCGTCGGGCCGAGAAGGCGGGCCGTCGCCACCGTAAGGTTTAATTTATCTCATCGCCGAGAAGGCGGAGAATATTTCGCTAAAACGGCGGGATCGACATCACCGAGATAGCGTAAAGCCGATGCCGGTAAGGCGGGCCGACGTCGCCAGGAGGCCGACGATCTCATCGCCGAGAAGGCGGAGAATACTTCGCTAAAACGGCGGACTGGACATCGCCGAGATAGCAGGAAGCCAACACCTAGAAGGCGGGCTGGACGTCGCCGTGGAGGCCGACAATCTCATCGCCGAGAAGGCGGAGAATACTTCGCTAAAACGGCAGACTGGACATCGCCGAGATAGCGGAAAGCCGACACCGAGAAGGCGGGCTGGTCATCACCGTGGAGGCCGACGATCTCATTGCCGAGAAGGCGGAGAATAATTCACTAAAATGGCGGACTGGACATCGCCGAGATAGCGGAAAGCCGATGCCGAGAAGGCGGGCCGGTCGTCGCCGTGGAGGCCGACGATCTCATCGCCGAGAAGGCGGAGAATACTTCGCTAAAAAAGTGGACTAGACATCGCCGAGATAGTAGAAAGCCGATGCCGAGAAGGCGGGCTGGTCGTCGCCGTGGAGGCCGACGATCTCATCGCCGAGAAGGCAGAGAATTCATCACTAAAACGGTGGACTGGACATCGCCGAGATAGCAGAAAGCCGATGCCGAGAAGGCGGGCTGGTTGTCGCCGTGGAGGCCGACGATCTCATCGCCGAGAAGGCGGAGAATACTTCGCTAAAACGGCGGACTGGACATCGCCGAGATAGCAGAAAGCCGACGCCGAGAAGGCGGACTGGTCGTCGCCGTGGAGGCCGACGATCTCATCGCTGAGAGAGCGGAGAATACTTCACTAAAACGGCAGACTGGACATTGCCGAGATAGCGAAAAGTCATCGCCGAGAAGGCGGGCTGTCGTCGCCGTAAAGGCCGACGATCTCATCGCCGAGAAGGCGGAGAATACTTCGCTAAAATGGCGCATCGACATCGCCGAGATAGCAGAAAAGCCGACGCCGGTAGAAAGGGACGTCGCCGCCGAGGCCGATTTATCTCATCGCCGAGAAGGCGGAGAATATTTTCGCTAAAACGGCGGATCGACATCGCCGAGATAGCGAAAGCCGACGCCGGAAGGCGGGCCGGTCGCCGCCGGAGGCCGATGATCTCATCGCCGAAGGCGCGGAGAATACTGCTAAAACGCAGATCGACATCGCCGAGATAGAGGAAAGCCGACGCCAAGAAGGCGGGCTGGTCGTCGCCGTGGAGGCCGACGATCTCATCGCCCGAGAAGGCGGATAATACTTCGCTAAAACGGCAGACTGGACATCGCCGAGTTAGCGGAAAGCCAACGCCGAGGAGGTGGGCTGGTCGCCGCTTAAAAGCCGATTATCTCATCGCCGAGAAGGCGAGAATACTTTCAAAACGGCGGATCGAAATCGCTGAAGTTAGAGGAAAGCCGACGCCGAGGAGGCTGGCCGGTCGCCGGGCCGTAAGCCGACGATCTCATCGCCGGAAGGCAGAGAATATTTTCGCTAAAACGGCGGATCGACATCGCCGAGATAAGGAAAGTCGACGCCGAGGAGGGCGGCCGGTCGTCACGTAAAGCCGATTTATCTTCATCGCCGAAAGGCGAGAATACTTTGCTAAATGGCAAATCGACATTGCCGAGATAGCGAAAGTCGACACCGAGGAGGCGGGCGGGTCATCGCCAGAAAAGTCGACGATTCATCGCCGAAGGCGGAGAATTTTCAAAAAACGATGGATCGACACGCTGAAAGTTAGCGGAAAGCCGACGCCGAGGAGGCGGCATAATCCGCCAGAAGGCAGATAAGGCTTTAATACGCGGCATAATCGCCGCCGAGAAGGCGAGTAATGCCAGCCGGTAGGCGGGCATAATTTGCCGCCAAGAAGGCGTAGTACCAGCCGCTTTAGTAGGCGGGTATAATCATCGCCGGTAGAAGGCGGTAGTGCCACGCCGGTCAGGCGGCATAATTGTCGCCGGCAAGTGATTGCCAAATACCGGCGAGGCGGTATAATCGCTGTTTAGCGGTATTGCCAACAAATAACAGGTGAGGCACATAATCGTCAGCCGAGAATGAAGTGGTGCGCCTTAGGAAGTAGGTGGGCATAATCTCGTCGGAAAGTGCGGTCTGCGCCGAATAAGTAGACATAATGTCGTCAAAAAAGCGATGTGCGGTAGCAAGGCGAGCATAATCGTCATAGGAAAAGCGGTATTACCCGTCGAATAAGCGAGGCATAATCATCGCCGAAAGTAATGTAATGCCCGTGTTGAAGTAAGCGACATATCGTCGCCCAAGAAAGCGGTAGTGCCGGCCTTCGATGGTAGCGGGCATAATCATCGGCAAAGGCGGTAGTGCAATAGAATAAGATAGAGGCATAATTATCGCCGAAAAGCGGTATTGCCCGGCCTTTAGTAAGGCGGGCATAATCGTCTAATGGCTTTGTAATTGGCGGTGGTGCCTTTTTTTTGAATGATTTGAACATGATATGTGTCTATGTTCCTTTGACTTCTTTGTTTTTAATTGTCTTATTGAGGTCAAATCGGGTTGATCGTCTTATTTAGTTGCGACGGATGGGTTAACTTATATACAACCCCCTTTCTTTTTCGCGATCGTCTTATTTAAGTAGCGATCACTTCATACTTTCGGGTCGTTTTATTTAGGCTGCGACCCGTACTCATCACTTTCGCTTTTCTTTGCGGGTTATCTGTAAAGTCTGAGTCGTTTTTGCATTGCGTACCCATCACTCACTTTTTTTTTTGAGTATCGAAAGTCTGAAATGGTTCGTCAGGTGAACATAAACTTCGGCTCGTTCGTCTTTGTTCGGGTCGTCCGTCTTAGGTGCGACCTCTCGTAGGCATGGCCAAAATGAATGAATGAATGAATGAAAAGAATGAAAAGCCACGAGGACATAAATATAATAAACCTGGTGGGGTGGGTAAAAAGACTGTCCGTAGATTCTTTGAGTCGCTCTTGAAACTCCGGGTGCTCGTCTAATTTTCTTTCACCGAACACTGTTGCTCGCTGCTTTCCTCTTTTTTTTTTTACTTTTTTTTTTTTTTAAACTTGTGCCGAATAGTCGGGCCCACAAATTAATTTAATCAAATGGCTTGGGCTGAATCTTGGGCCAACCAGCTCTGCTAATGAATCTAGGGCCCAGTTTCTTGATAACAGATTTTGGGGCCCATCAATTAATTTCAGCAGAAAGCCTGGGCCCAACCATTAACCAGTCCAACACTTGAGCCCCACTATTAAAAAAAACTCGGGCCCAAAATCTTAATTAAAGTTGGGCCCAACCATTTTAAAAGGTTGTAGCTTATTTTGTAAAGCCCAACCATATATGTACCCACCTTATGTAGTCAAGCCCAGCCCCACATTAACAAAATCACGCCCAAAAAACAAGATCAAGATCAAACCTGAGACGGGATCATGTCCCACTGCCACGAATCCCTCCACGCGGTGCCATGAAAATTGATTTTGCCTAGGAATATCGGTGATGGTGCCATCTGGATGTTTTGGAGCAGCTGCTGGCGGTGGCGGCTTGGTGGCTTTCGCCGATTTGTGGCGCGGAGGCTTTGGTTTCGATGTGGAGTGGCGACGGAGCTGCGACGAGGCTGGGACGAAGGCGAGGGCGACGGCGGTTTGGATATTTCGGGCGAGTGGCGATCGGCGGCGGCGGCTGAGTCATCGGTGGTGCCTGGGTACGGCGACACCGGTGCAGCGGCGGAGGTGAGGCGGCAATTTGGTTGAGGGCGCGGCTGAATCGTCGGTGGTGCCTGGGTACGGCGACACCGGTACAGCGGCGGAGGTGAGGCGGGGGTGATGGCTATGTCAGCCTCTGTGGATTCGGGACGGTGGAGGTGAGGCGGCTTCGCGGTAGGGCGAGTCAGAGTGGTCGCCGCCGTGGCGGCGACGTCGACGCCGGAGGTGGCAGAAGTGCGGTGGCTCCACGACCCTGTTCTTCATCTTCCTCCTCTTTTTTTTTTTGGTATGTATATCTGTGTATGTATATGTGAGTTTGTGTATGTTGGATTTTTTGAGGAATTATTGAGGAATTATTTGTTGGTGGTGTTCTTGAGATTTTTGGATTTTGATTCAAAAATTCGACGTTGTTCTTGACAAATTTTTTCAATTCTGCTCTTCTAAATACCAATTGTTGTTGGTCGAATAATTCTGATTTCGATGTGACTTGTTGAATTTGTTCACCAAATAAATAAATGTCGAGCAAAAGAATAATCGGGAAGAACCGTAATTAACCCTGAAATGTGGAATGTAGGTATATAAGTGGAACGGGAAAACATTCCGGAGTTTTTTTTTACAATGAAAGGTGGTCATTTTATATAAAGAGGGCCAAAGACGATAAATCATAAAGATGACAAATCAATAAGCGCGATAAATCACTAAGACGACAAATATTTAAGACGACCAAATCACATGGTCTCGGTGGGACCTCAATGCGGACGTGTGATAATTAAATCTCGGCGACGTGTGATAACGCCAGTTATCTCGAGCCTTGAGTTCTCGAGCCTTCCGCGTTATCCGGAACTTCGGGTTCTCTGGCCATGATTACATCGAAACTTCGAGTTAATTTCTTCTGATCCATCGACCCTCGGTCACTTGACTCGAAGCATCCGATTTAACCTTTGCGATCGGCGTGTGATAAATCTGGTGATCTTGATAGGTGATAAATCTGGTGACAACAGGACCTACGGGAGGACAAATTCTTGAATCGAACAAGGAAGAATTAGGCGCCGATTGGTTAGTTATTTTTAATCTTCTTTCCTTAAATAGGATCACGTGTGGTTGGTAACTTTTTGCTTTTGACTTATCATGGGTAGAGAATCAACGAGATTCAATACTTTTTATCTTGGGCAATATTATTGGTCACATGTGATTCTTAAGATTTAATACGGAGAATCGTGTGCAAAAAGACGCTTTGTTCGATTTTTCCCCTTGGGAGGTTCATAAGCTTTATCATACCAAATCTTGCAAGTGGAACTAGTTTCCCAGGTATGGATAATAATGTTGAATCGTTCCTTAACCAGACAAAAGATATTAATTAACGGAAAAAGCTATTTCAAAAATGTTGAATGAATTAATTAATGGGCTAGATAATCTTAAACACGGAAAATAATAACCGGAGTCATATTGACCGTAATATGGGTTAAGATGGATAGTCAATATTAATTATGTAGTGGGATTAATTAATATTTATGGGCTTGAATAATATTGTGGCTCAATATTGATAATTCAAGATCCATTTGAAGGTCAAATCTTAATTCTCCTAAAGGCCCCCAAGAAATTTCAACATATAGTTCAATAACCGAAAAAAGGTGTTTAAAATAAAATAAATATTGTTGCTTTATTTTTCCATGAAATTCAAATTTATGGATAAAAAAAGGGAGAAAGATTTTCTTTGAATTTTGTTATGGAATGAAGATATGTATTCTTGGAATACAAGATTATCTCATTAAATTCAAAATCTCCCCACTTTGGTTATCCATAGGGAAATTTTTGAAAATTTTGATAATTAAGGAAAAAAAGATTTTCTTGATTTTCTTGAAAAGATATTATGGAAGATATGTATTTCTTGAAATACAAGAATATCTCATAAATTCAAGATCCAAATCTTGGATTCTTGCCCTATAATTTTCGAAATTAATCCATAACAATAGAAAGTGGGATTTTGTGGAATATTATAATTATGGGAAAAAGAATATAGGAGTATATTCAAGATTTCTTGTAGATCGAAAAAGATTTTCCCACATTGTTTTTGCCTAAAAATTCGACCACCTCCACTTTATAAATAGGGGATGATTCTTTTCATTCCCAAGACAATTCCATGTCTTTGGAAAAATTAAGTAAATCCACAAAGGTGGTGCAACATAATTTTTTGTCCTTTTGTTAATTGTTCGCAAAGTCCTTCTACCACCGGATAATCGAGCGAGGATTAAGGAATACTTGGGAAGTTCTTTTGGTGTGTCTAATAAACAAAGCCATTGTCGTCCCCAAGAGAGGTGCGTTCACGTAAACTCGTAGAATTCCGCATCGGGATTTACGTGAATTAATTATATGCATGATTTGTTGTTGGATTATTATTTGAATTAATATAGGATTAATTCATGCTAGTAATAATTATAAGAATTAAATTTGTATTTAAATATTCATCCCGAATAGATCCGTGCAAAATATTCCCCAACATTTTTTTGTCATCAGGGTAAAATTTTACCACTTAACAAACAGGATCTATATACCTGCATGAAGGTATATAGGTTTGAATATGCTTTTTTTGTAGTATAGTAATATTTTTTTAGTAACATAGTAACACACCCTTAAATTGTCTCACCAGGAACAATCTTCTTATACAATAAATATAATGTGTAATGAAGATTCTGTTGCAGTAACAAATCATTGAGGTAATTATCATTTTTGTTTTGTGTTTTTTGGTAAATACGAAGTAATTTTCTTGTGTTGTGTTATACGATAACACACATTTTAAACATGTCGTAACATATATGTATATGTTGCGGTAACACATTAATAACTTAGGAAATTAACTAAGTAATACAGTAACACACATGTAAACATGTGTTAACACATTCATCATATACGGCTACACATGAATAAACTCTATAAATTAAATGAAGTCATACAGTAACACACATTTTAAACATGTGGTAACACACACACATATATATATATGCTGTAGTAACACATGAATAAACACTAGAAATCCATACAGTAACACACATGTAAACATGTGGTAACACGTTCATAATATACGGCTACACATCAATAAACTCTAGAAATTAAATAAAGTCATACAGTAACACAAATTTTAAACATGTGGTAATATATATATATATATATATATATATATATATATATATATATATATATATATATATATATATATATATATGCTGCAGTAACACATGAATAAATCAATACAGTAACACACATGTAAACATGTGGTAACACATTCATCATATACGGCTACACATCAATAAACTCTAGAAATTAAACGAAGGCATACAGTAACACACATTTGAAATATGTGGTAACATATATATATATATGTATATATATATATATATATGATGCAGTAACACAAGAATAAACACTAGAAATCAAATGGAGCTATACATTAACACACATGTAAACATGTGTTAACACAAATATAAATACACGGGATACACATGAATAAACTCTAGGAATAAAATGAATCTATTCAGTAACAAACTTTGTTAGTATGTGGTAACACATTTATTACATATGGTAACATATATGAATAAACATAAGAATTTTAATAAAGTTCTACAGTAAAACAATGTAAACAAGTGGTAACACATATATGAGTATAGTTTAAGTATTAATCATACTGTCATACAACAACACACATTTAAACAGTTAACAAATTTAATAATAATCCATGATGTAACACAAATATCAATTTTTTTTTTGTAGTATCATTTTCTGAACATGTAGTAGTTCAAGAATAATGTGATAGTAACAAAAATATCTCAATAAGAATATATCAGAATAAATGAGGGTTTGGTGTCCTTGATCCAAATTCATTGGTCTTTGATCCTGATCCCTTTGCTGCTTCCGTGTCTTTCTTCTTCTTCTTGTTCTTTTTGAAATGACATTTTATTCTTTGGCTTCTCCCCTTTGTTTTTGTGCGTTTAGGGTTTAGTATAGTTGTTTCTCGTGTAGAATCAACAGAAGTCTGTGGACTTTCTTCTGATGGTAAGGCTTTTATAGCTGTATAATCCCTGTTGTACCCTTCCTTTAATATCTTCCGTGCTTCCGGCTTTCTTTCACTTTCTATAATGAGGTTGTAACTCTTTGTTACCATCTCATGACGCCACGGAATGTAACTATCAGCCTTCCATCTTTCTTGTGTGCCTATGTTTATGTTCCAAACTTCCAACTTTGTAGATTTAGTCCATCTTTTCCTTATGTACTGTTCTGGTATTCTGTTCACAGAATTTATATGTAGTAAATATAAGCAATGGCTGCACAGTAGACCACATTCTTCAAACTTTTTGCAAGTGCACTTGACATACTTCATGGTAAAATCATAAGTGACTTTGTTCAACGTCATTTCTTGTTACGCCATACACCATCGTTGTTTTCATAACTCTTTCAATCATTGAAGTGCATGAAATACTTCTCAGAAATTCTCGTTCAAATTATTTATAAAGAGAAAGTGTGTATAATTCTGCGGCGTATTTCACCATTCTATTGATTTGTAGTGAAGATTTTGGCTCCACTGTTGTATTCTTGAAGTTATCATATGTTTCTGCTGCCCTCCACGCTTGTACTACTTTGTTGAAAACATCCCAAAAGTCTATTAAGCTCGTCGTTTTGTTTGTTTTAAAAGAGATTGAATTGTTTGTACTCTCGCTCCTTTGTGAAGATAATAATCATGTAGAGAAGAAGTATTTGCTCAAAGCAGTGAACCACTTGCCTTTTAAGCTGTAGATTCTTATAAATCATGCGTGATTCTCTAAGTTATAACTCTTAATCTTGTCCTTCCAACATCCCTCAAACTCCTCATCGGTAGCACATCTCGATAAGCATTTGATAAATGCTTCTTTGAATGTGTCATCACATTTCAGTTCTGCAAATCTGCTCACTGCATTTTGTTGCAGATGCCATAGACAGAGCCTGTGTCTTGTTTCATGAAAAACCTGAAACAGTACAGATACAGTAACACAATTATAAATATATAGTATCATTATGTTTGTTAATACAGTAACATATATTTTGTAGTAAGACTATTGTTTTTATAACATTTTCTATTGCATTTGAAATTACCTGATCCTGATAAGTGAATATTGTTACTAGACCTTTTCCACCAATTGATTTCTTGAACACTGTAAATAGTCACTCAAAAGTTTCTATTTTCTCGTCGGATAAGAACGCACATCCAAACATCGTGTTCTTCCAATGATGGTTTGTTCCCACAAATGGTGCACAAATCAGATTATATCTATTGGTTCTGTATGTTGTATCAAAGACCATCACATCACCAAATAAATCAAAATCCTCCTTCATCATTGAACCTCTCCAAAAAATATTATTCATTCTGCCCTCATCATTCATTTGAACCCTACAGTAACACAATTTTTTATATATTCATGAATTAAACATTTGAGTATTGTATATAAATAGCATATAGTAAAATAGGTTTAAAAAATGCTGTAACACACCTGTAAAAGAACTGATTCTCTTCATCCTCTTGGTTTTGTATTAGGTCCATGAAAGTTTTTGCATCTCCTCCTTTTATGTTCTTCATCTTTATACGATGTACAAAATTTAAGTGGTCTTTCATTGTGTGTCATATTTGATCCTCACTTCCTGCATTCAATGCTAGATATATGTATGAATCAGACGGTCTTAATCCAGATGATGTCATTTCTATGATAGCAATTGCTTTCCCCTCTTTGATTGCTCTTACGGAACGGTGCAAATGATTCTATTCTCTTCTTGTTAGTGGATGATTATGTTCCTGTATGTGTTTTACCACCTCATACTGTCCATCTTCAGTAAGTTTTACCCTCATTTGAGCTTTGCAATTGGTTCTAGTAATTCCACGCCTTTTCCTCTTGAAAGTTGTAATTTGCTCTTCATTTATTGATCTCTTTTCATCAGTACAAGAGCATACAAACAACTTGAATGTCAATACCCTGTTGCCATCTTTAGACAAAATCCCTGTTGATTTTCTACACTAAATCCCTTAGACCGTGCATGTTTACTCTATGGGTCATACATCAAGCATATTGTCCCTCTTTTCATCTCAATTAATGAACCACTGTATTCATCAAAATCAGTGTTTCCTTCTTCATTTGTGCACTCTAAATCTGATGAACCTGCCTCCAGTTGTATAATGGTTGTATTGTTTGTATTGTTGTTCATGTAGTAACATTCATATTAGCATATAGTAGAAAATTAACTACAGGTAGTAACACGCAGCAAACACAATTAATGAAGTAACACATATTTTGCATACCATAACAATTAAAAGTTCATGAAGTAACACACTTTTTCCAATGCAGTAACAACCACACACATATGTTTTTCGAATAGAATAACAACATGTTTATGGTCTCTGGTAACATTGCGAAGGAGGTATGCGTTTTTTACCTGGTACTGATGAATTAGCTGATTCTGTTCGGGTTACTATCAAATCTTCAGAATTTTCCATGTTTTTTTTTAATTTTCCATTGTTTTCTGGTGCTTTTCTTCTTGGTTTCTTCTTCGCAATTTGATCTGCGTTGTATTTTTTACCTGCATTTGTGATTTTTGAGTGTTAATTGTGGCGCAAGTTTTGGTTTCAGTGACGCTGCGATCGGTTTTTTTATTTTGATCTATGAGCTACGTTTTTTATTTTGTTTTCATAGGAGACCTGCTTGTTTTTGTCAGGTGACCCGGGTCCATAGGCGACCCGCGAGTTTTTTTTAAATTTTTTCCGTTTTTAGCTTTGATTGCACATAAGATTAATGTGCAATATTTCACACAAGTCTTTCTCTTTATGTAATCAAACTTTTTTTTTTTAATTTGTTATCCACTAAAATTGAACTTTTTGAATTATCTCCGATTACAAGATAATAAAATAATATTCATCATTCAAAGTAAATAAATGCTATGTTAAATAATTAATTATTATTCAACATTATCGCTTTAAATAATTGATAAGTAAAATAATAATATTTTTACCCGTCTTAATTTGAAATTTATTTGACCCACTGTAATTGTTGTGTTTAAAGTTTCGTATAATGATTTTTATTTTTTTCTGTTGTAACGAATTGGCACAATTCATTATACACACAATTAGTTACAACATTGATATGTTTGACTATTAATTTCTGTGAAACCTCTGTATAACTAGTTTTTTATTTGTTCCCACTCAAAGGTTAAGTGTGCGCAGTTGAGTAAGAACAAAATCATGCCACAAAATACTCATATTGATCTATGGAGACACGTATGTATGTCACGTTGTGCCCATTATCCAAACCATCATATATATAACTAGTCAATTCTCATTCCAATCAAACACATCTTTAATGATTGATGAGGCTAACGTTGAGAAATAATGTCTTTCATCATCTAAGTTTGCACTATACCAATATAAAACCTATCACGATAACGTAAATTGAGACATGTTTCAAACAGCAGGAATAATCTTGAAGAAATATATTTATTAATAATCAAATGGTGTTTTACGATGAATCATAAAACACTTATTTAGAATAATAAAAAGAAATAGGACTCTAACTTAACCTCCAAGTATTTACGATGATAAACAGAGAAAATGTATCAATGCAAATACTAGAGAATTATTTAGATACTAAATTTAAAAAATATAATTAATACTAAATATTGAAATGATGGAAATGGAATATCGCGAAATGTTCTAAATCACACGCCCTAGCGGATATATCTATTTAATTCTCTATCACTCCAATCAAATATGTTTCTGATGGATGGTGAGGCTAACATTCAGAAAGAATGTCTCTTCATTTCATCCTCTTTCTTATTCAGTGCCATAGTAGCAATACTGACTGAGACTAGAGAAAGCCTCTTAGAAGGCATTTACAATAAGTGGATAAAAATCCCATAAAAGTAAAATAAAATAAATAAGTGGATAAAAACATTTTTTTCGAAAAAAATCCCTCTTTGAAGACATTTACAAGAAGTGGATAAATTAAATGTGTATCCAAAAACTTTAATTATGGGTTGAAATCATCTACTATTCTAAATGATATTTCATCTCATATTTTTGTATGTTAAATATTTTGATACATAAAAAGATTAGACTCTCTGCCTTCTCTCTAAAATATTTTCATCCCCCAGTATGATTCCTTAGTCGGCACCACTCCTCCTCCCAAGCCCGCCGCCAACGCTCATCTCCGCTGCAGTTTTGTCACAGTCACGGTCGCCTGTGGTAGTTCTTTTAGTGTTGTTTTCAGACCGGTAGGTCGATTCTCCACCGGTGCCACATCTGGTAGTTCGATCCGTTTGGATCCTTTAATTTTTTTGTACATTATGTTAGTTTCTTATGTAATTTTAGATTTGTTGGCTTCCTTTCCTCTAGATTTTTAGATGTAGTATGTCTACGCCTTGTGCATTTTATCTTATTGAGTTTAGGACTATTTTGATTTCTTTTCTTCCTGTGGTGGGTTTTTGTTTTTATTTGATTCTCTGGTTTTGTCGGCCTTTTTGGTGTTGTTGTTTGGTCTGGTAGTTTTTGGAGTCTAGATTCGGAGGCTTTCGACTTGTTTCGAGAGCTGTGTACTCTTCTGAAATTTTCCTATGAATATACTTTCAAAAATTATTTTTAATACACATCACAAAAAGATTGATATGGACTAGGTAAGAACCAACCTATTTTAAGAGAATAGTATATCAAAATAAGAGGAAATTAAGTCAAGCTAAATCAAAACTTCACAATTGAGGTTAATATTTCAGAGGAGAGCAATTTGACTTCAGGTAGATAGGAAGTCATTTTTTTACTAAAGAGGATAACTAATTTTCAGATTTGAATTGCACTTATAGAGGAATTAAGGGACAGATTTGGGGCAAAAAGGTATATACAATAAAAGTCTTTATTTTGGGAGTGGAGAGAAGTAATAAAATATTCTACCAGAGCTGAAAATATAATATTATATAACCGTTTTATTAGAAATTAGAAGGTGCATTATTGAATGCGGCAAAATAGTATGATGACGTGGCCCGGAATATTCCGCCAACCCTAAGGTGCAAATTATACTTTTGCTCCTGAAAATTAAAGGTATAAACTGAAGACAAAAGGTTAATTCATTATTATACATCAAACACTATTCATTAAATTGCTTTCTTCTCTTTGAATACTCACGTGTCGAAGGGAGGGTACATGGAGTACAATTATACCCAAAAAATAAATTTTACCCTTTTATATTTTGTGTTAAAAAAATGAAATTGTATTTTATTATGTATAATTATGAAAAAAACACTCAAATGTGTCCTTAAATTTCAAATTCTAAATCTGCCATTGAATACTCGATTGACTTCAGCGTCGGATGGCCGTCGTCGAAACCCTCTCCAACCCGATTTTTTGCAAGTGCTTTATCTTTTTAAATATTTATTAACGTGGTCTTGATTTAGTCCACGATATCGATGATATAAGAAAGTAAATTAATAAATCTCAAAGGCAATTGTGTAGGAGCATATCTTTATCTTTTAAGATTGTGTGTTGTGATTTACATATTTCCTGGTGTTGTCGCTAGATTCTGTCAATGTTGCATCATCATAAATAGGCAGCTTTAAACATTGGTACGTGAATCACAATATGAAAAGCGGGGTCGCAATCTGTGGAGGAATTAATGCTGTTGGGTAGGGGGGCAATGTGGACATTTTAGCTTTGAGAAAACCAAGTGCCAATTGATTTGTCTTACTACGAGTATAGTGGTCCAAACACTAAGCACATTTTATCATAACTAATGAGTGTTGTTTGGACTAATTATATTTTTTCTTGTTATTTCCGCTACAAAAACAAAATTTGGATTCCAATTTAGATACGCTTTTAAAATAAAACCATAAAGTAAAGATGCATGCATTTTCCAGTTTTCTATTTTTTTTTTCATGCTATATTATTGGACAATGCTCAATAATTCATTAATATGTTATATCACATCCATTAGTATATTATATTGTACAACACATTAAACATACAGCACAACATCATAAAACATTGCTTGCATGGCAAATTTAGGAGGGTGTTAGGGGCGGTGGTCCCACTTGAGATTAATTTTTTTTTTTTATACATGCATTAATTTTTATATTTATATTTTAAAATTGAAAAATATTATCATTTAGCCTTTGTTGAGAATTAGAATCTATTTTTGCTCAACATGAATTTGTCCCTAAAGGCTAGACACTACACAATAGTGTAGCATAGAAAAATCAATATCCCCGACCCACGAGATAGTAATGAAAATTTATAATTTTAATAAATATCAATAAGTGAATGGCTAAGATAATAAAATATACATAATTTGACTTCATATATATCTAGCCGTATTACAAAAGAGAAAAAAAAGGTCGAACGTAGATATAGGAAATTGCTAAAATATGAAATGTAATCAAAGGTAGCATTAGTTAGGTGATAAAATCTAACGAGTAAATTTGAAATCATGAATTCATTATTGCAGTCTTTTTTATTTTATTATTAAAGTAGATGATTTTTTATGGGTAAAAGTAATAAATTTTGATGCAATTTTAAAATGTTTTGAGGAGATAATTGAAAATTGTATAATTACTTTATTATCTTTTATAAAAATGAGTAAATAAGTATGAGACGAACCGTTTAGAAAAAGGAGTAAACAAGTTTGAGACAGAGAGTATAATTTATTACATTGAAATATACAATTTATTTACACTGAAATGTGCAATTCGTGTTCGTGAAACGAATTACACATTTCAGTATAAATAAATTATATATGTTTAAGTCCGATAAATTATACTCCTACATTTTTAAAATAAATTAAGAAGTGCATGGTGCATCTTGTGAATAACACTTAAATTACTATTTAATATTAAATTAGTAATAATAATCAAATAATAAATCATTGAGTGTCCTTTAATGGCGGCTTGTTCCCCCAATTAAGCCCGGTCCTACATAAGCGGCAAAGCAGTACTTTTTTTCTTTTTTCTCTCTATATCTTTTTTGAAAATCAAAACCGAAAAATGTGAGTGCAGAAAATTAATAGTAATACAAAATCCAATTTAACCCTTTAATTGCAAGCCTTATTATGTAAACAATCAGTGCCACATTTCTTTCTAACAAGGTAACATGTCGCGGTTGTTTGAAGATGCATGCATGGAGCATATTTCATTTTTCTATACAAAAACTTGTAAATAAAGAGAAATAGCTAGATATATCTCTCTTTCTTGATTTTAGAAAACAATGAGGGCTGCTTGATTTAAAAGAATGAAAATAGGAGTGATAAAGATAATAATGAGAAATGGTAATGAATATTGTCATTTATAATTGACAAAAAATTGTGTGAATCGAGTTCACCGTGAACTCGATGTTTTTAGTATCACAGTTATATATAAAAATTATTATTGTTATGCATAAAAACTAGTATTACTGTTATGCACAAAAATTTTCACTGTTTAAAAATGTTTAATATTTTTAAACAATGAAAGTTTACATTTTTAAACATTGGGAGTTTTTGCGCATATCAGTGATAATTTTTATACATACAGTAATAGTTTTCATGTATAGACTTGATTCACAGAAGTATTACTCTTTATAATTATATTGGTTGGTTGATAATAAGAATGATTATCTGGATCGGTGATTTTATTTGATTTGCAAAAATTATATAGGAATGAAATCATTTAATTGCTTTTATTTTAAAAGATAAAGTATAGAGACATTTTTATTAATTTTAATTTCTTTCCCAAGGAATGAACCAAATTCCTCTAAAAAAAAACCAAGGAATGGTGATTCCTCACTTATTAGTATTTATTTTTAGTGTAGCAAGGAGTTAAAGTTGTGAACTAAACAATTATTTCTTATTCCGTTCCATTTCTCAGATTGAAACTTATACCATATATGCACCGTGAGTAAGTGGGGGAAATGGATTATGGATCTCTATATTTTGTTTCTATAAATTTTTTGTAAATTTCAAAAAAGAGATAGATATGAGATAAAATAATGAATGAAAATGTAAATAGTAGGATAAGGTAAATTGCAGATTTGGTCCCAAAAGATTGAGTCAGTTTTGATCTCATTGTTTCAAAATGGTCCTTTTTTGAGTAGTTTTGGTCCCAACCGTTAGTCAAATGGATGGAAACCGTTAGTTGACCAAAAAAATTATGAGACTAAATTTGCAAAATTGAGGGAAATAATACTAAAATATAATTAATTATATATGTAATCAAAATAAATTCATAAATTACAAATTAATTGTAAAACTATATATGAGATTTAAATATGATGACTACAAAATACAAAAAAAATATTTTTGTAAACAAAATAATAACTTATGTAAAATTATTGAAAGTGTGTGTGCGTGTATATTCAGAGTGTTGTTGAAAATGTTGTGAAACATGTAAAACAACATATGACAGCGGAAGTATAAAAACGCAATGCAAAGGATTTCCAAAATTGTGTATAGTCTATAATAAGACTATACGAACCTCATGATTAAAAACATCACTATAACAAGTAGTGAGATACACATGAATCTCTTACAAGATCCTAAAAGATGTAGTGAAAAACCACACACCAAAAATCAATCTATTCAATCAAGTAACTAGTGATCTTATTCAACCTAAAACTTGATCTACTAAGACAAACACAATACTGATGGGAAATGTTGAGATACACTCGACCAGTACAAATAGGCATAGCATCGACCCTCACACTCCACTCACAGTTGTGTCTCGGATGCTACTCTCTTAAGTTTGGAGTAGAGCAAATGGGATTTCACTTTAACTCAAACTTGAATGTCGACCAATGCAGTTTATTTATAGACATTCAGACCAACTGCATTGTCCTATCCACTTGGTGTGGACAGCCTTGAAGATCTCCTCTACTATCTCCATGATCTTGGTGTAACCACCCATGATCTTTCTATTCTTACTCCATCAGTGCAACCGCTTGACAATATCCGAAATTGTCTTCAACCTGCAATGTAGGAAACATAGAAAAACACATCTAATAAAACAGAGTTAGTGTTAGGAGAAAGTGTAAATTTAAGATGTTGTACAGAATGTTGTCCAACATCTGGAACAACATCCGTGCAACATCAACAAACTCCCCCAATTTGGCATTTCTACTACAACACACCTGATGTTAAAAACAACATCCGAACTTGTGTCAGGAAAGAAACAAATAATAGCCATTCAGAGAACAACTACTATTCAACCAAATCATAATTTAAAAACAAACAACCAACACAAGCACTAAGTACATCAGCAGTGTACTTAGGCCAAAATATCAAACATAAAGTAAATGACAGAAACATAAACCTATCAACTAATTGTCTATTAACAGAGTTTATAAAGTAAAGAGCAGTAAATAAAATATTGCAATACAGCAAGGAATTTTTATAGTGAAGTATAGGGAAGGACTGGGCCATTGGAATGGCTGCATCTCTATAATCTGCAAATGCTCCCCCATACATCAAAAACTCCCCCTGTGTTGAATTTGTTCACCAATTGTCATGACCATACATCTCATCAAGTAAAGCAATACTCTCAGGAGACATAGTCTCTCTGTCTGGAGTCTTTCTCAGATCTTCATCAGTTGTAGGGTCAATTGGTGTAAGATCAGGAACAACTTGTGTTGGAGAATTAATTGCCCGGATCTATTCGGGATGAATATTTAAATACAAATTTAACTCTAACAATTATTACTAGCATGAATTAATCCTATATTAATTCAAATAATAATTCAACAACAAATTATGCATATAAACAGTTCATATAAATCCTACACATGCGGAATTGCTACGGGTTTACGTGAACTAACCTTTCGGAGTGACAACTGTTGAGAAGATGGATCTCGTTCACACGAACACACCAAAAGACCTTCTCAAGTATTTCCTTATCCTCGTTCAACAATCCGGTGGTAGGAACTCGTGAACAATTTAACAAAAGGGAAAAATAAAATTATGTTGCACCACCTTTGTGGATTTCTAATTTTTCCAACACATGGAATTGCACTTGGGGATGAAAAATACTAGGTGGTGGCCGATTTTTGCCCTAGTAATAAGATGAGAAAATCTTTTTCTTGATCTCCAAGAAATCTTGAATATATCCAATATATTCTTTTCTCCATAATTAAAATATTCCATAAAAATCTCACCTCCTTATATTAAGGGGTTTTCGAAAATTTTGGAAAAAAATTAGCAACAATAATTTATTTTATTTTGAACACCCTTTTCAGTTATTGGACTTTATCTTTGGGCTACTTGAGGGGCCTTTAGGAGAATTAAGATTGGACCTTCCAATGGATCTTGAATTTCCAATATTGAGCCACAATATTATTCAAGTCCATAATTATTAATTAATCTCACTACATAATTAATATTGCACTATCCATCTTAACCCATATTACTGTTAATGTGGCTCTCAATTATTATTTCCCGTGTTTAAGATTATCTAGCCCATTAATTAATTCAAGCCACTGAAATAGCTTTCCATTAATTAATATCTTTTGTCCTTGATCAAGGAAATGTTCAACATTATTATCCATACCGGAAACTAATTCCACTTGCAAGATTTGGTATGATAAATCTTATGAACCTCCCAAGGGGGCAAATCGAACAAGTGTACTTGCACACGATTCTTCGTATTAAATCTTAGCAATCGCATGTGACCAATAATATTGCCCAAGATATAAAGTATTGAATCTCATTGATTCTCAACTCGTCATAAGTCAAAGCATTAATTACTAACCACACACGATCCTATTTAAGGGACGAAGATTAAGAAATAACGAACCACTGAGGTCTAATTCTTCCTAATTCAGTGCTGAAGAATTTATCCTCCTGTAGGTCCTATTCAGTGCATCAGTCATGCACTAGTGTAATCTCTGGTCAAGACAAGACAATATGAGCCTTACACTTCAACCTTTCACGATGGATTGTTCATTTCCATCTAGGTCGTGAACAACGTACTTTTACTTACAAGGGACTGTTAATTTAATCTTCTGTGATCTGGTATCACTAAATTAACTACAATGTAACACGTACTATTTATTGAACAGTTATGCAGTAAATATATGTAACATTCAATGATATTTAAAGCATCAGTGATAAATAATTTATTTCAGTAAATAAGACAAAAATTCAATTTGATTATACAAAGTAAAAGCATACTTTCCAGTATAACCCCAACAATCTTCCACTTATACTCAAAGTCTGCTTTTAAGTATACTACAACATATCTCGTGTAGTTCCTAATGCGTGACATCTAATGTCACCTACACGAACCTAATAATATCTCCCACTTATACTCAAAGCAGATTGGCAACGGTCTTGACACCCATTCCTTCCACATGTCTCTCGAATGTGTTTTGAGGCAGACCCTTTGTGAATGGATCTGCTAGGTTGTCTTCTGACGCGATCTTTGTCACCTCTATATCTCCTCTCTTAACGATTTCTCGTATAAGCTGGTATTTCCTTTCAATGTGTTTGCTGGCCTTGTGGGCTCTTGGTTCCCTTGAATTTGCAACTGCTCCGGCATTATCACAGTAAACAGTGATTGTGATGGGCGAATTCGGAACTACATCCAAGATCACTAGGAAATTCTTGAGCCAAACCGCTTCTTTCGTAGCCTCGCAAGCAGCTACGTATTTGACTTCTATGGTAGAATCGGTGATGCATTTCTGCTTAACGCTTCTCCATGTCATGGCTCCTCCCCCCATGTAAAACACACTACCGGAGGTAGATGTTCTGGAATCTAAGTCTAATTGGAAATCTGAGTCTGTGTAACCGATGGGGATTAGACTATCTGACTGATAAACTAACATTCTATCCCGAGTTCTTTTCAGATACTTCAGAATGTTCTTAACTGCCGTCCAATGCTCTTTTCCCTGATTACTTTGATATCTTGCCACTATGCCAACGACAAAGCAGATATCCGGTCTCGTGCACAGCATTGCATACATTTCTGACAGCCGAAGCATAAGGAATGTCTTTCATGTCATTTATCTCATTTTGTGTCTTAGGGCACATTTCCTTGGATAGATGGATTCCATGTCTGAAAGGTACGAAGCCTTTCTTGGAATCCTGCATGCTGAATCGCTTCAAGACAGTGTCTCTATATGAAGCTCGCGATAAGCCTATCATCATTTTCTTGCGATCTCGAGTGATCTTGATCCCAAGGATGTGCCCGGCTTCCCCTAATTCCTTCATATCAAATTATTTTGAAAGTCATGCCCTTACGTCTGACAACACCTTTACATCGTCCCCGATGAGCAGAATGTCGTCTACGTATAGTACTAAGAATACCAATGCAGTTCCGACACGCTTCTTGTACACACAACTTTCGTACTCGTTTTGATCAAACCCATAAGACTTTATTACTTGATCAAAACATTGGTTCCAAGCTCTGAATTCTTGTTTGAGTCCATAAATGGACTTCTTGAGCTTACAAACTAGGTGTTCTTGGCCTTTTTCAATGAAGTCTTGGGGTTGTTGCATATAGATTTTCTCTTCAAGACTTCTGTTAAGAAAATCCGTCTTGATGTCCATTTGCCAAATTTCAAAGTCTAGATGTGCAGCAATCGACAAGAGAATTCGGATGGACTTGAGCATTGCTACAGGTGAAAAGGTTTCCTCATAGTCGATCCCTTCTTTCTGAGTATAACCTTTCGCCACAAGTCTTGCCTTGAAGGTTTCCACCTTCCCGTCCGGTCCTCTTTTCCTCTTGTATACCCACTTGCAGCCAATGGGTTTGACCCCATTAAGTGGTTCGACTAGCTCCCACACTCTGTTATGATCCATAGAACCCATTTCGACTTTCATTGTTGTTTGCCAAGAAACCGCATCCTTGTCTTGGATTGCCTCGTGGTAAGTCCATGGATCTGATTCATCTTGACTGGGGACTAAGTCCGAGGACTCTCCTACCCCCATGAATCTCTCGGGTTGTCTCACAACCCTCCCACTACGATGAGGTTTCAGTTGTGTAAGTGTGTCGTTTGGTATGTCATCTTGTACAGTTGGCACTGAGGTTAGCCCCCTTAGCTAATTTAAGGTAATCTCACTTTTGGGCTTTCTTTCGTTCATATAGTCTTCTTCCTAAAATTTCAAGTGGGTGCTTATTACCACCTTTTGATCTTCGGGACCGTAGAACATACACCCTTTTTTTCCCTTGGGGTATCCTATAAACAACTTTAATTCTGATCGAGGATCCAATTTTCCGGCTTCCTTGTCCAACACGTAGGCCGGATACCCCCAAATTCTCATGTGTCTCAAACTGGGCTTGCGCCCGGTCCACGATTCTTTGGGAGTTTTGGGAACCGATTTGGATGGCACCAAGTTCAGAATATAAGCCGTTGTTTCCAAGGCATGACCCCAGAACGACTTGGGTAAATCCACATAACTCATCATTGATCTAACCATTTGTTGGGAAATTTAGAGTTTTGATGAAAGTTCTAAAACACATGTAATAGGACCAGTCAGACCTGTTAGCTGACTGATGTTTATATTACCATTTATAGAATACCAGTTGATAATTACTGTATAGAACAACTGATGTAATAGATAGGTCACATATTGAGGGGGAACCTCAATATGTATAAGTCAGATATGAAGATCCAAAGAATAGCTGATATCCGACAGGCCAGAATGCAAGAAAAGAACAGAAGATCAGATCGATCTGATCAAGTCAGATATCTCAGCTGAAGTCATGAAGCTCAAACTCAGAATACTTGAAGATCAGATGACTTCCAGAAGATCAGACCAGAAGACCTACATCAGCCGAGTCTGCTAGTTGAAGCTAAGTCAACCGCACCGAAGACTCCATCGTAGATCGATCGATTCGATTGATCGTCACCACCAGTGAAAAAATCGATGTTTCACCAAATCATACGTCGATGATCCGAACAAGAAGAATGTCAACCTTAGTTGGAAGAACAACACCGAAAAAAGTCGTCGCTCATAACCAATAAGGATGAGACAAGTATGATCGGAGCCGCAATTACGGATTTGGTGCCGCTTTCTCCAACGGCTATAAAAGACACTATTCACGCTTTTGGCCATGCCGTTCCTGAAGCACGTCACATCAATCCTGCAAGCCTACCAAATATAGCCTGAAATTCAAATTGCTCTCCAACGGCTCTTTGATTTCGAGGTCTATAAATATGGGATCACACTTCAGAGTGAAAACACGGAAACCCTAAAACGATCAAGAAGCTCAAGCTATAATCATATTTCCGCACGAAGAACACGAACAAGAAGATTATTTTATTAAGTGTTCATCCCATAAGTTCTTAGCATAGAGAAATCTTTTCATCTAAATTGATAGGCTATCTTAAACACTAGAAAAGATTTCATAGTTGGAACCAAAACAATCTTATCCAAACCCAAAGTTAGGTTAAGTTGTTTAGCAAGATTTCAGACTAGGGTTTCTAGTTCTGATTTCTCGGATCGGTTGAGTGAGAACTCTTTAAATATCTGTCGGTGTACTGTGTTGGACTAACACAAAAAATCTAAGTCCATTGGTTTTAGTTGGTGCCCTTGTGATAGGGAAGAGTGGACGTGGGATCGGGTCTGTCCAACCACTATAAATCTTGTGTGCCTTTTTACCGCTTTGATTAACTGTTTACACAATCGCACACAACTATTAAAGCAAAGATACATATTCTAAGTTAAGATCACTAGCACCAAGCTTCGATCCGATCAAGTTTGACACTTTAGTCAACCGGTTAAAAGATCGACTTTGGAATCGATTTATCAAAACTTTTTTTTTCACATCGGTAAAACTTAGCTTCCGCGACATCGCTTAAACCGATAGTTACCAAACCGATCTGCCTTTCAGCGATCAAGAAGTTGGTTATCGATCCAAACCGATTCACTTCGACTCGATCAAAGCAACTTCTTTCACACCGATTTGCACAAAAGTTTTTCGAAGTCTATTCACCCTCCCCTCTAGACTTCGACCTCAAAAACCCGTTAAGGACCTACAAGTGGTATCGAGCAGTGGTTCTAAAGACCAATTGGCTTTTGTGTATCATCGATTCTTGAGGAAGAATCTTTGTGGTCAATTGAACAGATCTTGAAAAACCGTTTTTAAAACTCATTCGTTTTTCCAAAAAACACTCAGCATGGACAATACCTCTGGTATGTATCATGATCTGCCGAAGTTCTCAATTGATGAGTATGCAGATTGGGCCATTTATATGAGCAACCATCTAGGTTCGATTAGTGGTAGAATGATGGAAGTCATTGAAAGAGGACCCATCATCATATATTACGACAACCCTGCAGTTGGAGGAGATCCAGACTTTGCCCCGGGAAGTCTTGTACGAAAAAAGCCTTGATGGATGCAGAGGAAAGGAAATCAGATACTCTGAGATACAATCGCCAGCATATTATCATGAAAACGATGGACAAGGTCACCAAGGAAAAGATTAAATATCTCAAAATCGCGAAAGCAATGTGGGATACTCTAAATTTGAGATATCGAAGGAAATGATCGATCAAAGACAAATAGTCTACAAGCCGAACTGGTGAAGTTCGAAAAACTGAAGATGCTGCCCAACGAGACCATCAACGAACTCGATGGAAGGATTACTATGTCAGTGAATAAGCTATGAGAACTTGGTAGAGAGATGTCAGACAAGGAAATCAACTACAAGATCTTAAGATCCCTCACCAAGAAATGGGATATGAAAGTCACGGTAATCAAGGATTGCCAAGACATTTCAAAGATGAAGCCGAGTAGCTTGTTCTTAAGCCTTAAAGCTCACGAGTTCGATTTAATTGAAAGAGGACAAGCAGATGAAGATGAGGTGCCCGCTGAAGCCTCAACTTCCAAATCGGGCCATATGCTTAAGGCAACCAAAGAAGCAGTCAAAGGCCAATGAACCTGTTGGAAACATCGTAAGTCAGGCAGAACAGATCGCTCTGCTTACCAGGAAACTAGAAAAATCAAATATTCAACTTGGTAAGTATCGAAGATTCTATAAAGATTATCAACATAGCCGAGGAAGAGATAGGAGATCAGCCAACAGATCTCCAGAAAGAACTAGATCTAATGATCGAAGAGATCATAGAGAAGAAAAGAAAAGAGATAATCTAAATGATGAGAGAAGAGATAATCGATCTGAAAGAAGGAGCTCAGACTACTATCAGAAAGGGAAGTCACCTGATAGATCATACAGACGGAGTGATTCATCTGGAAGAAAAGGTTCCGTGGATCAAGGAGCGTGCTTCAACTGTGAGAAGCCAGGTCACTACAAAAGTAGATCGCCTGCACTGACGCCAAAAAGAAAGGGAAGAAAAGAGGAACATAAGAGAGCAACGTTACAGGGACAGAAAAGCCATGGTTGCTGACACATCTGGAATTGACGATTCCTATCTGCCCTCTGAGGATTCTGGATACTCCTCTGTAGAAGATTTCTGTCTGATAAGCAGTGATGTTGACTTCTATGAGAATGAAGATCTGATATTCTCTTCAGATGATGATGAGATCTGCCTGATGGCCAAGGAGGACCAATCTGAGGTAACCTCCAAACCTTCTCGCTTTTCCTTTTACACCGCTATCATTAAAGACACCCGCCGAGATTGACTGCAAACTCTACTCGAGCAATTGCTTGATGATCTCTCCAATGCGCAAGAGACACTTATGCTATAGTGGAAGTTTAAAATGACAAGCTAAGGATCGAAATAATCAACACTTGTTAAAGAGAACGATCTCAAGAAAGCTACCGAATCGAATCGATGAAACCGCCGTATAAGGCAACCGAGAACTTAACATTCGAAAGTTAAGTCTTCTCGATCGGAGAAGCAGATCAAAGATCAACTAGCAATTAACAAACAAAGAAGTTTGGTGACTTCAAAATCCTTCAAAGCTAAATTTGATGAGCTATTCCGATCGCATGAAAGTCTAAAATCTTCTCGAGGATAATTTGCTATGAAAATAGAGGGTTTTACAAAATCTTCTAAAAACTGCTCAAGATATGAACACCTATTTTCGAACAACGATTAACAAGAAGGACTTGGGTATGAGAACCCTTCCACATCCTCAAAAAGCCCCGGTGATTCACCTCAAAAAGGTGTAATCGCACGACCCGGTTCGACAAAGATACACCAAAAGCCAGACTTGTATCTAATAAGGGAAAAATACCAGTTGAGCAGGTAAGGCAGGTGCCTAACCAGAAGGGGAACAGAAATGGACCCCAACTGGTAAAGCATCAGCCGAGGAATCAACAGAAGAATCCAGTTCTTCTGAAGAGACCTCAACCTGATCAACAGATCAGGTATCAGAAAAGACAACCTGTAAAAGGGAAGTCTAATCTGAGACCCAATCAAGGTCAGCTGCCGAATAAGCACGCTTTAGGTAAACTGCAAAAACCACCTATGCCAAAAAGATATGAATCTTTTGATGGTAGCAGTCGTACCTACCCCTATAATCAGAAACCTAGGGCTGTTGCACCTGAGCCACACTGGAAGAAAAGAAGACAAACAGAAAAGATAAATCCCAAGTCTTCTAAGTCACCAAAGGCTCACATTAATAATCATACCAATCGAAAAAGATATAAAGAGACGATGATTATGTTGATAGGTATGGGAGACAAATCAGGCCTTCGATCTAACCGATCACAATAGAAGTGCTCGCTTTTGTATGGATCCCCAAAACAAAACCTAACCCCTCGGGACCCAATCCAAAAGGGGTACCTAAAGCCCCGATTTGATTGCGGTTCGCTGGGTCCGCCAACAAAGGAGGTGTGCAGCAACTATCCCAAGACATCGATAGTGGATGCTCACGGCACATGACCGAAGCAAACACCTCCTCGGCTCTTACATAGAAACGAAGGGTTCCAGCGTGTACTCTTTCGGTGATGATAACTTTGGTTATACCAAAGGATTCAACCTTAGAGAATGATGATGTACAGGTCACTAGAGTCTCGTATGTCGAAGGTCTAAAGCATAACCTATTATCGGTTTCACAATTCATGACGAACGGATACAAAGTTGAGTTCTCGACCGATCAATGCACTATCAAGAATCGAGCCACTCAACAGATTTTGCTAATCGGTTCAAGGAAAGGGACGATCTACACAAATAGATTGGAAATAGTTTGCCCAAGAAATACATGCCTAATTGTTAAGAGTTCCAAAAGTAGCGAATTGCTCTCGCACAAAAGAATGAGTCATCTGAACTTTAAAATTCTTAATAAGATAGCAAGGATGTCTCTAGTGGAAGGTCTTCCGAATGAAGTATTTTCAAAGGATCAGACATGTGTTGCATGTCAGAAGGGAAAACAGTCAAAGCTTCATTCAAGGGAATTCTGACCCAAGATCCAAATAGAGAGTATTGCAATTTTGCTTTATATGGATCTATTTGGACCAATTACACCAAATACCGTGACGAAATATACTCGTAATCGTGGATGATTATTCCAAGTTTACAGGTTATATTCTTACATAAGAAGAATGAGACGACAACGAAGATACCCGAGCCGCTTAAAAGATTACAAAATGAGAAGGGTGTCGAGTAGTAGTAAAAAATCGATCGATAAAAGGTACATAATTTCAACTCTTTTTATTAATGATTTTTGCTCTAAGTTTGGTATACAACATGAGACATCACCGCAAGAACGCCACAAATGTAATGGAGTAGCGAATCGGAGAAACATAACACTCAAAGAAGCTTCGCCGCGACTATGTTAAATTTAACATGCAATACCAAGCCGCTTTAAGCGTATAATCAACACCGCATGTCATACTCGTAACATATGTCTTCTGACTAAGGCTCACTACAAAACACCCTATGAACTGTGGAAGGGCAGAAAACCTCGTGTTTCTTACTTCCATGTTTTTGGGTGTAAGTGTTTCATACACAACAATGGGAAGAGTCAGTTGAAGACCTTTGGAGGCCAAGTCGATGAGGGTATATTCTTAGGATATTCCTCATCTAGCAAGGCTTTTCGGGGTTTCCAACAGCATTTAACCCTAGTTGTGGAAGAAAAACACCCCATGTAGTCTTTGATGAAGCATCTTCTGAACAAGAGAAATCTGCCTCAGAACAAGATGTACCTGATCAACCAGTACCTGATGCTCAAAAAATGGATCAGTTAACGATCAAGGAAAAAGAATTAGACATCGTAACAGTATACATTCCAGATCTAGCTGATTCACCAGATCAATCAGATCCTAAGGTACGAAAAATTGTCGATGAAGAAGCTGGTACAAATTTGATAAGATCAACCGAACCATCCGGCCTGTGGGGGAACACTGAAGTTCCCACGAATGCACATCGACACATGATGAGTCCAACATCAGCTGAGACGTGTTCTTATCAAGTGGATCATAACTCTGCACCACTCCCAATCGCTAGTAATGAATCTTTATCAGAAATGGATGATGTTCTCCAAACCGACGCAAATCAGAACAGAAGGACTTGGATAACCAGTCATCCAACTGATCTGATCATCGGAGACCCTTCTGATAGAGTTAAAACTAGACATCGACAGGTGAAAGTGCCATGTATTGTCAAGTATCCGCCTATGAAGGAACCAACAACCGTAGAGGAAGCTCTACAAGACGCAAGTCGGATTCTAGCCATGCGAATGAGCCGAACAGTTCGAGAGAAAATCAAGTTTGGGAACCGGTGGATGTACCAAATCATCAAGATGTAATTGGCACGAAAGTGGGTATTCAAGAACAAGAGAGATGAGAAAAATGTCATAACCAGAATAAGGCAAGACTTGTTGCTAAGGGTATTCACAATCGGAAGGAATTGATTATGATGAGACCTTTGCACCGGGCCGCCGCCTAGAAGCCATTTCGGTCAAGCTTTATATGCTTCCCACAGAGGGTTCATCGTGGTATCGATGGACGAAAGAGTGCATTCTTAAACGGGCTACTAGCAGAGGAAGTTTATGTCTAACAACCTCCGTGCTTTGAAAAGGGCAACCAAGTGTACCGCTTAAGAAAAGCTCTTTATGGCACGAAACAAGCTCCTCGTGCTTGGTATGATACACTCTCTCGCTTGATAGACAAAGGGGTTCACTAAAGGAATAAAGGGACGTAACCTTATTCGCAATAGAAGATGGAGAAGATATTCGATGGTTCAGATTTACGTGGGCGACATCATCTTCGGATCTCCCAACAAGAGTCTATGTGAAAGATTCAAAGAACCGATGCAAGGGAAGTTCGAGATGTCCATGATGGGTCAGATGAATTATTTTCTGGGTCTACAAGTGAAGCAAAGTACATAAGGGATATTCATCTGCCAAGCAAAATACACTAGGAATTTATTGGCTAAGTTTGGAGTTCAAAACTGTAAGGAAGCCAAAATTCCTATGATGACTGGATTCAAGATGGATCCAGATGAGGATGGTCAGAAAACAAATCAGAAAGAATATAGGGCTCTCATTGGATCCTTACTATACCTGACTACCAACAGATCAGATATCACTTTTGCGGTAGGTGTATGTGCCAGATTTCAGGCAAATCCTATGCAAAGCCACCTAGAAGCAGCTAAGCGGATTCTTAAGTATCTGGGCGGGACAAGAAAACCTTGGTTTATTTTACCCATCAAATGATAATCTAGAGCTTAGTGGGTATTCTCGATTCGATTATGGAGGTTGCAAGATTGACGTAAAAATCAACCTCGTGAACATATCGCTTTTTAGAAGTAAAAAGCGATCTCGTGGTTTTCAAAGAAGCGTACATCGGGCCATGACATCTACTATCGGGCGTAATATATGGTCATAGAAAGTTTGTTGTTCTAAATCGCTTCTAGCTTAGTCGGCGGTGAGGGATTATAACATTGTAGCTAAGAATGTACCTATATTCTGTGACAGTAATAGTGTTATTGCAATCACTCAGAATCCTGTTCTACATACAAGATGCAAGCATGTGGATGTCAGACACCATTTTATAAGAGATCGTGTTGAAAAGAAGAATATCAGAATGGAAAAGATTCATACTGATATACAGAAAGCTGATATTCTAACCAAGCCACTAGCTGAGATCAGATTCAGAGAATTATGCAATGAGCTAGGGCTTTTGGATCTTGGAGAAAAAGCACCTAAAATGCTTGATGGGATGATCTCCAGAACCAGCTGGTTAAGAGACTAACCAGGTTAAAAGGAGTCAGTTGAGTTTGGTATCTCAATCGATCGTAAGATCGAAGGAACCGATATAAGAAGGTACTTGATCGATTCTGATTTGTCAGATTAAAGAAACTGATCAGATTGAAGGTTTATCAGATTGAAGGTTTATCAGATTTAAGGTTTATCAGATTAAAGGAACTGGTCGTCTTAAGGAATTATCTGATTAAACCAGTTTGGTTATTTCTCTTTGTAAGTCGATTAAGCTGATACTCAACAAGCAAGATTCACAAGATTAAAGCTTACATCGCATAAGAAAACAGGTAATTTACACAACAATGGAATAATAGAAATTTTCATTGATAAAGACCCGAAGGTCAGATTTACATTACAAGTTACAAGTACAAGAGGACCCGGAGGTCAGTACATAAGTCATAACCGAAAACCCTAAACCTATAACCCTAAACCCTCATCCTAACCCTAGAAGAGGGGGAGAGAGAGAGATTTTAAGATCTCGTGCTCCCATTTTCCCCCACTTAACAAGGGTAAGAAGGCTTTGAAATAATCCTAAAGCCTCTCATCGGGCTAAAACCAATGGAGCGAGAGAGGCCTTGATAGGATTTCTAAGCCGAGAGCCCTTAGACACAAGTCAATGGGCTCTCCAGCTTTGTTAAATGGAGCACATGTGCCAAGAAAGTGGTTCAAAGACCTTATGGGCACATGTGTCGCATGAAAAAATAGAGTTGATATACGAAGATCAGCTGTTGTCTGATCGAGACCGTATATCAAACTCATGTTTTATATCAGACTGAGTCTGTTGATGCTAGTTCCGTCATCTCGATAGACACACAAGGTGCATACGGTTAGGAGAAGTGTCTTCTCAGTTGCGATAGCAAACCCGCCGCCTTGGTGGTAGAGAAAGCTACAACAATTGTATGTGAAATCTTTGATGACGCATTTAAAAACAAAGATAAGGGACACACAGGTTGATTTGAGAAGTCAAATCATTAAAAAAAGGGGTAAAGGTGTTTCTGCCGAAAGTCTCACCGAAAATAAGGGTTCACCAGATACATGATTCTACAAAGAAGATAAGTATGGTGAATGGGTTATGTTGTGTAAAAACATTGGTCCAATTTATAGAGAAAGCAAAGCAAGGGTGTGAATGCAAATTTGATTTCAAAAAGCCTTTTAGAGAAATTTGCATCACAAGGACAAATGTGTAGAATCACGCCGACTAATAATTGGATAAATTTACGGGATTGACATATCGAAATATTCGGACTATAATTACGCATGTCAAATCGTACAACTTAGGAATAGAGACTACTATTCTAGACTAAGTTTTGGCGGAACACGATCCCAAGAATTTACTTGATCCGAGAAGAATCGATTAGGTCAATCAAATCGATTATATACTTAAATCGATCCGATGAGGAAG
The DNA here is from genome assembly GCA_037126765.1 of Stenogyne calaminthoides. Lineage (NCBI taxonomy): Eukaryota > Viridiplantae > Streptophyta > Magnoliopsida > Lamiales > Lamiaceae > Stenogyne > Stenogyne calaminthoides. The sequence goes on from JBBCBC010000032.1 coordinate 2,552,607, forward strand.
ATCACTTGAGCTTGATACAACAACAAATCGATATATATCGCCTATGAGAAAATGTAAATATCGCTTGAAGGGGAACTTCAACCGATCAAGGAGGATCGAAAAAGGGAAATCGACGCAAAGTGAAGCGGATCGCTTGAAAAGAACAATGGGAAAATTATAAGATTAGGCAGAAAAACTAAGATCAACAAGTTGAATCAACAACTACAAGTGGTATTGATCGACATAATATCACCAACCGGATACGCTTTTCGCTTTCCTTGTTTATTGCTTACTTATTTGATCTTATCTCGATATTATTTGCCTTTATCGTACTCATTACCTTTTGTGACGATTCCTTGCAAAAACATTTAATGCGGACGTGGGGTACTTGTATTAATTGCTACAAAATGTGCTTTTAAATCCAAAAGGTATTCGTATGCGTCTTTTCCGACCATACGATCAAAACCGCTTAATCTGGATCGTTTAATCTTTTCAAACGATTGATCTTCCAATCTCGTTTTCCTCCTCCTCCTTATAAGTTACATCAAAACCCTACCAGAGTTTTCTTATTCTCAAATTTGCAATTTATTCTCTGAAAACTCAAAATTACCTTTCTGTGATTCAAGTGTTTTCCTGCGATTCAAACTCATTTTCCGAAAAATTGAATCTGGTAATTTCTGGTTATTTGATGTTTTTTTTTTTTCAAAATCCTTTGATCATATAGATTATGTCTATGTGTTATCCTGCGATATGCCTTATCTTTTCATGTTTTCCGTATGTGTTTATCGATTACTAGGCCTGAGAATAGGTCTGATAATCTATACATGATATCTTTATGTATATGCACAATTTTAATCGAGTCTATCTTGTTGTAGATGGCCACTCACGGTATGGGAAAGATAATGTGCAACTATGCTGAACTAGCGACAAAGATTGTCGATGACAAATTCAGACAATTTGGTGCTACGGGATCCGTAATCCATGGAAGTGGAACAAATTCAAGAAAGGAGGCCTTGAGAAATTATGTGTCGCTCAACGCAATCCAAAGGATGCAATATGAAGCACTCGAATTCCTAAGGAATTTGAAGGTGGATACTGAACACCCTCGAGATGAGCCGATCTCTTCACCAACGGAGAGGAGATCGATCGACGAATCGTCGACATATCTCGTATGTTCAAATTTTACCCAAAGGATTTAATCTCGCTGCAAGACTACTGAGGAGAATGAAGATGAGCTGATCAGAAACAAACTCTTCAGGGAAGCTGACAAACATCAGACCGCAGGTTTTGTCAGACCAATGCTAAAAAGGAAATACCGACTGTTGTTTGACATATTGTCAAAACAATCATGGGTATTTCATTCACCCCAGATGCTCTAACATCCGTCAAACTGTACAACATGGCTGCGATAATTGATGAAGCCAAGAACATCAATTGGCATGGCTTCCTGAAGGCCATCCTACTCCAAGAACATGAAAATTTTGGAGTTAATGAATGGAGGCAGGTCTATCTGAAGAAGAGGATCAGCAATCTCAACAAGGTTGCAGTTATCTTGAAAGACAAACTGCCAAATGCTGAATGGGACTAGAATGGACTAAAGTCCTACAAGGCCTTCCTCACAACAACTTCAGCTATATATGGGCCACCTGATGATGATATGCGGTCCACTCCTCCAAAGGTGAAGAAAGGAAAAACCAAGGAGGCAGCCTCGTCTACACCAGATGCTCCCCAAAAGAAGAAAAAAAAAAACCGTGAAGGCTCAAGAGAAGAGGCCGAAGAAGGCAAAACAGCCTCCATGACTCTTTTCTAGAAGATGAGTCGATGATGGGCGAGCGCCAGACGCCTTTGATGCGCATGAGATCGAGAAAAATCGACAGCAGCTTCTCAAGCTGAGAGCTCGCCAGAACATTCTGAGGAAGGAGCAAGAGACGAACGATCTCCTTCTCCTCAAACTGGAGTTGATTCACCGCCGCACTTCCGCTACCGAAAGCATGTTTCTCATTCTTTCCACCGTCCGCTAACTCCGAAACTACATCATCATGAACCGTAAAGCTTACCTATTGCAGAGTCGGACGAATCGCTTTCGACAACATAACCTCTGCGCAGTCGAGCCAATCACCCAACTTCCGCCTACTCAAGCACCACCGAAACCTCTACATCTCATCAACCTAATCTGGGTCGATCCGAGCAAATAATTCCTCGAGTCCAGATCATCCAAGACCATCACCGAAAATGGTCGATGCAAATTGAACAAGATATTGATGCGATGTATCCAGAGTCGGTAGCCCATCCTCGTTATCGAGAGAATTTATGGAGATCCTCACATGGAAAGATCTCCTAAGTAAAGAGCTTCTCGATTTTTATGATGATTATAGAACGATGGGAGGTGCCGATGAATTTGCAGATTTTGATTTCGAGATGAAGAAATCGCTCAAGTAGATCACCAACCGAGCCGATAATCTTCTTGAATCAATTAAAGCTCGATCCACGTAAAGTCCGGGTTGATCAACAAGGCGAATCGAGATCAAAGAAGCTCTGAAGCAGATATACCTATGAAGGATGCGGAGTCGCCGATGATAGTAGAACTCGTGTCATAGCTTCATGACCAACCACTAGAGGCACAAACAATCAAAAAGCGATCAAGGACGATACCATTCCTACATCTCACATCATCACGATCAACTTCGTGAGATCGATCATGTCTCAAAGATCTCCCCGAAAGAAGAAGTTGAGGGAGTGATAGTGATCGAGGCAGATTGGCCTCAAAGAAATAATGCATCAAAGGGAATTGGCTATTTCCCGATCGAGGCAATCAAAGGTCGGGCTTTCTCCCAAACTGTGACCACCGTGTCTCGCCGAACTTATAAAAATCGCTTGATGACAAACTAATTCGTGGATCAACAACAAGTTTTTTTCTAATGCTCAATCGAAAAAGCTAGAACCGATGTAAGAGAAAACTTGACAAACTAATTCTTACACTCTCTACTGCCATGGAATCTGTCAAAACTGAGCTGATCTCGAAGGTTCAGGATCTAACTGCTCAAACTCAAGGTTTATCTGTTGCAGATCTCAACAGTAGCGATATCGGGCGACTTTGGTTCTCGACCTCCCACTCACCGCTTTTTTTTGATCAAACCAAAAAGGGGGAAGGACAGAGTGAGAAACCAACTGACACGATCAGAACAACAGAAGACCTGATTCAGACAGTTGAATCTTATGGACAAAGACTAGACCATCTGGATCTTTTTGCTAACGAAATTTCTGAAAAGATGGAAAAGTCAAAGGCAAGAAAGGCTGCTGCGGGTGCTGGGACATCACAACTTGTACCAGTCACTCAGACTAAGAAAATCACAAGAAGCACAGCTAGCCAAATTCAGGCCGATAAGAAACTGGCTGAGAAACTGTCCAAAGAGCAGATTGCTGAAGAAGCCCGAAAGAGCGAAGAAGAAAGAAGGGCAGAAAAATTGGCAGAGGCAGAAGATCTGAAGAAGAAATTCAGATCAAGGGCGAAGAAAGGAAAGGCTGGAAAATCTGTACCAGAACCTCAGTTGCCAGCAAGAGTCGATGAGATCATTCCAAAAACTGCTGCACACGCTGAGAGGTTTGAGGAATGGAATAAGATCAGAAGCGAATGGCTTCTGGATGCCTTTGTTCTGGATCTTGTTCCACAAGAAGAATCTCCAGATGCTGAATTCCTCAACTGGTTGGAAAACAAACATCCAGATTTTCTGAAGTATCTGGAAAATGAGGCCAAGATAATCCACGTAAAAATATCTCGCCAAGAGTATGATATGTTGGATTACTCGAAGAAGGCAGATGGCTCATTTGACAGACTGGCATTTCAGATATTCTATTTTGACATCCTGAGCAAAACGCGCATAACTGATCCTCAGCAGGTCAATGATGTCAAATGGAAACTTTATCAGATTTTCAACGTCCCTCAAGATCAAAGAGAGATGCCAGAAGGATACAAGCCTAAAGAGTGAAGAATCAGAAGACCTCTCAGGATCAGCTGCTTTTTAAATTCAAACTTTTCTATTGTAACATGTAATCGACATATCTAATGAGAAAAGTTTATTTTCTGATCCTAAGAAAAAATCTCATTGTCTTCTGATTATGTGCTCTTTACTGTTCTATATTTATCAACTGTGTTTGGTTTCTCATAGTGTTTTGGTTTCATCAAAAAGGGGAAATTGTTGGGAAATTTAGAGTTTTGATGAAAGTTTTAAAACACATGTAATAGGACCAGTCAGACCTGTTAGCTGACTGATGTTTATATTACCGTTTATAGAATACCATTTGATAATTATCAGATAGAACAACAAGCGATGTAATAGATAGATCACATATTGAGGGGGAACCTCAATATGTATAGGTCAGATCTGAAGATCCAAAGAATAGCTGATATCCGACAGGTCAGAATGCAAGAAAAGAACTGAAGATCAGATCGATCTGTTCAAGTCAGATATCTCAGCTGAAGTCATGAAGCTCAAACTCAGAATACTTGAAGATCAGATGACTTCGGAAGATCGCACTGTAAAGACCTACATCACCGAGTCTGCTAGTTGAAGCTAAGTCAACCGCACCGTAAGACTCCATCGTAGACCGATCGATTTCGATTGATCAAAGTCACTCACCAGTGAAAATCGATGTTTCACCAAATCATACGCCGATGATCCGAATAAGAAGAATGTCAACCTTAGTTGGAAGAACAACACCGAAAAAGTCGCTCATAACCAATAAGGACGAGACACGATGATCGGAGCCGCAATTACGGATTTGGTGCCGCTTTCTCCAACGGCTATAAAAGACACTATTCACGCTTTTCGCCATGCCGCCTCAAGACGCCACATCAATCCTCGCAAGCCTACCAAATATAGCCTCGAAATTCAAATTGCTCTCCAACGGCTCTTTGATTTCGAGGTCTATAAATATGGGATCACACTTCGTAGTGAAACACACGGAAACCCCGAAACGATCAAGAAGCTCAAGCTATAATCGATTTCCGCATCGAAGAACACGAACAAGAAGATTATTTTATTAAGTGTTCATCCCATAAGTTCTTAGCATAGAAATCTTTTCATCTAGGCGATAGGCTATCTTAAACACTAGAAAAGATTTCATAGTTGGAACCAAAACAATCTTATCCAAACCCAAAGTTAGGTTAAGTTGTTTAGCAAGATTTCGCACTAGGGTTTCTAGTTACGATTTACGGATCGGGTTGAGTGAGAACTCTTTAAATATCCGTCGGTTGTCTTTGTGTTGGACTAACACAAAAATCTAAGTCCAGTTGGTTTAGTTGGTGCCCTCAGTGATAGGGAAGAGTGGACGATGACCGGTCCGTCCCGAACCACTATAAATCTTGTGTGCCTTTACCGCTTTGATTAACTGCTTACACAATCGCACACAACTATTAAAGCAAAGATACATATTCTAAGTTAAGATCACCTAGCACCAAAGCTTCGATCCGATCAAGTTTGACACTTTAGTCAACTCGTTAAACGATCGACTTTGGAATCGATTTATCAAAAGCCGGTTTTTCACACGGTAAAACTTAGCTTCCGCGACATCGCTTAAACCGATAGTTACCGAATCGATCTTCCTTCAGCGACAAGAAAGTTGGTTATCGATCCAAACCGATTCACTCGCGACTCGATCGAAGTTAACTTCTTTCACACCGATTTGCACAAAAGTTTTTTTTTAAGTCTATTCACCCTCCCCTAGAACTTACGCCCTCACAAAACCCGCTCGACCTACACCATTTCTAAAAGAGTTCGCTTCGCAACCCCGCTTTTGTTGAGGGGTTTCAGTGCGATTAATGATACAATCCCTTCATCTGACAAGTAGTTCAAAAACTCATCGCTGAGGTAATTGCCTCCACGATCAGATCGTAGAGACTTGATACGTTTTTCCCTATGATTCTCTGCTTGAGCCTTAAATTCTTTGAATTTGTCAAAGGTCTCAGATTTATGCTTCATAAGGAAAATATAGTCGTACCTTGAGTAATCATCAATAAAGGTGACGAAATACTCATAACCTCCTCTTGCTTTGATTGACATTGGACCACATACGTCTGTGTGAACGATTTCTAACACTTCTTTGGCTCTATTCCCCTTAGCTCCGAATGCCCTCTTGGTCATTTTTCCCTCCAAACATGATTCGCAAGTTGGGATTGGTTCAACCCGGAGAGAATCCAATGAACCATCTTCTACCAACCTTTGAATCCTTTTTGTATTAATATGTCCCAATCTGAGATGCTATAGAAGTGTCTCGTTCACGTCTGATGAACGTTTTCTTTTATAAAAAACAGTTGATGTGTTATAGGATGCATTTCGTGAGTGGTGTGCACAGTTAATTGTATAGAGATTATTCGATAATGTTCCATGACAGATAAATTTATCATAAAGAGAAATGGTAACAACTTTGTCAAAATTAACCGAATATCCATCAAGGTAAAGTTTAGAAACCGAAATTAAATTCTTTCTAAAACTAGGAACGTAAAGAACATCTCTTAAAATTAAAACTCTGCCTTCAAAAGACAGGTGCACTTCTCCCACTGTTCAGCTGCCACTCTTGTAGCATCTCCCAGTGTGATGTGGATCTCACTCCCACTAAGTTTCCGGGTCCGCTTGAACCCCTATAAAGTGAAACAAACATGATCAGTGGATCCCGTATCCACCACCCATAAATGGGAGGCATACGCCGCTAAACAAGTTTTAACAACTAGTGCGTGAGAATTACATTTCTTTCCATTCCTTTTGGGTTTGGAACAGGCTGACATCCAATGTCCTTTTTCACCGCAGTTAAAATATTTTCCTTTTGGTACCTTCTTGACACCCATCCAGCTAGCTGTCTTTCTCTCACTTTTCTTGGTAATGAGTTTGCTTTGGATCCGACCACTTTCCTTTTCTTGATTCTTGCCTACCACTGGCCTAGATTTTAAGAAAAGACTTTTGGTCACCAATGCTTCGTCTTTCTTTCCCAAATGCTTCTCTATTTTCTCCAAGGCTTCTTGCAGAGTATCCATAGTAAACATGTGATCACTCATCACAAAACTACAGTAAAACTCATCGAAGCACCTTCGAAGAGTTAGGAAAAGAAATTTGATTTGAGCCTCATCACAATACTTAGTACCGAGATAAGCACGTTTGTCAAAATGACGCTTTACTCTGAGAACATGCTCCCTTACGGGTGTTCCCTCAGCCATTTTTAGCCTTGCCATGTCGTCGTTTTTAAACTGATTGATCATGCGGTCTTTTGTTAAAAACATTTCTTCAAGACTTTGTATAATTTCCGCAGCAGACTCAACACCTTCATGAATGTATCTCAAATCATCAGACAGTGAAGTCAAAATTATACGCTTCATAGGTTCGTTAGCCTGCTCCCAAATATTATATAAGTGTCTTTCCACATTTGTTGATCCTTCAGTAGGCATACGGGGCGTGGGTACATCAAGAACCCAATAATGTTGTAGTTTCGCAGTGAGGACAAATTTCATATTTCGTTTCCAAATAACATAGTTATCACCAGAAAGTTGGGGTTCTTTGAGAGTATAAAGCAATGCATTAAAAGGTTGCGACATGCTGAACTGAAATAAATAACAATTTGTATAAGCACAAACATATCACAAGGTTCGATCACATGTATTATATTAAAATCTCAAAAAAATATGAACATGCATCAACCAACATCTCAAAACAGTTTAAATAAGCCACGTGGGTTGGGTCATTATTTAAACACATTCAAGCAGGTTACAAACAAGAAAACAAAAAACCTTTAATATCCAGATTAATAGTTGGCTCCCACTTGACCAATATAAAATTGACAGGGACTTCGGGGAAGTATATGCATATCAATTTTATACCTAAGTAATAAATATGATTAAATACAGAATTATTATTTTATTTTGAACGAACCTCGTGGGGAGGGTCATCGTCGCCACTAATAATAATCCACAATCATCCTTTCAGAATTTATTCATGTGAAATCTATCTTTTGGCCGTCCCATGGGGGGAATTTCTCCAAAAAAATCCACAAATAAATAAATCATGGAGGTCAAAATTAATTCAATTTTATTATCCGGAATAAAATTGTCAATTAATTATTTAAACATACTTAGTAATTTTCGAAGGTGAGATTTTTCAAAATATTTTCTCATGCATTGCATATTTAAACACAATTAAAATAAGTATAAAATAATGCAAAATATCAAAACAAAAATTAAACACATTGGGCACATATATCCAATTGTCACGGTTAATTTTGTCATGTCTTGATCTTGAGAAATCGTCTTCCTATACTTCATCGTTCGTCTCGAAAAGCTCCCACTCGACCGCAACATTTTCTTTATAATGTCCTCCGTGTAGGTCCGAAACGACGTCCGGCATTAGGTAGCTCACGACCCGAAACACGTATCCGCGTGAGCCCGTGTGCACGCTCGCGTCGAGGCCGGCCATCCCCGTCCGTCGCTCGGCAGCTCTCGGCAAGGGATAAATCCGCGCGCACCTATGTGCGCGCTCGCCCTTTGCCAGCGAGCCGCTCGGAGTTGGCACCCCATCCGCACTTGCTCGCCTTATACTTCCCTCCGCCGCTTTGGCCGCGTGCTCATCGCAGCGTCTCACCCTCAACTTTCGTCTTGTAGCACGACACCTCACCACCACTTGCTTGCCGGTGCTCGGCCGCCCGAGCTTGCACCGCGTGCACCGCGCCTCTCGCTAGCCCGTCTCGGCGTCCGCTTAGCACTTCCGTGCCTTGTTCAGACGTCACACACTGTCGCCCAGCTTTTAATTCTTCGTCTTCGTTCTCGATCCAGTTACAATTTATTTACAAAAAATAAATAAACCTAGATCTAGACTAGTCTATTACATTGATCAAATTAAACAAATCCTAATCTACTCGTGGATTTTCTCACGAGACAAAAACGAATTCGAACGATTCGAATTAAAAACCACAATTTATATGCATGCATAAATTTTAACATTCATCTGATATCATGACAATTGGATACCTGCAAAAAAGATCTAGCAATTCTACTATCCAATTTCAAATTTAATGAAAATGAATTAAATTACAATTTAAAACTCGAGCAAACAAACCGAGGCTCGATACCGCTTGTTGGGGAATTAATTGCCCGGATCTATTCGGGATGAATATTTAAATACAAATTTAATTCTAACAATTATTACTAGCATGAATTAATCCTATATTAATTCAAATAATAATTCAACAACAAATCATGCATATAAACAGTTCACATAAATCCTACGCATGCGGAATTGCTACGGGTTTACGTGAACTAACCTTTTGGAGTGACAACCATTGAGAAGATGGATCCCGTTCACACGAACACACCAAAAGACCTTCTCAAGTATTCCCATATCCTCGTTCAACAATCCGGTGATAGGAACTCGAAAACAATTTAACAAAAGGGAAAAATAAAATTATGTTGCACCACCTTTGTGGATTTTTAATTTTTCCAACACATGGAATTGCACTTGGGGATGAAAAATTCATCCCCTATTTATAATACTAGGTGGTGGACGATTTTTGCCCTAGGAATAAGATGGGAAAATCTTTTTCTTGATCTTCAAGAAATCTTTAATATATCCAATATATTCTTTTCTCCATAATTAAAATATTCAATAAAAATCCCACCTCCTTATATTAAGGGGTTTTCGAAAATTTTGGAAAAAAATTAGCAACAATAATTTATTTTATTTTGAACACCTTTTTCAGTTATTGGACTTTATCTTTGGGTTACTTGAGGGGCCTTTAGGAGAATTAAGATTGGACCTTCCAATGGATCTTGAATTTCCAATATTGAGCCACAATATTATTCAATCCCATAAATATTAATTAATCCCACCACATAATTAATATTGCACTATCCATCTTAACCCATATTATTGTTAATATGGCTCCCGGTTATTATTTCCCGTGCTTAAGATTATCTAGCCCATTAATTAATTCAAGCCACCGAAATAGCTTTCCATTAATTAATATATTTTGTCCTTGGTCAAGGAACGGTTCAACATTATTATCCATACCGTAAACTAATTCCACTTGCAAGATTTGGTATGATAAATCTTATGAACCTCCCAAGGGGGCAAATCGAACAAGCGTACTTGCACACGATTCTTCGTATTAAATTTTAGCAATCGCATGTGACCAATAATATTGCCCAAGATATAAAGTATTGAATTTCATTGATTCTCTACCCGTCATAAGTCAAATCAATAATTACTAACCACACACGATCCTATTTAAGGGACGAAGAATAAGAAATAACGAACCACTGAGATCTAATTCTTCCTAATTCAGTGTTGAAGAATTTATCCTCCTGTAGGTCCTATTAAGTGCATCAGTCATGCAGAAGTGTAATATCTTGGTCAAGACAAGTCAATCTGAGCCTTATACTTCAACCTTTCACGATGGATTATTCATTTCCATCTAGGTCATGAACAGCGTACTTTTAGTTACAAGGGACTGTTAATTTAATCTTCTGTGATCTGGTATCACTAAATTAACTACAATGTAACACGTAATATTTATTGAACAGTTATGCAGTAAGTATATGTAACATTCAATGATATTTAAAGCATCAGTGATAAATAATTTATTTCAGTAAATAAGACAGAAATTCAGTTTGGTTATAGAAAGTAAAAGCATACTTTCCAATATAACCCCAACAACTTGTTCAGCAGCAGCAGCAGTAGCATTGAGTACACAATTCACTAAATCCTCCGCAGCCTCATTCACAGCATCTTGAACAACATCCTCAACCTCTTTGTTTTCAGCATCATTTTGATCATCTTGTGCAGCAGCACCATCATCATCCTCAGCAGCATTATCATCAGCATGGCCAGATGGACCAGCTCCATCATTACTATCATCATCAGGACCATCATCAGGTGATCCTCCCCCTGTTGGAGCAGAAAGCAGGCTTCTCCAAAAGGTTTGTTGTTTAAGTAGAGCATCTATGTTCTGCTGGATGGATTGAATTTGATCAGTAATGAAACAATTTGTAAAATGAACAGAGGGTGTACCATCTCTTCTGGTTATTGTATAAGGAATGTTGCCAACAGGATAGGCAACATTTTCGGCTTGCGGTGCAGCATCTTCCAAGAGTAGATCAACAGTGCGGTTTCCAGACCTCAGCACATGTGAGATACCAAAACTTGACACATAAACACTGATCCTCTCACCTCTAGGTCTCTCAAACTCCAGTCTATCCAAGAGTTGACATATCAAGCTTGGATATGGCAGAATGATTCCTTCAGAGTGTTTACCAGCATAGGATACAATGTTGTCAAATATGATTTGACCCATGTTGAACTTGTTCAGGTGTACAATCTTGTACAACAAGAATGCATGTTCCTTGGTTAACATAGTAGAATTCTTGGAAGGCAACCAATTAGAGACTAGCAGCTTATGCATCACAGAGTATAAAGAGGTCAGTTTTGCAGCAGAAAATTGTAAAGTCCAAACAAAATGTCTACCACCAGTGATGACAGACATCACTTCCCCTATGTCCAATTCTCCAGAAGCATCTTCCATTTGTCTAGTTTTCAGAAAGATGTTTATAATCCTAGGGGTAATGGTAACAACATTGTATCTAAACCTTACTTTCCCATAATTTGTAGACTGCCTATTCTCACAACTCTTCTTCAAATTCGCATAAAATTCAGCAACCCAAGCAACATAACAAGGTTTAGCATATTGCAGAGCATGTAACAGAGATCTACTCTCAAGAAAACCTATCAGATTTTGAGCTTCAAAATCAGGCATTTTGATTATCCTTTCATCCACAATGAACCTCTTAAGCATGGATTTAACAACAACAGATTTTCTATCATGCTCAACCTTATCATCTGAGTCGGAGTCAGAATCCATTACCTCATCAAAGAGTTGATCAAACTCATCATCAGTTTGATTGTCAACAGACTCATCTTCCTGTACATCAGCTTCATCATCTTCTTCAAGGTTTTCTTCCTCCACATCCATTTCTTCCTCAGACTCATCTGTCTCAGCTTCATCTTTCTCAGATTCCTCTCTCTCAGAATCATCTCTTTCAACATTTTCAGATGGTTCTGCAACATCAGGAGCAGCATTCACAGATGGTTCATTTCTCCTTTTAGTTCGTTTCTCTTTCTTTGCCATCAATTCCTCCATGGTTAAGTCATCATCTGAGTCTTTTGGCTCAGCAACAGGAACATCTGGAACAACCATTTCTTCATCTGAATCCTCTACAGTGATAGGATCATCAACACCACCATCAATCCCACTTAGGACGTTTTCCAGTGTAATCTACTTTCTTTCCAAGGTTCCTCTGTGAGACTCTCCTCTTTCCCCATTTTCTACCACCTCTTTTTGGAGCCAATTGCTTCTTTCTCAACCGAATGTTCTTGAGTTTCTCCCCCATTCCTTCAGAATCAAAGGAATCACCTTTGTCCATCTCAACATCGGTCGTTTGAACAGGGTTTGGAGAAGGTTCATCAGGAATTTCTATGGCTAAGGGTTTAGCAGAAAGATCAACAAAGTCATTAATGTTTACTTGTCTTTTGCCAACAAAAACATCAGGAAGAACATGAAGATTTTTCTCGAGCATTTGTTCGATGATCAGTCGAATTAGAGATTGATGGGTATCTTCAGGAAATTCGTACGGAGTGGGTTTTGGTACGGATGAAGACGATGATCCACCAACATTAGTGGAATCTTACTCTGGGTTTTGAGCGACCATTTCAACAAGAAGATTCAAAGGGTTTGAATTTTCTGGTGAAGAAGGAGTAAAAGGAAGGTTTTCTACAGATGAAGGGCTCGCGTGTTTGAGTGAATGATATGGGAAGTCTGAAGGGTGTGTATTATCAGCCATCCCACCACTTTTCTGTCCAATCATAATAAACCAAGCAATTAAAAAAAATGAAATCAGAAAATAGGAGGAAAAATGAAGTAAATGACCGAAAATAGTGCAATAATATAAGTAAAAATCAACAAACCTCAAATCCTAAGTGCAACTCAAAATGTTCTCAGCATACAAGGAACAACAACAGTGAATAATTGAAATAAATAGAGAAGAGAGGGAAGTTATTACACAAAAACCACCACAAAATCAAAACATAGTGGGGCAAAATAACCACCCACTAAACTTGAGTGATCGTGTGTTGTGTAAACAGCCGCCAAAAGCAATTTTGGAAACAAAAAGGACCATTTCCAACTTAAATAAACACAATTCAGATTTAAATAACATGTTTGACCGGGAAGTCAACTTAAGAAGAAATTTAAACAAATCATGTATGATAGATAAAGTTCGAATCACATAAGATTTCACAAAATGTCGGCACACATATATCTCAACACTCAATTTTGCATGAAATTCATCATCAAAGTGTTGCATATTTTGAAATTTTCTTTTAAAAACATGTTCACATTGATCCATCTTTTCAAAAGAGAACATTGTAGTCGCGAGCTCCGTGCCCCATAGTTACTCAATGGATTATGAACAAACATGGATGTATATTTAATCACCTTTTGAAAAGAGAACATCGTAGTAGCGAGCTCTGTGTCCCATAGTTACTCAGTGATTACACATCTAAGTTGTGTTTTATTTTTCAATGCATTTAAGAGATATATGTCCAGGACTCTGTATCTAAACCATGATTCAACAATAAGATCATAACACTATCATTTAAAGTTCAAACATAAGCAAAACAGGAGATAAACACGTTATCAGAACCACAATGTTGCTTCAAATGTTGTGAAACATTTGTTACAACATCTAGTGTTTATGTTCAGATATAGCAAAGACCAAGAGATTTTCTAAGTGAAGAAAACCTCTCATTATCAAGGGTTTTTGTAAAAATATCCGCAAGCTGTTTTTCAGTAGAAATGTGTTCTAACTTCACAATTTATTTCTCTACAAGATCTCTTATAAAGTGATGTCTTATACTAATATGCTTAGTCAAAGAATGTTGCACATGATTCTTGGAAATATTGATAGCACTAGTGTTATCACAATAAATAGTCAAAATACCACTTTCCAACCCATAATCATCAAACATCTTTTTAAGCCAAAGCAGTTGAGTGCAGTAACTTCCAGCAACAACATATTCAGATTCAGTTGTAGATTGTGAAACACAATTATGTTTCTTACTGTGCCAGGATATAATGTTGTTTCCCATGTAGAAACATCCTCCACTAGTACTTTTTCTATCATCACAATCACCTGCCCAATTTGCATTACTATAGCCAACTAAGGAGCAATTAGTATCCTTTGAGTACCAAATACCTAGATCACATGTTCCAGCTACATATCTTATAATTCTTTTCACAGAATTAAGATGTGATTCCTTAGGATTAGCTTGATATCTAGCACAAAGACAGACACTATACATAATATCGGGCCTACTAGAAGTTAAGTACAAAAGACTTCCAATCATTGATCTATACAAAGTAGGATCAACATCTTTTCCAATCAAGTCTTTACTCAACTTTTGAGTTGAACCCATAGGGGTTTTCATAGTTTTAGCAGTTTCAAGACCAAACATTTTCACCAAATTCTTAGTATATTTGTTTTGAGAAAAGAAAATATCATCTTTCATTTGTTTGATTTGAAGACCTAAAAAGAAATTCAGTTCTCCAACCATGGACATTTCAAAGGTACATATCATTTCTTTCACAAAACTCTCAAGCATAACATTACAAGTTGAACCAAATACAATATCATCAACATATATTTGAGCAACCATGATATCATTCTCAGAATTTTTAATAAACAAGGTTCTATCAGCTTCACCTCTCAAAAATCCAAACTCAAGTAAAAAATCAGTAAGTCTACCATACCAAGCTCTAGGTGCTTGTTTTAGACCATACAAAGTTTTCTTTAACTTGTAAACATGATCAGGAAATTCCAGATTTTCAAAACCTTTAGGTTGTTCAACATAAGATTCATCATCCAGAATACCATTTAAGAAGGCAGCTTTAACATCCATTTGATTCAAGTTAATGTTAATGAAACATGCAATAGCAAGAAGTAATCTAATAGATTCAATTTTAGCAACAGGAGCAAATGTTTCATCAAAGTCTATTCCTTCAATCTGAGTATATCCTTGAGCAACCAATCTAGCCTTATTTCTCACAATATTACCAGATTCATCAGTTTTATTCTTGAAAATCCATTTTGTTCCTATGACATTAATATTAGAATTAGGTTTAGGTACAAGTGTCCAAACATCATTTCTTTCAAACTGATTAAGCTCTTCATGCATAACATTTATCCAATTTTCATCATCAAGAGCTTCTTTCACATTTTTAGGCTCAATTTCAGAATGATAACACTCAAAAGATACCTGATTGCATATGGATGACATGCAAACTGATCTTACAAGGTTATTGATATGAATACTCATTCTTCTTCTAGTTTGTACACCAGTGGTAGCTTCTCCAATTATCTGATCTGATTGATGACTTTTCATTACATTTGTTGAGGGAACCAAATATTTAGGATATTGTGAATCTTGTGACAGATTTTCAGTATTTGAACTTTTGGGTAATGTTGCATCAGATGTTGAAGGAACATTCTGATTCTGATCAACATTTTTACTATCTTCAGTGTCATCAGTATTTCTGGATACTTCTATCAAATCTAATACATTATCTTCAGCACTTTTACCTGCAAGAATTGCAAGTTCATCAAATACCACATTTGCAGATTCTTGCATTGTATCAGTTCTCAAGTTATAGATTCTATATGCCTTGCTATTCTTAGAATATCCTAAGAAAAATCCTTTATCACTCTTAGAATCAAACTTGTGCAACAGATCTCTATCATTCAAAATGTAACAAACACAACCAAACACATGAAAGTATTTTAAATTTGGTTTCTTGTTATTCAGAATCTCATAGGGAGTACAATTACTACCAGAATGAATATAGACTCTATTCACAATGTGACAAGCAGTTTTTAAAGCATCAGCCCAGAATTTCTTAGAAAGACTTTTTGAGGTTAGCATAACTCTTGTCATTTCTTGCAAAGTTCTATTCTTTCTTTCAGCAATTCCATTCTGTTGAGGAGTTTTAGGTGAAGAAAACTCTTGCAAAATACCTTTCTTTTCACAAAAATTAGTAAACAAACTGTTTTAAAATTCTCTTCCATGATCAGACCTTATCCTACTGATCTTTAAACATAAAACAGTTTTAAACCTTTTGTAAAGAATTTTGAACTCAGAAAAGGTATCTGATTTTTCTTTTAGAAAAATAACCCAAGTATATCTAGAAAAATCATCTACAAGAACATATGAATACCTCTTTCCACCTAAACTTTCAGTTTCCATAGGACCAATTAGATCCATATGAATAAACTCACAACACCTGTTTGTTGTACATGCTGACAACATTTGATGTGTTGTCCTCACTTGCTTACCTTTTTGGCATGGTCCACAGATTTTTCCTTTTTCAAAGTTAAGATCTGGTAAACCAACAGTAGCACCTAGTCTATGCAATTTCTGGATACTTCTGTAATTAACATGACAAAGTTTTTGATGCCACAAGAAAATATCATATGCTTTAGCACTTTTACAAGTATGATTCGAACCAATCAAATAGCAATTATCAGCAGATCTTTTGCCAGTCATTAAGCAATCATCATTTTTATCAAACACATAGCATGAATTCTTTGTCAAACTTTACATGTAAATCATCATCACATAACTGACTAATACTAATCAGATTAGCAAGTAAACCTTTTACATGTAACACATTTGTCAACTTTGGAAAATCAGGAACATCCAATATTCATTTTCCAACAAATTTACCTTTTGAACCACCATCATATGTAACATGACCTCCATCACAAGATGTGTAGTTAGACAGATAGTTAATTTGACCAGTCATGTGTCTAGAACAACCACTATCAAAGTACCAAGATCTAGGAACACATGCTTTCAAAGATGTATAAACAACATTACATAACATGTTCTTATGAATCAACTTTATAGTGTTGTTAACCTGTTTTATAGGGTGTTCAATTTTATTAGGTAAAACAATTCCAGCTTTTAAGTCTCTTCTTAACTTAGAACAATATGGACGAATATGACCTACTCCAGCACAATAAAAACAGACATACTCTTTAAACAAACCATCAGATTTATTTTGTTTACCTTTCAAAGATTTAGGCAAGAAAGTTCCAGCATTTACAAAAGAAATAGGTTCACATGATAAAGGAGTATTTTCAAAAGTTTTCACAAAGCCAAGTCCAGCATTATCAGATCTACCAATCATAATATGCCCCATTCAATTCATTAGTGCTTGCAGAAAACTTTTTAAAACTTAGAGTAGTGCACTTAAGTTCATCTTTCAAAGAAGAAATTTCCACATCTTTTCTAGTTAAAAGAACTTCAAGCTTCAAAAGATTTTCTTTCAAATCTGAATTTTCTAAAGATAAGGAACTCAACACCTGTTTTTGAGTTTCTAAATCAGTTTTAAACTTCAGATATTCAGAGTCACAATCAACAGATTTTGATGTTTCAGCATTCAGAATAGTTCCAGCAAAACAGTTTATCTCAGAGTTATTTTGACTGAATGTTGTTTCAGATGTTGTATGAATATCTGAATCTGCTTCAGACCAATAATCATCGAGATCATCATCAAATGTATCATCATAAACTATTCTAGCAGACATAGCACTTAGCTCACATTTACCAGAATCAGTTTCATCTTCAGAATCATCACTTAAGGTAACATTAAAGTTCATTTTCTTCCTAAGCATAGTATTAGCACATTCATTAGCATAATGACCATATCCAGAACATGCATCACATTTAACCTTTTTCTGTACTTAGGATCATATTTGAACTTGTTATCCTTATTGAATTGTCTAGGTTGATTGAAACTAGAAGACTGACTTGGAACAAGCTTTTTATCAGAGGGAGAAGAGTTTTGATTAAACTTATCTTTTGATTGAAATTGACCATTTGGTCTTCTGAACTTTCCTTTTAGAAAAGATTTGAATTGCTTAGTGATGAGAGCAAATTGTTCAGAAACATTTTCATCACATAAATCAGAAACATCATCATCAGAATCAACTTCAGTCACATAAGGATGTTTACCAACATTATCAGAAGTTTCACCTCTAAAAGTAAGTACTTTCTTATCTTTATCTTTCTCATGTTTATCATCATCTAACATATTTGAGTTAATCTCAATAAATCAGTGTTCTTAGCCTCTTCTATTGCACATATTTTAGCATCATATCGTTTAGGAACAGTTCTAAGTATTTTATTAACTAACCGAGTGTTGAAAATTGGATCACCAAGTGAGTGTGACTCATTAGAAATCTCACTTATCCTTTCATTGTATGATGAAATGTTCTCATCATCTTTCATCTTTAAGTTTTCAAACTTGGTTCCCAACATTCCGAGTCTAGTTCTTCGAACACTTTCTGATCTTTCACAATGTTCCTGCAATATATCCCATGCATCCTTAGAAGAAACACAGTTAGATATCAGTTTAAACATAGTAAAAATTGCATTAAGGGCTTTAGAATTGAAATTGGCCGATGTGCATTCATCATTGGACCAATCAATCTCCCTTTTGACTTGTGAATCACCATCATTATCATCAACCGTCTTTGGTGGATTCCAACCAGACAACACACTACGCCATGCTTTCTCATCTATAGACTTAATATACATGCACATTTTAGGTTTCCAGTATGGGTAATTTGATCCATCCAAAATTGGAGGTTTTAAAGAAGGAGTCAGTGGATAATCCATTACAAAACACACACTTTAAACACATGAGTGTATCAAGTTTATGGCTCTGGCGCCAACTGAAAGTGTATGTGCGTGTATTTTCAGAGTGTTGTTGAAAATGTTGTGAAACATGTAAAACAACATATGACAGCGGAAGTTTAAAAATGCAGTGCAAAGGATTTCCAAAATTGTGTATAGTCTATAATAAGACTATACGAACCTCATGGTTAAAAACATCACTATAACAAGTAGTGAGATACACACGAATCTCTTACAAGATCCTAAAAGATGTAGTGAAAAACCACACACCAAAAATCAATCTATTCAATCAAGTAACTGGTGATCTTATTCAACCTAAAACTTGATCTACTAAGACAAACACAATACTGATGGGAAATGTTGGGATACACTCGACCAGTACAAATAGGCATAGCATCGACCCTCACACTTCACTCACGGTTGTGTCTCGGATGCTACTCTCTTAAGTTTGGAGTAGAGCAAATGGGATTTCACTTTAACTCAAACTTGAATGTCGACCAATGCAGTCTATTTATAGACATTCGGACCAACGACATTTTCCTATCCACTTGGTGTGGACAGCCTTGAAGATCTCCTCCACTATCTCCATGATCTTGGTGTAACCACCCATGATCTTTATATTCTTACTCCATCAGTGCAACCGCTTGACAATAGCTGAAATTATCTTCATCCTGCAATGTAGGAAACATAGAAAAACACATCTAATAAAACGGAGTCAATGTTAGGAGAAAGGGCAAATTTAAGATGTTGTGCAGAATGTTGTCCAACATCTGGAACAACATCCGTGCAACATCAACATTTATGTTAGAACATTTGATACTCTCTAATGAACTAACTAATTTTTGTTTTCATTAAACAACTAATACTATTGAAAGAATACACACGAAATGCAAATCAGTTGCACAACACAACTTTCTCGTCAATCGCCATTGCCACCAGCCCATCCCACCACACTACAAATCAACACTCATCTTCGCAAAAATATCACAAAATTAAAATCAAATTCGATATCTTTTTATCACGTAGATCAATATCAAACACATAAAAATAATAATTTATGTAGCCTATAAACTCCAGTATGATTTTCACTGCATCTTCAATGTGATTTTGTTGAATTTCTGGGGTGATTTTGGAGGGGGGAGGGGGAACGAGGGTTCCATTTTTAAACCAAGCAATAGTTTGTAGATGATTTAAAAAATTAAAAATATACATATAATTCATATATAATCTAAATTTATGTTAAATCGAAATAAATAAATAATATATATAGTCTCATATATTTTAAAATAAAAAAAATATTTTCAAATAAAGTAATAATTTATGTATAATCTAAAAATATTAAAAAAATATAGACTCTCTAATATCAAATGGAATTTAAAAATGTTAATTATATTTTTATAAATCTTAATTATGAAATTATGCTTAATATTTTATGAATTATAAATTAATTATATAAATGTAAATCTCAAATTTACATTAAATAAATTATAAATTAATTATAAAGGTGTAATTAATAAATTATAAATTAATTTAGGAAAAATTTGAAAATTATAGTAAAAAAATAAAAAATTGATTTTTTTTGGACCAAATATGCAATTTTATGGGACCAAATCTGCAATTTTTTAGGACCAAATCTGCAGTTAACGGTGCGTATGACTGACTTCCGTTAGAAATGAACGGAAAATTTTATGGGACCAAAATTGTCGAAAAAAGGACCATTTTATAATTGACACATTCTCTTAGAACCAAAAGTGCAATTTACCCTAATAGGATACATATATTTTATTTTTTATATCTACATTTAAAAATAGAAAGGATCCATATTCATATATAGAATAGGTATATCTGAAAATAATATATAAAGTTAGGGTTATATTTTTACGGTTACCATCAGTCACTACGACAAAAAATTAATTGACTAGGAGTGCAATAAATTACTTGATCTCACTCCTTTCAACGTAATGATTAATGTTTGATAAGGTCTTATATACCATGTGTACGGTGCAATTTTATTTTTTAGCGCAACGATGCACTCCTTTGTTATTTTAAAAATATACGACTTGCATTAAAACATATTATATTGAAACATGTAACTTGTGTATATTTCAACATAACAAGTTATATGTTTCCAAAATATATAGAATTAATAACTCTCTACTACAAAGTTTTTAACAAAAAGACTCTAAGGTACAAAGTATCTTTAAAGTGACTTTAAGATACAATTTATACCAAAAATACACCTTATCTCATTTTTGTATGTATTCATAATTTTATTTTTTTGTTTTGACCAAGTACACATTTTGTGAAAGTACATATTATTTTGGGAAAGTGTAAATTCGAAATACAAATTTTATAAAATCTAAATTTTAAATTAAATTATATAAAAATTTACAATTAATAAAAAGTGGAATAAAATAAAAAAGACGAAAGTGCTATAAATTAAAAAAACTGCACTCCAAAATTGGCCTAGTAGTGCAGAAAATTAAAAAAACTGCACTCCAGAATGCGTCAGAAGTGCAGAAAACGTGTCAGAAGTGCAAAAAACGGACAGAAGGACAACTTAGACTTTTTAACCATATTTTTGTATCTTAGAGTTAAAATAAAGTTACTTTGTACCTTAGAGTCACTTGGGGAGTGACTTTGTACCTTAGAGTCACTCCCCCAAATATATATGGAGTGTATAATGGACCTAGCTAGTGTATATTAGATATCGGATGAGATGTCCTATAACACAATGATGTAACATATCGTGTAACACCAATTAAATTTTGACATGTGTAATATAGGAGAGGGATCATTTTCTAAATTAAATTACCTTAACTAGAATTATAAAAATAACCCCCAATAAAATCTTGTTTTCTCTCACCGTACCTAAACTCAATATTCTCTCAATCTCTTTTCTTCTCACGTCTTCATTTCTTTCATCGCGCCAGATTAACAGAAACACATATCCCTATTTTTTATAAACCAATTATATGTCATTGATTTACAAACGCAAAGTCATAAATTAAATAGGAAGCTTATTAAACAACTTTGTTCGCTTCTTAATCCACGCCGCCGAGTTCCCTCGCATATAACATGTATGCTGCAATACACGTCTGTTAAGCTTTTTCAGGCCCATGTATCGTGAACTAGTTAAGGCTTTCGTCCGAGCTCTATAGGGCTGGGCCCTGTAGAGTTAGTGTAAACCCGCCAGTCCATTTAATATTTTTTTAGTTAATTTTAATATAATTATATGATAAATTTATTTTTGTGCATATTTTAAATTAAATTAGTTAAAAAACAACATTTAAATCAAATAAAAATATTAAGTAATAGCTATAAATAGCGTAATCTCTTCAACATTGCTTATTTTAAAAAAAAACTTGTTGATGTGATTAAATATAATTAGGAACACATTTATTGTATTATTCTATCTCCTTTAATTTTATAAGTAGAATTTAAATTACACCATATTACACTTTGAATTTTAATTTATTTTTTAAAAGTTTTTATATCGTAGCCCGTTATTGGCCCGTTTAGTTCACGAACTGTTAGAGCTAAGGTTAGGTTCCAACTATCAATTGTCCATTTAACGTGAATTGATAAGGTCGTAAACCGTTTAGGCCCGTAACCCTATACGCCTGGTCCTAATGGGTTAGGACTGCCCCGTTCAACATCTCTAAATTACCAACGGCAGTTTTAAATCAACTGAATAATTCCGTTCATATTATATAAGTGAGAATGAAGAGTGGAGTTGTGATTATTTTTATTGTTTAAAAAAAAATGCACAACCTGTTATTTTAACTACGTAGTTATGGATCTTTATTTTGTGTTAATTCAATAATTAATCCTAGTGTAAGGATTCAAGAGAGATGCACGTAGTACTAGTTGATGATTACTTTCCAAGTATTACGGTGTTCACTTCTCATCTCTTTGATTAATTAACATGAGCTAATACATTATAATTGCATGTTCTATGTCTCATTTTGGGATGTTAAAAAAAAAAAATTGGAATTAAAGTCTTGATCGATTATTGTACTCTGTTTTCCATTTTAAGGATTTCACTCTCTGTAGTCTGTTTTGCTTGAAGGGTATCGTTCATGCCCATTAACAAAAATTGATTTACTTAACAAAAAAAAAAAAAAAAAACCCAAAATTTCAACTTAGAATCCAAAAAATTAAAATACGGTCATGACTTTTGCGTTTGTGATTTGGTTCATGAAAAAACAGAGATATGCATTTCTACGCTTTTTTTTAAAAAAAATTGGTAGTTTATGCATATTTTTTATTCAGCGCCATCAGAGAGATATTGATCGAAGGAGATAGATGAAGACGTGAGAAGGAAAGAGATTGAGAAAATATTAGATTTAGATACGGTGAGAGAAATACAATTTTCTGCTAGTTATTTTGGTAATTCTGATTAAAGTAATTTAATTAAGAAAAAAAATTAATCTTCTCTTATATTACACATGTCAAAATGTAATTGGTGTTACAGGATATAAACGACAACACAATTTGGAATTGAGAGTAGGAATTTTTATTTTTTTTTAAACCAAGTAGGAATTAATATTATTTATAGATTCTATCATATGGTTGTTCTATTTTTTTTTTTTGAGAGCTCGAGTGGAAGGACTTAACGATAGTGGCATTCCAGAGCTAGAGACATAATATGTCGAGGGATATCATCTCCCACCAAGGCTTGAGGGAGGAGAGATTTAGTTGTCATCTTAGCCAGAGTATGAGCTTCAGTATTGTGGTTGCGTGGGCAGTAACTAATTCCCGCCACAGGGGAATTCCGAAAAAGGTTCCGGGCCGCAAGGATGGGGCTTTCTTCATAGCTTTTGAAAGGGCTATTAGTGGAGATGACACTTATGACTTCTTTAGAGTTCGAAAGGATTGTGATGGGCTCCCGTGAGATTGAGTTCCAATGGGAAATTCCGTCCATAATGGCGGTAATTTCGGCAGCAAGAACTGAGTCCGGGGGGTTGATCTTATGGAATTCGGCTGCATGTGGCTTCCGATTCTTGTCGAGAATGAAGAAGCCAACTGCGTAGGCCTTGGATGATTCGTTATAGGCTGCATCGACCTTTATAATGTAGTTATCTCGAGAAACGTTGATGCGGAAAGTCGACCGAGGATTGATAGACTGGCCGCTTCCGATTGTGAGTTTATTCTTTTCATTGTGGAATTGTTCCAAAAAGGCTTCGATCCAATTGGCTAGTATTTTCCGCCGTTAGGCAACTGCCCCTTTTCGCGTGAAGAATGCCACATCTTTCTTTCCAAACCCCCCACATCTTAGTGGCAATTTGTTCCATCTCGGTATCCTCCTTTGTTGAGATCAGGTAAATGGCCAAACTACCAGCATCAACACGTCTAGCGGTTTAATGAGAGGCCACCATTTCGTCTTGGACCAGGCTTCCTTCACACCCTGGCAAAAAAAGAGGACATGATTAGGGTTAGCATTAGGATTTCCACACAAAACGCACCTTGGGTAGCATGGGACATGATGCGTTGCAAGATTAGCTTCTGCGGCAATAGCATTGTGAGATGCTTTCCAGAGGAAAATTTTGACTTTGGGGGAGATGTTGAGATTCCAGATTTTGGACCAAAAACTTGGAGTCGTACTAGGCGAGCCCGTCCCCCTGCTGTCCTTTTTGAGAGACGATGAGTGGGTGTTCCAGTAAGCAGATTTGACAGTATATAGGCTTTTTTGTTGTATCGCCAGAACTGGGAATCGGCAGAGCCCTGGTGATCAATCGGGACTTTCCTGTTGGCTTCTGATTCATACTCAAGAAATAGATTGGCGAGTTTAGCTTGATCCCATTCATGGGAATCCGTGATGAGCTCATGAACTTTGATGTTGTTGTCATAGGTGGTGCAGGAGGTAATTTTTTCGGATGGGAGGTTAGGAATCCACCGGTCTTTTCTAACGTGAACTGTTTTTCCGTCATGGATTTTCCATACGAGTCCTTCGGAGATGCTTGCTTTGCTCCACATAATTGAGCGCCAAATATATGACGGGTTCGACCCAATGGTGGCTTCCATAATATACGTGTGTTTGAAGTACCTAGCTTTTAGAACTTTGGCTACCAGAGAATCCGGGTAGAGGATGATTCTCCATATTTGTTTAGCTAGGAGCGCCTTGTTGAAGATGACCAAGTCCCTGAACCACATTCCCCCTTCCTTTTTTGGTTTGGTAAGTGACTTCCAATCTTTCCAATGAATCTTTTTGTCCTCTAGATTACCCCACCCCCCCACCAAAACCTAGCACACGTCGACTCAATTTCCCCACACAGAGATGTGGGAATCCTAAAGCACGTCATGGCATAGGTCGGGATAGCTTGGATGACGGACTTAAGAAGAGTCTCCTGACCTCCATCTGTGAAAAACTTATTTCTCCAACAACCAAGTTGTTTAGAGACTTTATCTCTCAAGTAGCCGAATTGAATTATTTTGCTATGGATAGAAAAGGTAGGAAGCCCCAAGTAGAGTTTATGGCCTTGGCAGATCTGAATGTGGAGGCTAGCTTTAACCAATTCAATGTTGGCTTGAGGAGTATTCTTACTAAAGGTAATGACCGATTTGTCAAAGTTGATCAGTTGACCAGAGGCTTTCTCATAATCCTTCAGACATTTTTTAATGGACGTAACCTCCTCATTGTTGGCTTTGAAGAAAATCAGGTTGTCATCGGCGAAAAAGAGATGAGTGATAATCGGGCTTCTCCTAGCAATTTGAATACCTGTGATAGTGCCGACATCCGCATTGACCTTTATAATAGAGGAGAGGCCATGAGCAACAATCACAAATAAAAAGGGGGATAATGGGTCTCCTTGCCGAAGCCCCCTTGACAGGGTGACTTTACCCGATAGGATGTTGTTAACACGGAAGGAATAAGTTGGTGTTGTGACACATTCCATAATTAATCTAACCCACTAGGTATCAAAGCCCATCTTGAGCATAACTTTTTCTAGGTAGACCCACTTCACTCGGTCATACGCCTTACTCATGTCGAGTTTAAGAGAGGCAAAACCCTGCTTGCTTTTATTGTTTCTGAGCCAGTGCATACATTCATAGCCAAGAATGATGTTGTCGGAGATCAGCCGCCCAGATATGAACGCACTCTGGCTGGGGTCGATCATTGAGCCAAGAACAGTACGAAGACGATTAATGATGGTTCTGGTCACAATTTTTTAGGAAACATTGCATAGACTGATAGGTCGATAATCCTTTAAGGTCTTGGGTTTCTTGATCTTAGGAATGAGAGTGATATTTGTAGGATTTTGATTATTCAAACCCTGGCTTTCGTTGAGAATCCGAAGACATTCCATCGTGATATCTTCCCCAATATCTGCCCAAGAATTTTGAAAAAAGAGGGCTGAAAAACCATCCAGACTCGGGGCTTTCGAGGGATTTAGGTCAAACAGAGCTTTTCTAACTTCCTCCCCGGAGAAGGGTTTAGTAAGAAAACTGTTCATATCCTCCGTAACAGAAGGAGTGATACAATTAGTGATATTTTCAATGTCCTCCTCGGAGGGATTTTGAGATTTGGAGATGTTATAATAATATTCCTCAATAGTTTTCTCTATACTCTTCTGCTCAGTTTGTGGTATTCCTTCGTCATTAAGAATAAACCAGATAGAGTTTTTCTTTTTTCGCTTAGAGGCCATCTTATGGAAGAAGGAAGTATTTCTATCTCCCGAATTAAGCCAGCTAACCCTTGATCTTTGTTTCCAATGGATTTCTTCCTTATAGAGAAGTTTCTCCAATCTACTCTTGATAGAGTGAATGAGATTTTGGTCGAACGGGTGTTCCTCGGAGTTAAGCTGTGAATTCCAGAGGGCACGAGTATCCTTAATTTGTCTTTCTAGGTTTCCCAAGGATTTCTTCGACCAACAATTAAGGGACTCGGCCACAACCTGTAATCTTTTCCCAAGAACATCCATATTAGTAGATGTACTCCAACTTTTACATACAATATCCTTATATTCCTCCTCATAGAGCCATTTATGTTCGAATTTAAAGGAGGAATATACCGGACAAGATGGAGTGCGCTGGTCACCATAAATTTTAAGAAGAATAGGGCGGTGATCCGAACCATAGAAATCAAGATTCACAGACGAAGCGTCCGGAAAGGTGGAGAGCCAGGAACTGTTAGCCGCAAAACGGTCTAACCATGCCAAAATGATCACACGATCTCATATTATTCCAAGTGTAAGTCGGCCCCTAAGCTTTATCATCATACAGCTCGAGTTGATGGAGACACACTTGGAACGCATTCATAAGGTTAAATGAGCGAGCCTTGCCACCTTGTTTTCTTTATCATAGCATATTTCATTGAAATCACCTCCTACTATCCAATTAATCAAGGGATTAACATGAGTTTTAGCAATTTTATTCAGTAAATCCCATGAAAGGTAGCGAAGGTTATGGTTTGGGTTACCATAAAAACCTGTGAAGAACCAGTTAATGTTATCAGAGGTAATCGAACAATCAATATGACCTTGCGAGAAAGACAGAACCAAACTGCAAGCTTTTCATTCCAAAATAAGGCAAGGCCACTTCCCTTGCCAACCGGTTCAACACAAAAACTACCATGAAAGTTAAGCTTACAACAAAGACTCGACACAACAAACTTAGATAATTTAGACTCTGACACAAACACCAAATCGGGGGATTGATCCTTGATAAGCCGTTGGAAATTTTTTAATGCATGTTGTCCCCCGAGGCCGCGGGCATTCCAACATATACAACTCATGGATGTTGGCGGGGTTGAGCCGAGTCAACCTCCGCCGATACTTCATTGTTAACAAGTGAAAGGTCTTGAGTCTGGATACTTTCCTTCTTCTGCTTCTTGGGACGGGACTGGAAGGGGTCTTGTTTGATCATCCGTTTGGAACCAATCTTCGGGTAGGCTGCGGGCTTTCCAGGAACTTCTGTTTCAATAATGAGTTTCATTTTTCCTTTCGTCTTCTTCATCTTCTCCGAGGGGTCAGTCTTAGGGGCTGGAAGGGCTTCGAAGGTAAATGGTTCTTCACTGAAACCTGCAAACATAGCCAGCAACTCATTAGTGGGGATAAGCTCAACTTCACTGTTCTAACTTGTGAATATGGTTGTAAGCCTAAACCGATACTTTATAGAGGATTGACTAATATTGTTGAGTCTTTACTAATACTTTTGTGTGATTCAACTGATACTTCTCCTTTATATTAATTCAATGTGGTCAGCTTACCAACATAATCTGGATTCTGGACTACATTATGGGAAAACTAGTCCCTAGTTAATAGCTTCATGGTATATGTAAATGTATAGTTGCAAGGGCGGTGGTACTTTGTATGCAGTTTCATTCCTCTGTGTCATTTTCTCATGTTTCAAATATATCCCACTTCCTGGATCTTTAACACATGGACCCAGGATTATGGTGTGTCATTGAATAATATTTTAATTTTCACTTGTCATACATCCACAATATGAAATATGGAGTGGAAAACTGAAAATGAAACATATGATATCATTCGCTTAGCACGATTGACAAATTACCTGAAAATTCGGATAAAAAAAATAGTTACCAAACCCAATCCAAATATTCGGGTACTCGAGATATCCAAATACTTTTTGAAAATAAAATTAAAAAATTGCCAATAACATAAAAAAATTTGGTATCCAATACCCGGTGTCAGAATTTTGGATTTAGTTCGGGTACTTGGCCGATACCTAAAATCTTGAAAAATACCCGAAATAAAATGTCCACCTCTAATAACTATTGCTATTATCTGTAAATACTAACATTTTACAAATAATAATGTTAGTTCTTATGAACAATAATAATATTGTATAGTGCACAAAATATACATAATACCTTCTCATCTATAATGTATCCATTTCTAAAATAAATGTGTTCCATCTTGGGCATGCAAATTATGATTATGCTGTCAAGTATGAATTGCTAAAGTGGAAATGTAATTGCCTACGGAAATGTAAGTTGTCTAAGGAATTATTTGTGTAGGCAATTTATTTGCCTATGAAAATTACAAATGTGTAGGCAATTTGTTCATAGGTAATTTGTACGTATGTCTATTTAAATTTTAAAAATTTGTAGACAAATCGTAGGCAATTCTTACTATTTAAGGATCAAATTATTTTTTGTTGGAAAACTCCATAGCTATTTAAAAAATTTCATAGGCAAATCTATATTTTCTTGTAGTGTTTAGTGGTCCTGTTAAATAATTTAAATGTGACCTTTTTTTAATTTTAACTATATAGAAATATATTTTTTGCAAGTCATTTTAGGTACTCATCACACGAGTTACTAAGGTTAAAATGGCTCGTACAAATACATTTGAATAAAAATAAAATTAACGTACACATTTTTTAACAATATTAAAATAAATAAATAAAAATTCCATTAATTTTGTGAAATAAAATCCAAATGCTTAAAGAGCTTTTTCAAATTTAAAATAATTTAAAAATCTATTGAAATAATACTTCCCTCTATCCCGTTAGTTTATCGTTTTAGGCTGTGTTTGTGTCACACAAATTAAGAAAATTATTAAATATCAATAAATATGTGCAGTGTGTCCCTTTAATCATTTTATTTATTTATATATTCATTCAAAAAAAAATAGTACAAGGATACAATTGATATATGTTATTTAATTTTCTTAAATTAATGTAAAATAATAATTATTTTGGAACAATAATTCTTTTTAAAAAAGACAAATAAAATAGCATAGATTGAATAGTTGATAGTTCGGAGTTCGGATAATCTATGGATGCATTATCTCTAAAATGACAAATTCTGATATGCACCATTTACATCAATATTAATTTGATGCAATTGAATATCAATTCAATTATTATTTTTATTTTTATTTTAAATAGGCCCAACTTGAATCCGGCCAACTCGGATCCGAATGCGGCTCGAGTGATTCATAGTCACTTGGCCTGAGTGGTTCATGGTTCATCCGGGCTGAATAGATCATAATTTAGGGTTCTTGATTTAATATTTAGAGTATAAATAATTCGTACAAATTAAAATTGAATCTAATTACACCAATTGCATCTTGTGCAATTAGTGCACATAAGTATTACTCTTCTAAAATATACAACATGTTACATGCATGCGGCATTTGAATGTTTTTTCATCCATTAAATTCGTCTTAATTCTCTATTTCATGAAGCACAAAAATAACACGATGTAGCAAAAAATATCTAATTATAGTTACATCTT
Source organism: Stenogyne calaminthoides (assembly GCA_037126765.1). Lineage (NCBI taxonomy): Eukaryota > Viridiplantae > Streptophyta > Magnoliopsida > Lamiales > Lamiaceae > Stenogyne > Stenogyne calaminthoides. Next base: position 2,582,580 of record JBBCBC010000032.1, read on the forward strand.
TTAGTTTTCCACACACTTCTACCATATATCTTCTAGTTTGTCAGAACTTTTGGATTTTTGGTGCTACTATGAGAGGATAAAATGGTCATCTACTTATCCTCAAAAATATTGGATGAGTCTTATGTGAATTCAGGTGCACCGTATATTTATAGTGCATTTTAAAATTATGCAATTTGTTATATTATTACAAGAAAATAGTGCATTATCTATAATTTTTTTTAATATTTTTTTAATATACCTATGAAATTTCCAACGAAAATAATCTCGTCCTTAAATAGTAAGGTTTGCCTACGATTTGCCTACAAAATTTTCTAATGATATAAATTATTTTTAAACTACAAATATAATTGCTTACGAAAATGTAAATTGCCTAGAAAATTATTTATGTAAGTAAGTTTGCCTACGAAAATTGTAAATGAGTAGATAGAATGCTAATAGGTAATTTGATTTTAAAAAATTATTTTTGTAGGTATTTTTTTCAAAGACTATTTTAAAAATTAGTAGACAAATTGTAGGCAATTCTGACATTTTAAAGACCAAATTATTTTTGTAGGAAAATTTCATAGGTAATTCTTCATTTTTTTGTAGTGTATTGAAAGATGCAAATTGTTTACATTGAATTGTCTCATTATTTTTTCATATTAATAATTGCACAGTTTAATATAAAAAAATACATATTTTATTATAATAAATTGTATGATTCTAATATGCATTATGAATGCACAATACACTTGAATGAAGACTTATCCGGAAAAAAAATGGTAAACTGTAAGCATTAGCTGAAATGTATTTTGTCTTGCAGAGAGAGATTTTGTGACTTGACTAGTCATTGATCCAATTGTAGTTTAGTATTTCTTCATCATCTATCCAATTAACGTTGATTGCGTTTCACACAATCTGTAAATTGTAGTCATTGATGTTTCAACACCAGTTGGAAGTAATTTCTATATCATCTTTCAGTTGCGATTGAAGTGATTTCTATATCATCTTTTAGATAACATTAGATGATGGTACAAATTTTTTAAAACATAAATTTTTTTAATTGAGACATGACACTTTAACTCTTTGAAAACAGTAAAATTTGATTTGCACTAATTTTTAATCCATTTTTTTAATGTATGAGACCATCACACGTGAGTTTTTGTCAAATTTTACAATGCTTTCAAATCTAATGTAGGGTTCGTTATCCTTTTTAGGGCAAGAGTTGAATCGGAGGATCAATATACTGAGTGAGAAAATAATTTATAATGTAAACAAATTGTGTTCACGATAGAATACCAAATTTTAATTTAGATCCAACTCTTGAAGCTAATAAAAAATTAACAATATGCTTCCTTTGTCCCGAAATAAACTTTACCATTTCCTTTTTCGTCTGCCCCATATAAATTTCACACAAAAAACCTAGCGAACTCTTCATAAATTCACCCCCACAATATTCACAATATTACATAAATTATCATTGTTTTTTGACCCATAAATACACATAAAGCTGTTAGAACGGGTCGGCGCGTTGAGTTAGCACATAACTCACTTCAACCCACATTTTGCGAGTTTTGGCGGGGCAATCCACTGCAGGTGGGTCTAAAGCTACTCAACCTAACCCACCCATAGCGTTATGCGGGCTTAACGAGCTAGCTTCCCGCGGTTTTTTTTTTAATATTTTTTTTTACATGTATTATTTATAATAAATTTTATAGTAGGTATTTGGTGAAACTTGTTAATCTCATTAAATTTTTACCAATACACTTATAAATTAATAGCATAACATTTAACTGAGATCGTAGCATTAAATGCTAGAGGTATTAGTTTATAAGAGTAGTGATATCATTTTATAAGTATAATGATATTAATTACGTAGTATGAACATGTTTTACATGAGAGTTTATGTAAATCTTAAGCAGCATATGAATAATAAAAACAAACAAAGCTTACAATAAACTAAAAGATTAAGCAACAATATCCACAAAATAATCGTAATAAATAAAACGCTTTTTATATGTTGCGTGTGTAAGCGAAAAATAGATTATTTTTTTGTATTTATATTTCTGTATTTTAATTAAGGGGTGTGTATTGATTGTGGAGTTTGTAGGATTTTTTTAGGCTTTTAAAGTTTGGGGGTATTCAATCCGGATTTTCAAAAGTCTTTAAAAATCTTGAGGTATTCAATACAGATTTTAAAAAGTCTTAAAAAATCTTTAGGTATTCAACAGTCTATGGATTTTCTTTGATTCTCTTTCAAAAATATAAACAAATTTCACTCTCCAAAATCTCTTCTAACAACCAGAGATTTCTACATATTCTCTCAAAGAACTCTGAAGACGAAAGGTCAAAGAAAAAAATACCTTTGTAATACTTTTCATTTAAACAAGTAATAATGTTCTATTTAAAAATTATACTTTTCATCTAAACAGGTTATACTTTTCTTTTAAACAAGTAATACATTTCTATTTAAACAAGTAATATTTTTCTATTTAAATGAGTAATATTTTTCTTTTTAAACAAGTAATACTTTTAATTTAAACAAGTAATACATTTTTATTTAATCAAGTTATACTTTTCATCTAAACAAGATATATTTTTTCTTTGAAACAAGTAATATTTTTCTACTTAAACAAGTAATATTTTTCTATTTAAACAAGTAATATTTTTCTATTTAAACAAGTAATGTTTTTCTATTTAAAAAAGTTATACTTTTCTTTTAAACAAGTAATACTTTTTTTTAAACAAGTAATAATTTTCTATTTAAACAAGTAATACTTTTCATTTACACAAGTAATACTTTTCATCTAAACAAGTTATACTTTTCTTTTAAACAAGTATCTTTTCTTTTAAATAAGTAATACTTTTCTATTTATATAAGTAATACTTTTCTATTTAAACAAGTAATATTTTTCTATTTAAACCAAGTGTGCAAAAGTCGGAAATCGATAGGCGGGCGGTTTCCGGTCGCCTAGCGCCTAGGCCGCCTAGGTGGTCGAAAATATATTATTTTTTTTATATATACAAAAAAAATTCGCAAAGGCACAAAATAATGATGCAATACACCCAATTGACTCAAATATGCCCAAAACAATCAGTTTGCTTAAACAGGACGCAAATCACGCAAATACCCATTACATTCTTTACCCAAAATCATTCAACCCAAAATCATTGAAACCCAAAATCGCATCGCCCAAAAGCATCACATGAAACAATACACTCAGCCCAAAATTGTTTCCTCACAACGGCGGTACATACCTTGGCATGCGGTTGCAGGCGGCTTGGGCGACGCAGGGGCGATGTGCGGGGGCGCGAGCGCAACGGAGGTGCGGGTAGGCGGCGGGCGCGGCGATGCAGGTGGGCGGCGGATTTAACATTTTAGGGTTTTCAATATTTTGATTTATTTCTTCTATGTACTTTTCAGGGAAACTGGTGTTAAATATAAAAAAACTGATCCAAAGTCGTGCTTATATAAAAACTGAAAACTAGGTTTAAAAAAAAAAAATTGAAATTTGACTAAATCGGCGGAGCCGCAGGCCGACTTGGCCGCCTAGGCGGCGCCCAACTCCCCCAACGATTTTTCTTGCCGATTTGGGTGAAATTGGGGCGGCCGCCTAGCGCCTAGACCGATTTCTGCACCACTGATTTATACAAATACGGAAGCTAACTACAACAAAGAACGAAATTGCTGTCTCAAAGCCAACTACAACAAAGAACGGAGGCTATGAGGCCGAGGTATAACAGTGATAGAAATGAAGATGATGAGAATGAAGATGAGAATAATAATGATGAATAATAATGTTTTTTTTAACTAATATATTTTGGTATTTTTCCTAAACAATTTGAATAATTTTTTTTATATATAAGTGTATTCCATATATATTTGTATCAATAGTTCCAGCGTCGGAGTCCATGGAAATTCATTTAAATCAATAAAAAAAGTGTATTCCACAATCCTATCAAGTCTATGAAAATCTATGTAAATCAATAAAAAAAAAATCCGTCAAACTCTGCATAGAGTCTATGAATTTTCTAAATCCACAGACTTTTTAAAGTAAAAAAAAATCAATAGAATCTCAATTGAATACACCCCCTAAATTGAATGATTATATTAAAACAAATTAAATTCATTTTTTTAAAAGCCCACGGGCCAACCGCTCCAACCCACTCCAATCCGCGACCCATAAGAATTAAAAGTCAATTTAAACGGGCTCGTAAATACTCAATCCAATTCACCCCATATATTGGTGGAGACAGACCGACCCAATGAAACTCACCATTTTGACATGTCACTCAACAAATTTCTTCACTTTAAATGGTGTTTGCAGGAGCTTTAAGCTAATTATATAATCAGGAAAAATGTGATTAGAATGTTTTCAAATTTAATAATTTTTTTTTAAATTAATCACCCAAAATTTAAAATTTATAAGCTGAGAGTGACATGCTTCTAGCTAATTCAGGTTTTGTTCTAATATTTCAATTTTGAGAAAATTGCTCATAGATACAATTTATCACCAAGTTTTGCTCTAAGATACAATCACTTTTTGGTCTCAAGCTAAAATATTAAACATTCTCATTTTATCCTATCTCTCACATTTTTAGTTTCAGAAAATTTGAAAAAGTTGCGTCTTTTAATTGTGAGCAAAATTCATACTTCTTAATTTTTGTATGCACAAAATTGCCACGTATGTGCAGTGTATTATGAGGTGAGAGAAAAACATATTGAAAAGTATAATTCAGACGATGTCAGCACGTGATGTCAGCGATATAGAAAAAATGTGTCTAATTTTAAAAGTGCACATGACTCCTATTTCTGCACATTGTTGTTTACACAGGAACAACTGAGATCTTTTTATCCATAATTTTATACCTAAAAGTATGACTTAAAAAATCTTGTATTTTAAAATAAAAGTGCTCCATAGATTATAGTGAAATATGAGTTCCCCTAGCCCTCAAGGGCATAACCAAGTGGTAAAGCTTGTGGTGATGTGGGGAGAAATCCCCCGGCAACGCAGGTTCGAACCTCGTGTGGGATAAATTCTTTAATGAAATATTATGGAAGTTTGTCCTGGGGATTGAATCCTGTTAACTCTCTCCCACAAGTGTCTGTCACTTGGGCACATCCTTCGATTTACAACCCGCCATGCTGAGGGGCCAACGACACGGGTGTGGGGAGTTTCTCGTCTCTTCCTCACAAAAAAAAAAGAAAAAGAAATATGAGTTCCCCTTTACCTTTTATCAAACACTCAACTATTACTTTTTGCACCCTAAACCAAAAAAAAAAAAAAGAAATATGAGTTCCCCTTTACCTTTTATCAAACACTCAACTATTACTTTTTGCAATTTTACAAACACTCAATTAAATCACCTTTTTCTAAAGCATAGTTTTTTTTCAAAAACCCCTTATATGTATAAAAATTTACAAAATCACCCATCAAAATTTCATTTGTTACTTCACTTTTCTTAACATGTCTGTTTTACAAAATGTGAAGCTTATTTTGGATTATGAGAGGCTACATTTAACTCATAGCATTAACAATAGATGAATAAAAATCCATCTATCCATCTACTCTCTTTCCTCCACATCATCTTCATATCACTAATTTTTAAATATTCAATCATTACAATACATTCTTACAATCATTTATTCATCCATACAATTTTTATGGGTCGCACTATCACTTCATTTCTATTTACGTTTTTGCAAAAAATATTTTCTCTCTCCATTTATATATTTGGATGAATGACACTTTCTTTCAAATTTAAAGATCATCCATAATAATTTTAAACACCAATTTTCATCTATTTAATGTTTAAATACCTTCGAATGAACCATTGTGAATGCTCTGATTTACAGTATTATTGGTAGACAGAATTATCAGTATTTTTTAGTATTACGTTTTTATGGTCTAGGCGGATGGCAATTTATTGGCCCATAGATTAGTTTTGTTTGGTCTGTCGTGTGATTTACCGTTTTTTGATACAGTTAATCCTGTTACTTTTGCTGACACTATTATGGCCGATTTTGGCCCATTCGTTGATCTATAAGATCCTTATCGTTTAAAAAAAAGATTATAAGGATAAATTTCATGTTAAAAAAAAAAGGAAAAATCCATCAAACGGTTTTAAAATCCAGCATAGCGACTCAAGGTTATATTGTGCGCAAATTAAAACGGGGTTAATGAAAAATAACTGGATTAGGAACCAATGACAACCCAGATCCGAATCTATATAAAGTCAACAATACCGTAATTACCATCATACACCTCCCTCTTTCCCCATCACAGTTGATGAAGTAATGCACTTGAACCTCCTTATTGACTCTTGCTCTTTCCTCTCTCATTAATTTCTTCCCCCCGTCCCTTCAATGGAAGATTCTCACTCCCTGCCTCACTCTTCCTACCCACACTATCAACGCCACCCGGAAAATGCTACACCTCACGTGACCTCACCTCTCGATCACGTGACCGACGGCGGCGGATCCACCAACGGAGCTAAGTACCGCCTCATGTCTCCGGCCAAGCTCCCGATCTCTAGGTCGCCTTGCATTACTATTCCTCCCGGCCTCAGTCCGACGTCGTTTCTCGAGTCGCCTGTTCTTCTGTCCAACATCAAGGTGCGACGTCATTTTGCTCTTGCTTCTCCGATGCTCTACTTTTGTGTTTTTCTCCTTTCTGCTCGCGCTCTTTTTTCAGTTGTTGGCTAGCGATTGAGTGAATTTCTGCACTACAAGCTTTTTCTACGGTAGCTGAGAGATTCAGATTCGGATCCGATGCTAAGTTTGTTAAGTTTCATAAATGGAATAAAATTGAAATTCGACCTAATTTGCTGATTAATTTATGAACCTTGTTCCGAAGTTAATTACCCGGAGAAATGCGTGTGTTTAGTAGTCTCGGTTAGGAAACACAGCGTTATGCTGACGTCAGATGTTTTTTTGTGGGGGAATTTGCCGGAATTCAGTGATGCTGTTGTAGGTGGATTTCATTATTGATTTGATGTTTGGTTCCTTTCATCATTTGCCGTTCTTAGTGATTTCTCCCTCGCTGGGTGCTCATTTGGGAATATTGAATGTGGATGAATAATATATGTGTTCCGTTCTGTGTGTTTTGGGGCCCGTAGATTCTGATGGTCGCATTAGTGTGCATTATAATGGTTTCTAGATGGAATTATCCTTGACAACTTTTATAACCTTTTGTGGAGAAAATGCCCATATGAATCTTTTGAGCTAATGGAGCTGTAATTGGAAATACATGGGAATAATGAGGAATAAACAATCAGAGGAAGAATATGAAACCATTCGTTTCTGTAGAATCCTAACTTTTCACATTCTGTACTATCAAGTGGAAATATTTGAGTTAAAAAAGCAGCATATTGATAAAGAAACTTTGTCGGATTTTTAAGAGAAAGACAAATAGTTCGATGTAGTTTCTTCACAAAACGAATCTTCCTTTTTTAATCGTCTTTTGACATTTTCTCTTATGAATATTTGAGTTTCTCGAAGGGGAAGTAGTTATTATATAGTTAGTGCTAGATGGGAAAATTCACTTACTCTTGGTATTCACTGTCTCATTTGCAGGCTGAGCCTTCTCCAACCACGGGGTCCTTTTTCAATTCTCAGTTAATGCAAGGGTCTGGTGAAAATGCTGCACTTCTGCTAGAGAAGAAATATAACACTGTTGATGAAAGAACGTCCAGCAGTTTCGAGTTTAGGTTTCATACTGGAGCTAATTCTACATCAGGATTATCATCCTTAGGGATGTCGGTAATGCCCAAAAACTTTCCTTTTGGCTTAAGAAACATTTTCCTTTTTAGTATAGTTTCTACGATGATAAATGAGCGGAAACATTAGAGTGAGTGCCAGAATGATTTTCAATCATGTTTCATATGATTAGAGTTAAGACAACATTCTTATTTCGACAAAAAATTTAAATTGAATCTGATACCGTAAGTTGCATTTTGAAATCATGATTGTCATTCCCATTCTTTACAAGTTACAACTGACTATTAATCAACCAGGCATAATTCTGGGTAGATTTCAGGTTGAAGATCTTTGGCTATCCATATTTTGGTGCTCTATTTGAAACTATTTGACCCAGTGAATCAGACAAATTGAGTTTTTACACTTTGCATTTTCTTGTCCGCAAACATATGAATAATTGGTTTGCTGCTGTTGTTGGTATGGATATGGAAGGTCATATTTTTTAAGAAATCTATTCAGGCAAATTCTTATGTATACAAGTTTTACCGTACAATTGATTTGCAATGTGTGTGTATATAGTTGATTCATTAAAGGCATTGGTTTGATAGTCTTATTTGTTTTATTAAAACGTACAATTAGTTACGTCAGTCAGACTCATCTATTTATATAGAAATTGAATTAGGAAATTCTGTTTGTTCTTTAGTAGATGCAAATCTCCAACTACAGCTACATGTAAATAATTGGGAAATTATATTTCTTCTAATTCTACTTCTTTGTTGAAAGATTCCTGTGGGGTTGAGTCGAAACGGACCAGGCATTCACCAAGATCAACGATATTCTCAGTCTCTTGCAGTGAGTGCACATGATTCATCATCCGTCTATAATACTATTGATGAATTAAATCGAGGACAGTCGAATGCAGGAATTCAAGCATCATCTTCTGACCATAAAGATACCACCTCTTCAGTCTCAGCTGATAAAACATCAGATGATGGGTATAACTGGAGAAAATATGGACAGAAACTGGTTAAAGGGAGTGAATTTCCGCGGAGTTATTACAAATGTACATTTCCTAACTGTGAGGTGAAAAAGATATTTGAACGATCTCCTAGTGGACAGATCACTGAAATTGTTTACAAGGGTTCACATGATCATCCTAAACCTCAAAGTTCACGTCGGAACAATCCAGGGGCTCTTATGTCCATTCAAGAAGATAAACTGGACAAGGGTTCACCATTCGCTAGTCAAGACGGTAATTAACTTAGCTTAATTTGTTAATTATTTTCCGTTAATATTTAAAATGAGCTACTATGTGAAACCTAGCCCTTTCGTATGGTTTCTGGTGAATTTAGACATTAACATAGGCATGGATGGTATTGGCGTCAGGTGCGTTATTAGTTTAGCAAAACAAGCTTAATAACTATCAACAACAAATTTATTGAAAGAATTTGAGAATGTGAGTAATCCATGATACACTTTTTTGGGATTCAAAGTTTGCGGCATATGTATTTGGTGAAGATCTTTTTGGTTAGTGGACTCATGCTAGCATTCTTTAATGAACTTTACAGTATTCTGTTTATTGTTTAAGTGTATAAGATGTTTTAAATACATAATAATGAAACAATTGGAAAATTTAATAATGAGCTTTTCGGAAAGTATATCTGTAACTAGAATGAGCTTTCTTACCATAAATCGGGCTTCTATATCCTTTCTGGGCTCGCCAGGACCTTGAATATGTGAATCTTAATCTTAATGATTTGCTGAGAGTAATTTTATAACATAACATTCTGAAGTATAATATGCCAGGCTTAAGGAATTTTATTTCTTTTTTTGTTGAAGACAAGTTGAACACCAACAATACGGAGCAAAATGGCTCTCCCGTGCTATCTCCCCTGCAAGCAAATGAGGAGGGCATAGATGGCTCAGGTTCACAACTTCAAGGAATTAATGATGATGTTGAAGAAGATGACCCTTTTCTGAAACGGAGGTATATATTCTTGGAAGTTATCACTATAATTTTATTATTATTTTCTTAGAATTTGTACTGACGAACAATCTGGGCAGGAAAATGGAGGATGGTATTGATATTACACCAGTTGTTAAGCCCATTCGTGAGCCACGAGTTGTTGTTCAAACTGTAAGTGAGGTTGACATACTGGATGACGGATATCGCTGGCGCAAGTATGGCCAGAAAGTGGTTCGAGGCAATCCAAATCCTAGGTATGTAAAATGTTGATTATTGAGCTTATGGTGAAAGATAAGATAAGAGTGACAAAACTGGTAAGTAGGAAAATTTAACTTTAAGTTGTGAATATTAGTAAAAAAACTGTGAGAACTAAACATACAAGAAAGAAAGAAAGAAAAAGGAAAAAGAAAGAGAAAAAAAAGAAAGAAGAAAGGAAAAACCGAGAGTAGCATTACACTATCGAAGAATAATATGTGCTTGCTCAATATTGGTCATGGGCCTGCTGAAATATAAAATCACAATGCTTAATTATTTGGCAACCATCATATGCTAGTGATTTTTTAAGGTAATCTTTCATCCCCTCATAAATGAAACCAAACTTTTTTACCCGAAACACATTTCTCCCTCCCCAAGAATGCTTTTTAATTCTTATTTATCCTATATACTGTATACACACTTGCATGTTTCCGACTGATTTAAAAGTAGCACTCTTCCCATCTTTATAAAAAAAAATAAAAAAATATTCAAGTTTACATCAATCAAATAAGCCAACATAATTTATGTTACAATCACTATCTTTCTATGTCCTAATCTCAGTGTAATGTATTTGAGGTGATAACATTTGAGACAAGCTTTAATGAAAAGACATGCATGTGAGAAGATGTAAAAATTAAACCAGTTGCAACTTTTTTCCAGAAATTTAACTATTTCCAAGATATAAATATACATACTTTCACATGCCTCATTACGTTTCTCCAATTTTTCTCAAAAGACTTCAGCATTTGAAGACAAAACCAAATGGAGTTGCAAATTCCCGCATCTGATGTACTTAGTACGTGAGACAATTATTAATAGCACTAGTCAACTTATAATTAATTGGTGGAGGGAGAGAGGCATTTCTGATTTTAAAGAGTTGGACTCTTAACAGAGAGGGTTCAAAGAGAAACACAATTGCCATTCGTTAGTGCTGTCTAAGCACCTGTTTTAAAAATATATGTGTTGTTGATGGAGCCTTGATGGTAGATTAATGAATATGAGAATGTGCATCTGAAAAGACGATATTTCGTGAAGCCAAAACATCGTCAAAGGCATACACTATGGGTGACTAAAAGTTTCAAATTTGTGGTTTTGCTACTCGATGGTTTCTAAGTTCATTAAATGTGTTTCATGCTTTTAGTGTTCTTTCTGTAACAATGAAATATATATTTGAAGACATAGTTGCAAAGCTAATGAAAAAGTGGTGTGAGAACCATTGTTGTTTGTGGTGTAAGAATTGCAACCTAAGACTAATATGGAACTAGTTACCATACTGTCTTTTCTTTTACTTCGGTTAGTGAATTTTTGAAGGGTGTACTTCATTTGTATGAAGCTGATTAGTGATTGTGGATATACCATGTTGCGTGCCACATCCTGTTATTATATTTGTAGTCTGAGAGTAAAACCTTGGCCCACCAGTTGCAAGGTGCAACAATTTTTTTAACCAAACTGTTTTTTATATTTTTCCGCGAATCATAGAAAAGACTATCGAAAAGTATTAGTTCATGTGATGAAAGGTAGCAACTCATGTGATGAAAAGTATCAGTTAATTGAAAAAGTACTTATACTGTTCAGCCTACAAACTAATACTTTCGTTTGTATGAACTAAAACTTTTCTTCATATGAATTAATACTTCCCATTATATATTTCAATTCTTTTGAGAATGTGTCAAACGTTGGTCAAAATTGTAGTGTCGAAGTTTTATTTGATACTAGACGTGATCACCAATTTGTCCATCCACTATTAAAACACACACAATCACATACCCTTGTGTATTTATGCAAACTCACAACACGAGGTGTATATATCATCTAAAACAAACATGGTATTATGGTACATGTCTCATGATATTGTGGTGCAGGAGTTACTATAAATGCACAAATGCTGGATGCCCGGTGAGGAAGCACGTGGAGAGGGCATCCCACAACCCCAAAGCTGTAATAACTACATACGAAGGAAAGCACAACCACGACGTCCCAACTGCAAGGAACAGCACACATGAATTTGCAGGAACTGCACCGAAGATGAGGGCACAGGATAGCAGCTCAATTAGCCTCGACCTTGGCGTTGGGATTGGGCGTGGTATGGAAGCTGAATCCATACGATCGAATAAGGTGCAAATGGGTGTGTGCTATGATGATATTGTAAATGGTGGTGGGTTGAATCTGTATGGAAATAGAGAAAATCGTGTTGAAGCTCATAACTTTCAGACGCCACCGATAAATGCCTCTAACCAATGTCAGCAAAACCTTGGAAGAATACTAATGGGACCTTAAAAATTGTTGCTCACTATTATGAATATATAATTTAAATTAGAATTTTAATTTTCAGCTAAGTAGTTTATTCTCATGGTGAATGAGGAATATTGCTCATCCAGGCTTGCTTCTTTCTTTCTTTCTTTCTTTCTTTATGTATACATTATGTATATGCGTTTTGCTTTTCCAGATTATGTATGTATCAACAAGTTGTTGTATTGGATGAATTAATCGAAATGTTGGAAATAAGAAATGCTTATCCTCACTCTTCACGATACAGTACTGAATCCATTTTAACAGAGTAAATTGTATTTTAACAATACATTTATTGTGAGGTAATAATACTTTTTAGGGTAACATTCTGCAACAACTGTACAATGCAGCTGCTTCATAATTATCACGTTTTAATAAACAATTAATAGTACTCCCTTCCTTAGTTACATAGTTTATGGCAAAGTTGCTATTATTTTTGTCTCATAATTTATGGTAAAATTGTTTTATAACTTTATCATTTTATTACTTTATCATATAAAATACTAATAAATAACTCTTTCAAGCCAAATATTTTATCACAAAATCTTTATGAACAGTAAGAAAGTCATAAATTATGAGACCGAGGGGGTATATCTTAATGAAATAAATTAACATTTTTAATGAAATATTCTTAGAAATTTATATGCAAATAATGCAGTTATATTTCTGTGTTTTTTTATTTTAATAAAATAAGTGAAAATTACTTGTTACATTGAAAGGTATTACTTCCTTCTCCCCGCCAATTATAATTTTTTATGCTACACTGTAAGCTAATGTCCATTAATGTTTTAAGGTGTCATAGCACATGTTTAATAATATATTGTATAGTACATGTACAACACATTAAAGTAAATATGGTACATCATTTTAAAGTCTTTCTCGGCAATGCCCAGTCTAGTAGCATGAAATAAACCATATATACAATAATTTTCTTATAATTTCTTTATTAATATAACTCTATACGTTAATTATATATGTTCGAAAAGATTAAGCTTTCTATGAAACTTATTAATAGTGTGAAATTTATACTATTATAGTTACAAACTAATACCACTATATTTATTAATTAGTATTATTATACTTATAAATTAAGATCATAGTATTAAATATTATTATATTGATATTAATTTATAAAAATAGTGGTATTAATTTATAAGTATAATAATATCAATTTTATATTATGAACAAGTTTCACATGAGAGTTTGTGGTCGAAAAATATAATACTTAATTAGTTATAATAGGAACTTTACTTATTTACTTTTTTTTTTAAATCTTGCTTTTTTGTGCAAAACTCAATCCATCTGTACAATTAAGATGAAGGTAGTGTAACTTGTTAAAGTAGTACTGTCTCATTCCGAAAAAATCACATGCATTTTTTGTTTAGAAAAAGGTCATATCCCACTCATTTGGTATGCCATTATTTATTTGTTTCCATCCCAGATGGTTCACAATCATTAATACTCATTTAATGCTTGGAATCAAACATGACAAATGAAAATAATTTCTACACATGGTCCATGGATAAAGGTAAAATACATCAAGTACATTAACTGGATACATGTATTTTACAAGTAGGACAGAATTTGGTGATGGTTTATAGTGAATTTTTTAAGAACAATAATTAATACATAATAATTTGTAAATAAAAAATTATAAATAATAATGATTTCGATAATCCCCAATGTATTAGGGCATCATCACAATATGTCAATATCCATAATAAATACTCCATAATTTACATCTCAACATAACAATACAGAAAAGCTAAACATTAAAACTATTCTCTAAATTTTGACATACAATAGATTCATTGCTAACCTTTTGAAATACATCTTTATTGAATGCTGGTTATTAAACAATCACTACCTATGAGAAATAAAACAAAACTAGAATCAGAAATTAACACTAGTTAAAAAAAATATACTATACAAATCACAAATAACGAATAACATTGGATAACTAAAATCTAATACTTCACGTGCGGAAATAGAATTAATGACTCTCATGTACAAAAAATAGGAAGCAGTGACTCTAAGGTACAAATGCAATTTTTAGTGACTCTAAGGTACAAAAAAAATTGTACTTTGTTTGAAAAAAAAATTATACTATGTACCTGAGAGTCACAAAAAAGTTGCATTTGTACCTTAGAGCTTTTTGTTCTTCCACTTTGTACCTTAGAGCTTTTTTCCCGCGGAAATGTTATACATTTTGTTCTCTTGATCAAGTAAAAAGAAATCAATATTAAGGAATGAATCTGACTCACGTGCGGAAAAAATATTAGAAAATTAAATAAATAAATTGAAGGAAGTAGAATTTAAATCACTGCTATTTAGTCCAGGTCATTCCTTCAAATCATGGGAAGAGATTGTGAAAAATAAAAATAAAAATAAATGAATTTATCCATGTGATGAAACTTGCAGTTTTTTTATCTCACAGTAGCGTTAAAAAAATAACCTCATGAGTTTTGTATGGTAGGATCTTTGTCTCCATTCCATATGATATCGATGGCATTGATGAGCATTAAACGTTAGGAAATAAATACGTGGGGATGCTTCACTTTTCTCGTCTTGTATTCTTTTTCAAGAGTGTTCATCCATTGTAGTATATAGTTCATCCATAAATGGTAAGGCTGGTAAGAAGGTGTGGAGCCTTATATGACAGTGCACTATTTGGAAGATATGAAAATAAAGATTGTGGGCTCACTATAGATTGAAAGCATTAAATTCAGTTCTTGTAAATGGTTGTGGGCTCACTATCCCTTAGGTGGTGTTTGTTTTCAGCCTAGGAGGTCCGGATGGGGGATGAGACTCCCCCGTTCCGTCCACTTTTCGGATTTTCACATCTCATCCTCCATCCAAATACACATTCATCCATATTATACATTTATACCCTAAAACTATCACATCACTACTTTTTTTACACCAACTCATTCTCTCTCATACTTTTCTTACAACAATTCATTATCTCTCCTACTTTTCTTACACTTTTCTTTCATACAATCATTATCATACTAACTAACAATAATAAAATAATACATCATCATAATTAAAAAGTTGATTTGATATAAACCTCCATCCATCTCTACCCAAAACAAACAAGGGATTACTATTCATAGGATTTCCCCATCCATCTTTTTCTCCCATCCGGATTTGCCCCATCCACCTCAAGCTCAAAACAAACATACCCTTATCGTTTTGTTATCCTATTCAAGATTGGTTATCCTTTTAATTGCATACCTACAAAATTGGAATTGTTGTTGTTAATTCTAGTTTCCGAGTTGTAGATCATACGGGATTCGAGTACCTTTTGTACTCGTGAAATAGAGAATATCACATTTAGCTTTAAAAAAATATAGGATATACGATGTTGCTATTTGGAAAGATTTTGCCGACCAGAATATAGTTAATTAAATACATAATTGTAATTAGAGTAATATCCTTGTAAATTAGTTCTATACACAAACTTTATCACTGTTATGCACAAAAAATATAATTATTTAAAAAAAAATATTTTTAAAACATAAATAATTTTTATGCATAATAGTGATAGTTTCTGTACATAATAGTGACATTAAAAAGTAGAGTTCGCCGTTGGCTCGAATTCACACAAGTTTTTATATTGTAATTAATAATAATACCACATAATTAGTCTTGAAATTAGTAGTAATATTAAGTTTCTTATACATAAGTTATATGTGATAATTGTACACACTAATACTTATCTGTAAAAATAGTTAATACCGACTAGCTAGTACTTTTTAAATGAAAAATTAATACCAATTAAAAAGGCACTTGATTTGCATGATTATCAAGGTCAATCCTTCTATGAGACCGATTTAAGTTTTATTCAAATTACTATACTTTGATATTTATTAGAAATGTATTTATATATGAAGAAACAAAATAAAAATAAATAGTGTCATTTGATTGTCAGTCATTGATTGGATTATCGAACCCGAAATAGTAATCCAGAAATAACTCGGATATTGCACTATATCTTGCTTGAGACGAACTTGGATGTTGCCCGAAATTACCATCATAAAACAAATAAAATTTGAGCAAGAAAAAATAGCAGAAAGGACAATAACAATTGCTAAAATATGCCTGAGATACTACTTATAACATCATAATGTGGCTGTTGGAACTTGGTCATTATGAGTCACTAATGACCTGAGACTGTAACTGAAAAAGCCTGAGTAATGCATCATTAATTCAAGTTTTAAATTTAAAAACTGAAGTTGTAACGTGTTGTTGACTTGCTTGCTGCAGCCAACATCGTCTTAGCAGCCAAAGCACCCGGCCCGTTTCAAAAACATGCAGCTGTAGATTTTAACAGCCAATGGAAAAAAATTGAGGCAACATTTAGCATGATACGCCGGTGCAATATATGTGTATGCAGATTGCGCTCGCACATAAGTTTGTGGTCTAAAGACCAATTTAGACAAAGATTTGCACCCGACACAAGTGAGAGGTGGATGAGCATAACCCCTTAAAAATTTACGAGCTACAAGTGAGTTTCTCCTTCTATATTCACTTTCTCATTTTTATTTTTTTCGATATAGGATAAAAGCTCCTATTGATTATAACAATTTTGTAAATTGATATTTCTCATTCACCCAACCCTATGAAATGGACAAATAATATATCGAATCAAAGCTCTATTCATAGAGCACATTCTCCAACATTTTGATCAACTACCTCCCCTCAAATAATAATTTTTCCTCAATTATTCCACTAAATCTCAATTTGTCCCTTTTGTTGTAATATTAGAGTGAAATACTAATAAAACATTCACCACATTTTGACAACCCATACTCCAACGCATCCCTTTCATTACGGTACATAGAAGAAAATTGTTGGGATAGAGAGAGAGCACGGTTTGAAAATGGTAAAATCACATGTGCCTTTGCCATTGGCAAAGTGGGATATCTCCAAATGGCCGTTATTGATGAATAATACTTACAAAATCCATTTAATTAGGCTTTCATTGTTTGTGTTCCCCGGAAAAAATTCAAGCATGTATGGTTACAAGTCGTCCAAGCGGTTTAACCCCCCACCAAGTGATTGCAAAATCCCCTTCTCTTTAATTTCTTCATCTAAAAAAAAAAATGTACTTGCTTGTATAGTCTCTTCCCTCTTCTAAATATTATTCAAATTGTAAGAGATGAATGTGATATGCATATCTTTTAGAGGGAACATTAACAAATGTGGGTGCAAGGTAAGTGATGTAGCTAGGCTTCCGCAAAAACGGAGGAGCTCCTATTCTCAAGAATTGAAGCTCCAGAATGAGTTTAATCATCCACCCAAATTCAGACATCATTACAACAGAAACAGGTTTCTTGGTAAGATATTATTACATATGTTTCTGTAATTCTGTTGCAATTTTTCTTGGAACTTGGAAGGGTCAATAGAAATTTTATTAAGCAAAACAGAGTAACAATGAGTTCACGTGACCTATTTAACACTACACCTATTAAACACATAGGCAACATTTTGGTGCACACTAGTACAATTTTAACTCAATTTTAAAGTGCCACTTACATCCAACCCCGTGATTTGGAAAAAAAGTTTCAACCAAGTTGCTCTTTTTTATTTTTTTTGCAAACTATAGGATAAAATCAATCAAAAAGTATTAAGTCATACGATTATAAGTATTATCTTATTTGGTATTAGTTGTATATTGAAAAAGTAGTGCTCAACCTGCAAAATAGTAATACTTTTCTTCATATTAAATAGCATTTCTCAATATTATATATATATATATATATATATCAGTATATTTTATGAATGAACCAAATTTTGATCGAAATTGAATCAAAATTACACCCGTTGCAAACACTGGTGCATAGAAGTTTTTGCCAAAGCATATATAGAAAAATGCCGGTTTTGTGATATGCATGTCATGAATCAAGGAGTCGGTATCCTTTAAAACTTATCAATATTTACTAAATGAATCCAAACCTGCTGATGCAGAGAGAAGCATGAACAATACTAAACAACCTTCTCAATCTCCGTTGATTCCCATAGGAATACCGGTAAAGAGGAATAATACGAGAAATCACTCTCAATATTTTTAATTCATAAACAACTTAACTGAATGAAAATGTTACAGGACTGACTCTTAAATAAGAAAACCATATCACTAATTATGGTAATATAATAAATGCTAATAAATTATATTAATTACTAATTTTCTATTTAAATTGTGATTATAATAAATTAAGATCTTCATCACAATCTCATCTCCATCACCTGCCCTTTAGTTTCACGATTAGTTAATACACATTTGTAATATAAATCATACCTTTTAATTATCACAATCAATTTTTTTTTTCTCTTTGAGTTGTATGATCAAATTTCACGGATCCTTTAATATGAAACTTGTTCACTGTAATATTTATCAAGTAGAATAAGAGAACATGGAACATTAATTGGTGTTAAGAAAATTAAATAAACGAATTAATTTCACACTTTGGACTTTTAGATGAGATTGAATTCTTTTAAGAGATGACTTGCTATAAACATGCATACATATAAAGTTTACATTTTCAATAATTATCTATTTGATTTTTTTACAAGTAGAGCTTGAAATTGGGGACCCATCAAGGAACGTAATCGAGATGATATTCCGAGCAAGCTCAACAAATCCCAGAAAGTGCAGGACAAAGATAAAGAGAGTGATCAAAGTGAACAACCCCGTCGAAACTCTAAGCAAGTTCGAAACGTACAGAGAGAGAGTCATCATTTCATCCCGTAACTACGAGCAGCATCCAAGATCCAGTGTGGATGGAAACGAGGTGCTGCAGTTCTACGGGACGACCATCAACTGCTGCCCCAAAAACACGGCATCAGAACGAGTACTGTCCGAGCCCTGCAGGGACCCCGGGTGTCGCGTCTGCAGGATAGTTCAGTCCGGTTTCAGCACTTCGTACAACAAGATAAACGGCATTCGGCTCAGCAGGAAGAGCGAGAGAATGAGCGAGGATGTTTATGTTTGTGGCAAGGGTAAGAGCACGAAGAAGGCGGTGATTGTTTGTCGAACGATTGCGGGTTTGGATGATGGGAGATTTGGAGGCGGGTTTTGCAGGAAGAGTGATGAGAGCACGGTTGTCAGGAATCCAGCCGCTGTTCTACCTTGCTTTGTTATAGTCTTTTGAGTTTTTTGAGTGATGGAATAATGTAAATCAGTTTTAATGTGCCTCTGTTTGTAGCTAATACTTTATTGTGAAACAACTAATACTTTATAGTTAAACAACTAGTACTTTTGGATGGGACAACTAGTACTGTGAAAAACTACACATAAAATGAAAATCAGTTGCACTGTAAAACTGGTTTAAATATCAATTGGCTCATGCTTTTTAATTACTTTTTAACAATTCTAACACATATTTTCTTTTTAACCAGTTTATAGAAAATCGAGTTTGGGAGATAGTGGACATGCATGCCTAAGTATCTAAGAGTGATAGAAACTGGATTAATTTATAAGAACTGCAAGAACGATAAGGATATTATCTTAGTTAGAAATATGGCTTGCAGCTAAGGAACTTAGATTATATAATGGTACAAAGTGTGATTGAGATAACTTATAAGGCGCGGATTGGTAGCACAACAAAATTTGTAGAAATAATAGTCCTATGACTATTTTAATAAGGAGAAATGCTATAAAATTGATTGGTATGAATTATTAAAAAGAGTGTGTTAAATATTATATGTTGATTGGTAGAAGGTATTAAAAAGTTATATAAAATATTGAAAAATAATTAACATGTTAAAAATACCAATTTACCCTTCTTCTTTATTCATACCCAATTTCAATGTATCATCAAAACATTTATAATTCAAGAACATGGCAATTGCCAAGACAAAAGAATTGTTTCGACAGTATTCATATTTTTTAACAATTTTGGAAATACAAATACAATTGTGAATCGTGCTGTATCTATATTTTGTCCAAGAACAATTGTTACATGGTCGAGTTCTGTATCTATATTTTGTTTTGGCCATTGTTTTTCCAAGAACAAGAACACGTGCTGTAGCAAAATTGCAGTAGCAAAATACAAGAAACCCAAACTTGAAAAAACCCAACAAAATTGAAGAAACAAAATCCCCCAGAAACCTGTAGTGGTCAAGCAAGAAATAGAAAAATGGCAAAATATATAAGAATCCCTTCCTATAGTGGTCAAGGAAGAAACAGAAAAATGGAAAAATATATAAGAATAGAAGGGAGTATGCATGTCGAGATTGGATATATATATATAGATTTCAAGTCTTAACAACCCCAAATGGGGCTTCAATGTTAGCGGGGGAGGCCTTTTAACCCCTAATAGAGCCTATCAATTGGGGCCTAAGAAACATCTTTTACAATTGAGCAACAATTTATTCTTGGGCTTCATGATTGGGCTTCAATTTTGGTTCACCTAGGCTAAATTTTCAGACTTGGGCTGACTTAGGGTGTACGAGTCCAATCTTTAAGGAATGACTTGGTTCCCTCTAATCCTAAACCAATTACACGTTCTACTGCAAAATAAATCAAAACATTAGTCCATGCATTTGAATCGAATTACCTAAAATGACTCGATTATACACTTCCAAATATTCCAAATCATACTGAGCCATAACCTATTCTAAAACTTTAAGCTAACCTTGATCATGAGTAGTTTTGAGATCTTCATGAACCAAGAAACTTGTAACTGCGCATTAATTGAGCAGGCGGTTGTATGCATCATGCATGTCCATTCATTGAATTTCATCCCCATGTCATATACGAGTTCTATATTATGATAGGCTTTACTTATTTTTGGGGTTAATAGCACAAAACATCCTCCTGGTTTAAAAATTGCACGATTCTATTTCCCGTTATGTCCTTCATAGTATACTCTCTATAATTTTAATATTTTGAAAATCAAGTATGGGAAATAGAGGGAGTAGGAGATAAATTTTTTTTTCTCATAATTTATTTACTGTTCATTTTTTGTCCTAAAAAATTTGAATGTCCAATTTTGATCCATAACTAAATTGATTATCCAATTTTGGTCCAATTTTCACAAAAAAAAATCGCGAAAAACGTCATTTTCGGTCATTCGAAAGTCCCATACAGGTAATATTTAGTCATTGTAGATTTTAAATATTTGAGTTTTGATTTAATTTATTGAGTTATTTACACGTGTGTAATTTAATTGATTAAAAAATATAAAAAAAAAACTAAGAAAAAGAACATCAACGTCCACGTTTGAGACAGTATCGAAAACTCACAAATTTTAGCGGGACGTAACTAGCACTTGACCTAAACGACGTTGTTCATGATTTTTTGGCGAATAGTAAGATAAAAAGACAATCAATTTAATTAGGGGACCAAAATTAGATAGTTAAATTTTTGGGACGAAAAATGAACAGTAGATAAGTTATGAGATCAAAAAAAAAATTCTCGAGGGAATAGATAAAAACGTTAAATCATTTCATGAAAAAAGGAATAATTCACTTTATTTAATAAATTATAGAGAGATTTCATGCAATTTTTAAATCACAAATGAATTTCACGCAACTTTTTCGAGGATGTTTCGTGCCATTAACCACTTATAATTATTGGCTACGACCCTTTTCGGTGAAAGTGTAACCTCTTTTGTGGCTTTCAATTATACTTAGACCCATTATGTTTTACTTGTAATAAGACTTATTGGCTCCACCTTTCTTTTATCTTTATAACATTGCACCAACTTAGATAGTACATAATGGTGTTGGTGCTTCTCAAGAATGAGATCATCTATTTTATAAATGGTGTTTCACTTTGTATTTTCATAATATGGATAGAATACACGTGAAATAATAAAAAATATCCAACGAACTATCATACCATGAGGCCATGTATTAAAGATTCGGAATAATGAAACACCAATGAATACGAAAAGTGAAAAAGGGGAATCGAACCGTGTTTCCGATGATGATGTTATAGGATTGCTTTCAAAAACAAAGACTCGTCCGACTTATAATTGTAATTTATTTGAATTCTGTGTAATGTCTTATTTATTTGCATATATATATATTTAATTTGACTATATATACATTTTAAACAAACAATATATATGTGGTAAAGATAAAAACTCATATGAGACGGTCTCATGCATGAGACGGTCTCATGCATGAGACGGTCTCATGCATGAGACAGGGTACAACCTAACACAAATCACACCCATCATTTCCAAAGTGTTAAAGCGTCAATGTCCAACTTATGTCACGTCTCACCGTGAGACGGTCTCATACAAATATGCCTCATGTGCAAATATGTTTAAACTATTCATTGAACGTAGCCTCAGTTTCAGTCCTAGATCTGCCACTGGTTGTGGGAGTCTTTCCTTGCTAACAGTCGAATCCTGTGAAAATTCAATTGAAAGCCGAAATAATGGTCCTAAGATACCTAAAGAGTACTATGAACTTAGATTTGTGGTACCCGAATAATGAAGGGTACTTGGAACTGATTACTCATTATCGCAATTCGCATTATAGAAAATTAATAGTCGCTTCGTCCAAACTTAGTATGCATGAATGTTTTTGCACAGGTTATAAAGAATATTGATAGTTTATGTATAAAATAACTATGTTTGAGGGCGTTATGGAGTCTATTTACAAATAAATTAATTGTTTATGAATAAAATCAATGACTATTTGAGTAACTAAAGTGTTGGAACAAGAAGGTTAGAAATCAACTAATCTTTATTCCAGAATTACAGCGAAAGAATATCGAATCGGTTGAATTCTACATACAATTGAATTTTTTTTGTCCAAAACACAATCACACGAATTGATTTACAAATTGCTTCCATTATTTATAATATTAAATGTCATTTGATTTATTATTATGTGATCACTGATCAGTATATTTTAAGAAGAGAAACCCGGTTTCTCTTTTGTCTCTGTTTTCTGTTCTTTTTTATTGCATAGGAGAGTGAGAGATTTGGGATTTGCATATATCCCATAAGTTTGAACTCCCCCTAAACTCATTCTTTAATATTTTTAGGAAGTTAACCAACCGCCATCTCTATCCACATTCATGTGTGAAAAATTAATTTATTATAATTAATAATTAATATCAAATTAATTAATAATATAATAATAACTTTCATAAAGAAATATTTGGGGCTGAAATAATATATTGTGGGATATTGTTATTTCATTTTAAGAACATGCATATTAAATTTGGATGGATAAAAAAAGAAAGCACACATATTAAGTCTGCACAAATGGAGTATAAAATACTAAAATAGTACTACTTTCGCCTTGAAATTCGCGTATATTTTTTATTCGTCTCACAAAAATTTATATACAAAAAAAAAAACTGTTTGCTAAATTTCATTGACACAATATTCACATATTTCATAAAATGACATTACTTTGGGGGCCCACATTAAAACTCAATCCATTTAATTCATTTACTTTATACATAAAAAAGTATAGAATTACCCCTAACATGTCACTCATGAGAAAAAAAAGGTTTTAGGTCCTATAACATTCCTGTAATCCATTTTACCTTTAAAAAAAATTAACTATCATTTGGTCCATAAACATCTTGATTGTCCAATTTTGTCCCATTTTTCTGGACAAAAAATAAAACTTTGTTGTTTTCAGTCATGCGCAAGTCACATATCGGTTAAAATTGCGAGTTTTCGAGCTCGTTAAAAAAAAGTTCATTTTTTAAAAATTTAGAAAGAGCAAGAAAAATGAATTTTCACCGTCCACGTTAGCTACGAGATCGGGAAACCCTAATTTTAATCAACACATGACTTGCACGTCAACGAGAAAATTTTATGTTTTATGGCGAAAATGAGATCAAAATTGGACAATTAAAATAATTATGAGATCAAAATAAAATAATTAAAAAATTTGAGACAAAAATGGATTACAAAAATATTTATAAAAGCAAAGTACTTATTTTCCTTTTCACTTATTACACATTTTTCATAATTAGTCCGTCAGAAAGTTGGGGCAAATACTTGTGCAATGGAGGGAGTATTTATTGTTTGTCAAATATGGGAGGAAAACAGGGTAAATGACAAATAAATTAGAACATGGCATTTTGTCCAATGTCGACCACCGGTAACATCTCAAACACTCTTTAGAGTAATCACTATCCCATTTTGATTACCTATTTCCTCCCTCTACAATCATATCTCCTCATCATTTTCCTATATATTTTCTTTAATTTTGTCTTCTTCTTTTTTTCAAGATTAGAGTACAACACCAATGATATAAACACCAAAATCATATTTTTATTCTCATTTCTCATTGAAGAACTCCAACCAAGAGCCCCCCTTAGTTAATATATATCGAGATCCATATATAGGGATTACATTTCCATCACTAAAATAGTTACTTATCATACATGATCACATGTGAATATACACTGAAAAATTGAAAATCCCATCCCCTAATTCATTATTCTTATTCCATGATATCCAATTAGCTGTTCGATTGGATCACAAAATTACCCTTTTGCGAAGAAGCATCTGCCCACATGCAACCTCATTAAACAATTCATTATTCCTATTCCATGATATCCAATTAGCTGTTCGATTGGATCACAAAATTATCCTTTTGCGAAGAAGTATCTGCCCACATGCAACCTCATTAAACAATTGAACACCTTGAAACAAACAAAATAAAATAGAAACCACATTCTTCACCTATAAAAACCCTAATGACTTGCTTACAATTTCCATCCCACAGCCTTGAAACAAGCAAACACACACATACACACATTACACAAAGAAATGGGTGCTACATCAACTGCCCTTTTGCTCCTTTTCAACCTTGTCTTTTTCACAATGGTTAGCTCAACCACCGTCCCTTGCCCTCCGCCACCATCCAAAACCCCTAGCGGCAGCCATGACCATGGCCACGGCCACAGCCACAAGGGCAAGTGCCCTAAGGACACTTTGAAATTGGGCGTTTGTGCCAACTTATTGAACGACTTGGTGCACCTCGTGATCGGAACTCCGCCCAAAACTCCATGCTGCACCCTCATCGCTGGCCTGGTCGATTTGGATGCGGCCGTTTGCCTTTGCACTGCCATCAAAGCTAATGTTTTGGGCATTAACTTGAATGTTCCAGTTTCCCTCAGCTTGCTTCTCAACTACTGTGGCAAGAAGATCCCTTCTGGATTCAAATGCTAATTAATTAATGAGCTTACCAACTCCATGATCATATCATTGCATGCTATCCCTTTTTTGGAAGTGTATTTGTTTCGTGTGTTTTGTTATCTTTTATTATGTTGTGTTGTTCCCTTCGCATTTATTTGATCCATCTATTTATTGGCTGGAGCTGAACTCGAGGTTCACTCATGGGCAGATCTGTAGTTGTAACTTCTAATTCTACAGCATGCGATAGTCATATGCATTTTGCAATGAAGTGATATATATTATCTAGAATTTCAATAAATTTCAAAATATTTGGTTTTTTTTTTTTGAAAAATGCGTTAAAAGTCGGACACAAAAAAATTGCACTATTCATAAGAAATTTGCACTTAATTTCAGTAAAAAGATTGCACTTTGGATAAACAATTTGCATTTTAGGCGCAAACTTTACATTTCGAGTACTGTTCATTGTGTCAATTTTTCTGTAGAAACTGTTACATCGTTGCAGTTTGCAGGGGTGGAAGTGGAAAATGAGGGCAGTTGCGTGATTATAGGGGCATTTTTGTCAATTTTATATTAAAATGAAATTCTAAAAAGTATTTGTACTACAAGATAACAAAATATGAGTCCAATATACTAAAATGTAAACAACTCTATATATATTTAATATATGGCTGGCTCGGCATGGCTGCTCCCACTGCTGCTGCGTGCTACCTGGTTCAAAAAATTTCGGGCCTTTTCCGATGGGCTGAATCCGTTTGGCTGCAATTTTGCCTAATATTGAAGGGGTCAGTGTTAACCTTATTCTATGCAAATGACTCGCATCGATCACAAATATCTACACATGCATCAAGCTCAATCCATATTAACCTGAATTCACACAAAATAGAACATCAAAGTATTTCAATTATTAGTTGGAAGTACAAGAATATAATGAAATATATATCAATTGCAAAAGGAGGCCAATTTAAACAAATAAATAATCAAGTACTATTTCCGACTCATCATGAAGCCACACCTCACCTTCACTAGATATCATAATCATAATAATCAAAATGTAATACATAACATAATTGTAAACAATAAAGCGAGCTTCACTTTTGTCTTCTTAAAAGTCATAACATAACTTAAAATATTTGTAATACACATTCGAGATGAGCACATGTAAAAATTGCAAACTCTTCTCCTTTTAGTTTTACGTGTCATTCATTTAACAGATATAAGAAATCCCGACTGTAATTAAAACTGGTTAATCATTATTGCAAGTTGCACGATCGATAGAATATAAAATAGTAATTTCTTTTTTCTTCGTCAAATATGGGAGAATAGGGTAAATGACAATTAAGAAAATGGCCAAAACCCAAAAGTCCAATGACCACCGCCTGTCAGTTTTATATGGAATTTTTCTGTGATCATATTCGAGATTTAGTTGAATCGAGTTATATTTTTGAGGTATAAAAAATATGTTTTCCTTCACTTGAATGTCGTTTCGCGTTCATGTTGGCGCTTGAAGATGTGGGTCATTTATTAATAAAATTCCATTACCACATGCATATGTTCGGGACATGACACTTAGAAGAATCTTTGTACCTATAATTAATTTCAAGGATGAGATCTTCGAATGATCATGAATAAGCTATATATGGTAAAAACTTCATACAATCATATTGTTGGGAACGAAAAATAATACTGTTGAGAGAACACAACAAAACTAAAGTTTGTGTTTATTGATCTAATGAATTCAGTATACAGAGTGTGACTTTATACAATGGAAAGGGGTTAACCGTCTATTGGTTATCCCTAACAAACTTTTAACTTAAGCAACAATGGTAAACCTAACTAATGAGATTAACTGCTATCAGTAGCTGCACGTGTCTTGCACGCACAATTGTAACATGCTCCGGTTTGTTGGAGACCTCCGGTAGATCCAAGACCAAGACAAGCCCGAAGCTGTAAGAACCTCCTGGGGGCAGAGGTTTGGTGAGAAGATCAGCAGTTTGATCCTCAGTCGGGACATATCGAACATCAAGGGCATTACTTTGAACTTTTTCCCAAAGAAAGTGCACGTCGATTTCAATATGTTTGGTACGGGAGTGAAAAGAGGGACTGAACGCAAGGGTTATAGCCCCTTGATTGTCACACCACAACACTGAAGGGGTAGCGAGCGGAAGTCGAAGCTCAGCAAACGAGGTGGTGACCCACATTATGTCCATAGTCGCCAAGGCCAAAGATCTGTACTCAGCCTCCGTGCTGCTACGAGCCACAACACTTTGCTTGCGAGAGCACCAGGAAATCAGATTCGAGCCAAGCTTAACGCAGTAGCCAGAAGTACTACGGCGATCATCCAAGTTCGCAGCCTATGTTGCACCAATGCGGGTGCGGGGGTGCGGGGAGATAAGATACGGGTACGGGAATACGGATTTTTAAAAAAATTAGAGTGCGATACTTCTTTTTATTTATATTTTATTATATACGACACCTATAAAATATATGAAAATTTTAAAAGTAATATATCAAATGTATGTAATTTACATAAAACCTAAGCATTTTTAATAATTTAATGTAATTAAGTAACAAAACATTAATTCAAATAACATTAGCTCAATATATAAGTTATACTAAGGAATTCATTAAAAAAACAAGTGATATATTTTCAATTTAAATTATATAACATAATAATATTCAATTCAAATAAAATATTTAGTACTTAATAACATGACCATATAGAGTTTTAGTCTTGAAAAATTACAAAAATAAACAAAAAAAATGATTTTTTTCAATAAAAATAATCACTCACGCACCCTTCCCGCATCGGATACGCATATCCAGCATATCGGATACGCGTATCCTAATTTTTTTTTAAAATTATTTACGAATTCGCCACGTGGCGTATCCGGTGTGAATCTCGCGCGAATCCCACCCGCACCCGCACCCGCACCCTAGAAGTATCCGATACGATGCGGTAGATTTTTTAGAAGAATTCGTGCATCACAGTTCGCAGCATAATCGGCATCTGCTAAGGCCTGAATCCGAAAATCAAGAACAGGAGTAAACAGTAAACCAAGAGAAACAGTACCTTTTAGGTATCTGAGGATTCTTTTACAAGCCTTCCACTGAGCCTGCGTTGTGTTGGGGTTATACTGAAAAATATGCTTTTTACTTTGTATAACCAAATTGAATTTCTTATTTATTTACTGAAATAAATTATTTATCATTGTTGCATTAAATATGATTGAATGTTATATATATATTTGTTGCAAACATGTTCAATAAATAGTACGTGTTACATTGTAGTTAATTTGGTGATACCAGATCATGGAAGATCAAATTAACAGTTCCTCGTAACTAAGTACAAATTCACAACCTAGATGGAAATGAATAATCCATCGTGAAAGGTTGAAGTGTAAGGCTCAGATTGACTTTTCTTGACCAAGAGATTACACTAGTGCATTATAATGCGCTGAATAGGACCTACAGGAGGATAAATTTTTCGGTACTGAATATACAAGAATTAGACCTCAGTGGTTCGTTATTTCTTAATCTCCGTCCCTTAAATAGGATCGTGTGAAATTAATAACTATTGCTTTGACTTATGATGGGAAGAGAAACAACGCGATTCGATACCTTATTGTTGGGGTTATACTGAAAAGTATGTTTTTACTTTGTATAACCAAACTGAAGTTTCTTATTTATTTACTGAAATAAATATTTAATCACTGTTGCATTAAATATGAATGAATGTTATATATGTTTATTGCAAACTCGTTCAATAAGATAATACGTATTACGTTGTAGTTAATTTGGTGATACCCGATCACTGAAGATCAAATTAACAGCCCTCGTAATTAAGTACAAATTCACAACCCAGATGGAAATGAACGAACCATCATGAACGGTTGAAGTGTGAGATCCAGATTGGCCTGTCTTGACCAAGGGATCACACTAGTGCATTTAGGTGCGCTGAATGAGGACCTACAGGAGGACAAATTCTTCGGTACTGAATATACATGAATTAGACCTCAGTGGTGCGTTGTTTCTTAATCTCCATCCCTTAAATAGGATCGTGTGAAATTTATAACTATTGCTTTGACTTATGATGGGAAGAGAGTCAATGCGATTTGATACCTTATATCTTGGGCAATATTATTAATTACATGACGATTGCCCAAAATAAAGTCCAATTAATGAGAGAGAGAAGAAAATATTCTTGCCTTATTTTCAAGTAGTAATTTTCGAAAATTATGTGAGTAAAAGGAAGAAAAGATTGTCTTGATTTTCTTGTAGATATTTTATGGAAAGAGATAATTATTATCCCATAAATTCAAGAAGTCAAATCTTGACTCCTTATATTTTGTTAATTTTCGAAAATATCTTAGGTAGAAGAGGGGAAAGAGATTTTTATGGAAAATTTAATTAAGGAAAAAAAATATAGGAGATATATTCAAGATTTCTTGGAGACCAAGAAAAGATTTTCTTACTAATTTTTTACCCTAAAAAATTCGTCCACCCCTCCTCCCTATATATAGGGGATGATCTCTTCATTTCCAAGTACAATTCTATGTGTTGGAAATATTAGAAATCCACAAAGGTGGTAGCAAAGTATTTTATTTTCTCTCCATTAAAATCGTTAGTTGAAATCTTCCCACCAGATAACGCACGTGGACTTTGGGGATATATTTGGGAAGGCTCTTGGGTTGATTCATCCGTTCAATTCATCCATTTGATTCTTCAAGAGGTTAGTAATTCTGTAACTCCTAGTTCCGCATGTTTAGGTTTTACGTGAATTATGTGTACGCATGTTGTTTATTATTATGTTGAATTAATTTAGGATTAATTCATGCTAGTAATTAACTGTTTAATTTAAATATGTATTTAAATAATCACCTCGAATAGATTCGGGCACCCCGATTTCCCCAACACTTATATCTTGGGCAATATTATTAGTTACATGACGATTGCTAAGATTCAATACGGAGAATCGTGTAAAAGTACGGCTTGCTTGATTTGTCCCTTTGGTGGGCTCAGAAGCTTTATCATACCAAATCTTGCAAGTGAAAATTTATTTCCGGTATGGATAATAATGTTGAGCTGTCTTTACTCCAAGGACAAAGATATTAATTAATATAAAGCTTGTTCAGTGGCTTAATTAATTAGTGGACTAGATAATCTTAAACACGGGAAATAATAACCGGGAGCCATAATATTGTGAAGTCGTAATATGGGTTAAGATGGATAGTTCAATATTAATTTTATAGTGGAATAAATTAATATTAATTGGCTTGAATAATATTTGACTTATTATTAAAGATTCATGGCCCATTGGAGGTCTGATCTTAATTCTCCTAAAGGCCCCTCAAATAGTCCAATTTAAGTCCAATTAATGAAAATGAGAAGAAAATATTATTACCTATTTTTCCATGATAATTTTCGAAAATTATGAGTAGGAGAGAGAAACGATTTTATGGAATAAGTATTCTTGAGATACAAGTTTATCCTATAAATTCAAGAAAGGTAAAAGATCTTATTCCTTCCCTACACATAATGAAATTTTCAAAAATAATGACTAATAAGGAGAAGAAAATTTTGTTGGGAGATATTTTGGGAAATAGAATATATATATATTTGATATATTCAAGATTGTATCTTGAGGAAGAAGCAAGGAAATTTCCCAAAGACCCAACTAGGTCAAATTTTAGTCCCCCCTAGTCCTATAAATAGGGGATGAATTTTTCATCCCCAAGGTAATTCGATGTGTTGGAAAAATTAGAAATCCACAAAGGTGGTGACAAATATTTTTAGTTTTCTCCTTTATTCAAATCGTTCGTAAGAATCCTTCCACCGGTTTACGTTCGTGGACGTGGGACATATCTGAGAAGGCATTTTGGGTTGATCCATCGTCTCAACGGTTGTCTCTACAAGAGGCATGTAATCTCGTAACTCTTAGATTCCGCATGCTTATGATTTACGTGGATTACGTGTAAGCATGTTGCTAATTGCTTGTTTAATTATTATGTTGAATTGATTCAGGATTAATTCATGTTAGTAATTAATTGAATGATTTAAATATGTATTTAAATACACCTCGAATAGATTCGGGCACCCCGAATTTCCCAACACTTTGGAGTGTTTAAAAACTTAGAGAGTTTGTTGACACTATGAGAGATATCTGGGCGAGTAAGAGTGAGATATTGAAGGGTCCCTATGATACTATGAAAAAGAGTAGGTTGAGAGAATAGAGGACTATCTCAAACAGAGATTTTAAGGCCATGACAAGAGGGTTTGGGACACGGAGTAGACTTGTCAAGGCCAGCCTTTAGAAGCAGGTTTGTGATGTATTTGGATTGTGTGAGAGCAATGGAGGAAGGAGTGAGATGTTCTTCAATCCCAAGGAAATAGTTTACCTCCCCCAAGTGTTTAAGGGAGAAGGTGTGGCTGAGTTCAGTGATTAATTTGTGAATCTCCCCAAGGTTGTCTCCGGTGATGAGTATATCATCAACGTATACTAGCAAAAATAGAGATTGGCCATGAGAAGAAGATTTATAGAATAAGCAGTGGTCAACTTTAGAATGAGTGAAGCCACATGAAATCAGAAACCCCTTAAGTTGATCATACCAAGCCTTAAGGGCTTGCTTCAGCCCATACAAAGCTTTGACAAGCTTGCAAACATGAGTTGGATGTTCCGAACTTTGAAAGCCCTCTGGTTGTTGTATATAAACAGTCACTTTTAGTTCACCATTCAACAAGGCATTATTGATGTCAACCTGCTGAATTGACCATTTCTTTGTAACAACAAAAATATAACTCGCAAAGTTACAGGTTTAATAACAGGGGAGAACGTGTGGAAATAGTCAACACCCGTTGTTTGCTAAAAACCCCTAGCCACAAGTCGAGCCTTGTACCGCTCAATAGTACCATCCTTCTTGTACTCGATTCTAAACAGCGATTTCGTGGTGATGATATTCATGTCAGGAGACCACGAAACCAAATTCCAAGTATGGTTCCTCTCAAAAGGGCAGAATATTCAACATCCATGGCCTGTTTCCACTCCGGCACCAACAAGGCCTGAGCTACAGTATGCGGTTCAACAAGTGGAGATATAGTTGAGGTAGTGAGAGCTTTGGGTTTAAAAACTCCAACTTTGGCACGGGTGGTCATAGATGTTTGTGGGGGCAGGAACAACAGATGGATCAGGTAGGCGGATAGAAGTGTTTGAGGAGTAGTAGTGGTATTATCAAATGGATGTACAGGAGAATATGTAGAGGGAAATGAAGTATGAGCAGATGTAGAGGGATGAGGAGAGTGGGAGGGATTATTTCCTGCACTATAGTGAACAGGAGAATGAGAATGAGGGTTGGAGTATTTGGCAAAACTGGAGTATGTGGTGTAGGAAGAAGAGCAGATGTGATATGAATAGTTGAGAGGATGAAGGAGAGGAGGATGACCACATAGTGAGATAGGGAAACTCAGTTTCCAGAAATTCAACAGTATCAGATATGTACACTCTACCAGAGGGATGAAGACATTGATAGCCTTTGTGAGTAGAGTTGTAACCTAAGAAGATGCACTTAGCAGATCGGAATTGAAGTTTGGAGTTGTTGTATGGTCTAAGAAATGGAAAGCAAGAGCAACCAAATACTCTTAAATGTAAGTATTTTGGAGGGGTGTTATAGAGCATGGCATGAGGTGATTTGGATTGAAGAACTGGGGTGGGTAGGAGATTGATCACATGAACATTTGTATGAAAAGAGTGCCACCAGAATTTCATTGGTAATTTGGCCTTAGCCAACATAGAAAAACCCAACTCAATGATGTGTTGGTGCTTCCTCTCCACCAATCCATTTTGTTGATGTGTATGAGGACAAGCATGTCGAACAACAATTCCCAAGCTCTTAAACAGCTTAACCAACCCAATAAACTCCCCACCCATATCAGATTGAAAAGCCCTCACCCGTTTGTTACACTGTCGTTCAACCAAATTAATGAATTGGGGAATGATATGAGCCACATCATATTTTAGCTTCAAAGGATATATCCAAGTAAACCGAGTAAACTCATCCACAATAACAAGATAGTATTTGAACCCATCAATAGATTCAACCGAAGCAGGTCCCCAAACATCAGAGTGTAAAACATCAAGAGGATGTTGTGATTTATGAGCAACAGAGAAAAGATTTCTGGTGCATTTTCCCAAGTGTACAATCTTCACAAAACTCAAAAGAAGACTTAACAATAAGAATATTCAAAGTCTTCATGACACTAGATAGATTATCATTATTTGGGTGACCCAACCTAAGATGTCACAACTTCATCTTATTAGACACTGAACTAACAACACTGTTACATTCAAGACGTTTATTACAGCCTCTAAACGTGCGAATGTGCCCAATATCCAGCTGATATAATCCCTGATCAAGCACCCCTCTCAACAGAGTCTTGTGTGTTTTCAAATCCTTAATAAAGCAACAGTCAGCATGAAATTCAATGTAGGCACTGTTATCTTTAAGGAACTGAGAGATACTTAGTAAATTTTTAGTAATGTCAAGTACATGCAAAACATTATTCAAAGCAATAGACCGGTGAGGTTGTATGTTAGGCAAAAGCCAACATGTTTGATCTGAGCTTCAGAACCATTGATAAGGAGCATTGATACTCAAATTACCAAGCTGAGAAGTAATATGGTGTGTGGCTCCACTATCCACAAACCAATCTGAGGTAGGATGACCCTGAGAGGTAGAAGTTGCATCACGATTATTAGTATAATAGTGATGTTGAGTATGAAAATTATCAGTAGGAGTAGAGAAAGGTTGTGATCTGAGAGTGGAAGGATGAGCAACGTTCGACTGATACAGAGAGCCAGAGTTCGAACCAAAAGAAGATGATTGGGATGTCTGATTGTGAACTTGTTCCAGACCAGTAAAGTCGATGTCAAACCTCTTGAAGCATTTTGCAGCAATGTGATTTGGTTTACCATATAGTTGACAAATTACCTTAGGTTTCGAAGGAAATCTATTTTTCCCTTTGAACTTACCACCACCACCAGGTTGTTTAGTATCCTTCGTCGTCAAATTAGCGAGTGGATTGCCACCAGAACCAGTGTTGGAGACACCAGAGAACGTCTGAGAAGCAGTGAATTGGAGAATTCGCATTTCATGCGTCTGAAGAATAGATTGTACCTCAGTCAAAGTAGGAACATCACTGCTCGTTGTGAGATTGACCACAACCGCATCAAATTCAGAGCTAAGGCCGTCAAGTAATGTTGGGAAATATGGGGTGCCCGGATCTATTCGAGATGAATTTAAATACATATTTAAATTAATCAATTAATTACTAACATGAATTAATCCTAAATCAATTCAACATAATAATTAAGCAAACAATTTAGCAACATGCGTGCACGTAATCCACGTAAATCCTAAGCATGCAGAATCTAGAAGTTACGAGATTACATACCTCTCGTAGACACAACCGTTGAGACGATGGATCAACCCAAAGTGTCTACTCAAATATATTCCACGTTCACAAACATAATCCGGTGGGAGGATTCTCAACGAACAATTTTAATAAAGGAGAAAATAAAATTATTTGCCACCACCTTTGTGGATTTCTAATTTTTCCAACACATGGAACTGCATTGAGGATGAAACATTCATCCCCTATTTATAGGACAACCGGGGGGGCGGGGGGGTCGAAAATTTTGACCTAATTGGGAAATTTTCTTACTTCTTCCTCAAGATACAATCTTGAATATATCAAATATATTCTATTTTCCAAAATATCTCCCAACAAAATCTCCTCCTCCTTTCTTGCTCCTTATTTTCGAAAATTGCACATAAGTAGGGAAGAAAATGGATATTTTTCCTTTCTTGAATTTATGGGATATACTTGTATCTCAAGAATACTTATTCCATAAAATCTTTCCAAGAAAATCAAAAAAAATCTTTTTCTCTCTCCTACCTATTTTTCGAAAATAATCATGAAAAAATAAGCAAACTATTTTCTTCTCATTTACATTAATTGGATTTTAATTTGAGCTATTTGAGGGGCCTTTAGGAGAATTAAGATTGGACCTCCAATGGGCTATGAAACTTTAATATTAAGCCAAATATTATTCAAGCCCATTAATATTAATTTATTCCACTATAAAATTGATATTGAACTATCCATCTTAACCCATATTACGATTTCACAATAACATGGCTCCCGATCATTATTTCCCGAATTTATGATTGTCTTGGTCCACTAATTAATTAAGCCACGGAACATGCTTTATATTAATTAATATCTTTGTCCTTAGAGTAAAGACAACTCAACATTATTATCCATACCGGAAATAAATTTTCACTTGCAATATTTGGTATGATAAAGATTCTGAGCCCACCAAGGGGACAAATCAAGCAAGTCGTACTTGCACACGATTCTCCGAATTAAATTTTAGCAATCGTCATATAATTAATAATATTGCCCAAGATATAAGGTATTGAATCGCGTTGATTCTCTTCCTATCATAAGTCAAAGCAATAGTTATTAATTTCACACGATCCTATTTAAGGGACAGAGATTAAGAAATAACGGACCACTGAGGTCTAATTCTTGTATATTCAGTACCGAAGAATTTATCTTCTTGTAGGTCCTATTCACCGCATCATAATGCACTAGTGTAATCTCTTGGTCAAGACAAGCCAATCTGAGCCTTACACTTCAACCTTTCACGATGGATTGTTCATTTCCATCTAGGTTGTGAATTTGTACTTAATTACAAGAAACTGTTAATTTGATCTTCTGTGATCTGGTATCACCAAATTAACTACAATGTAACACGTACTATTTATTGAACAAGTTTGCAACAAATATATATAATATTCAATCATATTTGATGCAACAGTGATAAATAATTTGTTTCAGTAAATAAATAAGAAATTTAGTTTGGTTATACAAAGTAAAAAACATACTTTCCAGTATAACCCTAATAATTTCCCACTTATACTCAAAGTTTGCTTTTAAGTATACTACAACATGTCTCGTGTTTTATGGGACATCTGATGTCACCTACACGAACCTAATAATATTTCTCCCACTTATACTCAAAGCAGATTGGCAACGCTCTTGACACACATTCCTTCCACATGTCTCTCGAATGTACTCTGAGGCAGACCCTTTGTGAATGGATCTGCTAGGTTGTCTTCCGACGCAATCTTTGCCACCTTTATGTCTCCTCTCTTAACGATTTCTCGTATAAGATGGTATTTTCTTTCTATATGTTTGTTGACCTTGTGGGCTCTCGGTTCCCTAGAATTTGCAACTGCTCCGACATTATCACAGTAAAATGTGATCGTGTTGGGTAAATCCGGAACAACATCCAAGTCCACTAGGAAGTTCTTGAGCCAAACCGCTTCTTTCGCTGCTTCACAAGCAGCTACATATTCGGCTTCCATGGTAGAATCATCGATGCATTTCTGCTTAACGCTTCTCCATGTCATGGCTCCTCCCCCCATGCAAAACACACTACCCGAGGTTGACTTTCTGGAGTCCATGTTTGATTGAAAATCTGAGTCTGTGTAACCGATGGGGATTAGACTGTCTGATTGATAAACTAACATTTTGTCCCATGTCCTCTTCAGATACTTCAGAATGTTTTTAACTGCAGTCCAATGTTCTTTCCCAGGGTTGTTTTGATATATTGCCACCATGCCTACGGCAAAGCAGATATCCGGTCTCGTGCACAGCATTGCATACATGAGGCTTCCTACAGCCGAAGCATAAGGAATGCCTTTCATGTCATCTATTTCCTTTTGTGTCTTGGGACACATCTCCTTGGATAGATGGATTCTGTGTCTGAAAGGCCCAAAACCTTTCTTGGAATCTTGCATGCTGAATCGCTTCAAAACGGTGTCTATATATGAGGCTTGCGAAAGCCTGATCATTCTTTTCCTGCGATCTCAAATGATCTTGATCCCTAGGACATGGCCGGCTTCTCCTAAGTCCTTCATATCAAATTGTTTTGACAGCCATGTTCTTACGTCTAACAACACCTTTACATCGTTCCCGATGAGCAGAATGTCATCTACATATAGTACCAAGAATACCAAGGCAGTTCCGTCACGCTTTTTATAAACACAACTTTCGAAATTATTTTGATCAAAACCGTAGGGTTTTATAACTTGATCAAAACACTGATTCCAAGCACGGGATGCTTGTTTTAGCCCATAAATGGACTTCTTAAGCTTGCAAACCAGATGCTCTTGGCTTTTTTCAATGAAGCCTTCGGGTTGTTGCATATAGATTTCTTTGTCAAGACTTCCATTAAGGAAAACGGTCTTGACATCCATTTGTCAGATCTCAAAGTCTAGGTGCGCACCAATCGACAAGAGAATGCGGATGGACTTGAGCATGGCTACGGGCGAAAATGTTTCCTCATAATCGATCCCTTCTTTCTGAGTGTACCCTTTCGCCACGAGTCTTGCCTTAAAGGTTTCAACCTTGCCGTCCGGTCCCCTTTTTTACTTGTATACCCACTTGCATCCAATGGGTTTTACCCCATTAAGTGGTTCGACTAGTTCCCACACTTTATTGTGATCCATTGAACCCATCTCGGCTTCCATTGCGGTTTGCCAAGAATTTGCATCATTATCTTGAATCGCCTCGTTGTAAGACCATGGGTATGATTCTTCTCCTGGGATCAAGTCCGAGGGCTCTCCTATCCCCAAGA
Organism: Stenogyne calaminthoides; assembly: GCA_037126765.1. Lineage (NCBI taxonomy): Eukaryota > Viridiplantae > Streptophyta > Magnoliopsida > Lamiales > Lamiaceae > Stenogyne > Stenogyne calaminthoides. Next base: position 2,620,598 of record JBBCBC010000032.1, read on the forward strand.
ATCGCTCGGGTTGTCGGACAACCCTCCCACTGCGATGAGGTTCTGGTTGTGTAGGTGTGACGCTTTGTATATCGACTTGTAAAGTTGGAAACGGAGTCGGCCCCTTAAGTTCTTCTAAGGTAATCTCACTTCTAGGCTTTTTATCGTTCATATAGCATTCTTCCAAAAATCTAAAGTGCGTACTAATTACCACCTTTTGATCTTCGGGACCATAGAACATGCATCCCTTTGTTCCCTCAGGATACCCTATAAAACAACTGTTGGGATATTTTAGTTTTGATAAATTATGCCAAAACATTATCAACTTGTGTTATTAAAGCTAATTTACAGGTAACAAGTTAAGGGGGAACGAGAGAACAAATTGAGGGGAAACTCACGAAATCATAAGAAGATGATCAAGATCAGATGAGTCAGATGAGTTCCGGAGTTAGCTGATGAGCTGAGCAAAATCAGAAGAGAAGAAAAGCTAAAGCCAGCAAACCAGAAGAGAAGGTTGCAAATCAGAAGATGAGCAGAGGAGACTGATCAAGATCAGACGTGATCGAGATCAGATATGAAGAAGAGCAGATAAGACTGATCGAGATCAGATGTGATCAAGATCAGATATGATAAACTGATAAGCTAACCTGATGTACTGACCTGATGCTATCCTGATATGTTGATCTGAAGAAGTATTGATCTGATCAGTCGAGCTGATCAGATCAGACAAGAAGAAATCAGATAGCCTGAGTCAAGTGACCTGATGGTCAGAATGTCTGAATTCAGAAGAGATGAACTCAGTAAGCCTGAGTATCAGTATGCCTGATCAGACAAGGTCCGCTGAAGAGGAAGTCTGCTGAATGAAGAAACCTGAGGCTCAGATAACCTGAAGGCTCAGATAACCAAAAGGCTTAGATAGCTCAGAAAACCTGAAGGCTCAGATAGAACTGAAGATCCTGAGACTCAGAAGAAACTGAAGAATATAGACGTTAGATTCAGCTGATGTGGACCAATGAGAGGAAGATTACAAGCCTGAAAAAGCTGCAAAAAGCTACAGAATAGTATGGATTTGAATGAGATTCTCTCCAACGGTAACATTCAAATCCACACTATAAATACAAGTTCTTCCTTCATTCTAAAGTGTGGAAAAGCGTGGAAGAGTGTGAAAAATACCATTGAAGCTACAGAGCCAAATCATCTAGCATCTCCACCATAGAACACCGAGCAAGAAATACAAGCATATATTCAAAAGTGTTCTACCCTAGATCTAAGCACAAATGTAATATCCTAAGCTTAGAAGAGACTTTCTCATCCTTAGCATCGATGCTAAACAAATGTAAGGGAAAATCTCAACCTAGTTGGAAACCAAACAAACCTTTACCCAAACTCAAAGTTAGGTTAAGTTTGTCACCGCAAGATTTCAGACTAGGGATTCTAGTTTATGATTTCTGGGTTAAGTGTGAACTCGGTAAACATCTAGCAATCCCGAAAGGGAGGGTAGGCGATCCCTTGAGGGAGATAAGTCCCGTTTGAGTGTGAACTCGGTAAACATCTATAGGCAATCTCGTGAGGGAGATAAGTCCCGTTTGAGTGTGAACTCGGTAAACATCTATCGGCAATCCCGTGAGGGAGATAAGTCCCTCAGGTTAAGTTCGGTTAAGTTCGGTTAAGCAGGTTAAGAAGGTGCCCCTGTATTAAGGGAAGAGTGGATGTAGGATGGGTTTCGTCCGAACCACTATAAAATCGTGTGTTCTTTACTGCTTTATGTTCTTACTTATCATATGCATTTGATTATAAGCAAAGCACTACACACATGTTCATAAAAGCGAAAAATTAGGAATCACTCTGCCCTCACCCCTGTTTTATATGCATTACACGAAGTCTTCCGCACGCGCATGGGGTTTTCTATCAAAATTTCGGGACCTACAACAACCTTAATTCCGAACGTGCATCCAATTTATAGGCTTCCTTATCCAACACGTATGCCGGACACCCCCAAATCCTCATGTGTCCTTAGCTGGGCTTGCGCCCCATCCACAATTCTCTAGGGGTTTTGGGAACCGATTTGGATGGCACTAGGTTTAAAATGTAAGGTGTTGTTTGCAAGGCATAACCCCATAACGATTTTGGTAAATCCACATAACTCATCTTTAACCTTACTATTTCTAAAAGCATTTTGTTTCTTCGTTCTGCAACCTCGTTTTGTTGAGGGGTACCGAGTGCAGTCAACTGGGTTGCAATCCCTTCATCCGACAGGTAGTTCAAAAATTCATCACTGAGATATTCGCCTCCACGATCAGATCGTAGAAACTTGATTCTCTTCTCCTTATGATTCTCTGCTTGAGCCTTAAATTCTTTGAATTTATCAAAGGTATTTGATTTATGCTTCATTAGGAAAACGTATCCATAGCGTGAGTAATCATCGATAAACGTAACGAAATACTCGTAGCCACCTCTAGCTTTGATTTGAATTGGACCACATACGTCGGTGTGAACGATCTCTAACACTTCTTTAGCTCTAAGCCCCTTGGCTCCAAATGCCTTCTTGGTCATTTTACCCTCCAAGCATGATTCGCAAGTTGGAAATGGTTCAATCAGGAGGGACTCCAATGAACCATCTTGGACCAATCTTTGGATCCTTTTCGGGTTAATATGACCTAATCTTAGGTGCCAAAGAAGTGTCTCGTTCACGTCAGTCGAACGTTTTCTTTTATTACTTGAAATAGTAGATGTGTTATAAGATGCATTCTGTGAGTGATGTGCACAGTTAATAATATAGAGATTGTTCTGTAAAGTCCCATGACAGATAACCACATCGTTACGAAAAATAGTAAGATTTTTATTAAAACGAACAGAATATCCATCAGTAAATAGTTTTAGAAACAGAAATAAGGTTTTTTACGAAAAAATGGAACACAAAGAACATCTCTTAAAATTAAATTGTTGTCTTCAAAAGACATGTGCACGTCTCTCATTGCTTCAGCTACCGCTCTCGTAGCATCGCCTAGCGTGATGAGGATCTCACTCCTACTAAGTTGTCGGATCCGCTTGAACCCGTGAAGTAAACATGATCAGTGGATTCCATATCAACTACCCACGAATGAGAAGTATACGCTTCTAAATAAGTTTCAACAACTAGTGCATGAGAATTACCTTTCTTTCTGGCCCTTTTGGGGTTGGAAAAGGCAAACCTCCATTGTCCTCTTTCACCGCAATCGAAGCACTTCCCCTTTGGATCTTTCTTGACACCACAAGCATTCATCATCTTACCATTGCCCTTGGCAACAGTTGAGTTTGATTGCTTATGGCTTTTGGTCCTCTTCTTCTTCTTGCCTTCCCTTGGCCTAGAAGATGAAGACGGACCTCTTGTCGTCAAAGCTTGAGTTTGGTGCCCCATCAATATCTCTGCTGAGACCAAAGCTTGCAACAAAACAGCTAGCGAGGCCAAAATGCTCAAAACTTTTGGGCAGAGAGTGGAGTACCAAATCGATCTGGGTCTCCAGATCTTAATCTGCACCCAGAACCTCATGTTTGTTCAGATGGGCCATCAATTTTGAGGATGTAATCCCTTACGGGGTTGTCCTCCACCTATTTTCAGCGAAAACATATCTCGCAAGGTGATCTGACGAGCCCCGCGCTTTTGGCTCGTCAGTTGGCTCATTTGGTTTTTGGTGTGTCAAGAATCCACTTGTGCTTTTGTGCAGTTAGGACAATTATAACTTTTCGTTTCCAATCAACATAGTTTCCTATACAATTCTATTGACTTTAAGTATATTAACAGTGGATTAAAATGTTGCGACATGCTAAATTGAAATAAACATACATCTTGTGTCAATATTCGGATCAACACAAAGAAAATCACATAATTCGATCACATAATTCATATTGAAATCTCAAAAAAATATGAACATGCATCAGCCAACATCTCAAAACAGTTTTAAATGAGCCTCTTAGGAGGGTTATCATTTAAATCACATCTAAGCAGGTTACAAACAAGAACAGTTACAAACCTTTAATATCCAGATTAATAGTTGGCTCCCACTTGACCAATATAAAATTGACAGGGACTTCGGAAGTATATGCATATCAATTTTATACCTAAGTAATAACCATGATTAAATACAAAATTACTACTTTATTTTGATCGAGCCTCTTGGGAGGGTCATTGTCACCACTAATAATAATTCACAATCATCCTTTTGAGAATTTATTCATGTGAAAACTTTCTTTTGGCCGTCCCTTAGGGGAATTTCTTCAAAAGATTTCACAAATAAATAAATCATGGAGGTCAAAATTAATTCGATTCAAAACCGAATTAATTGTTTAAAACATACTTAATAATTTTTGAATTTGAGATTTTTCGTTGGGCAATTCTCATGCAAACACATTTAAACAAATTAAATAAAGCATAAGAAAAAACAACAATAAATCAAGCAAAGCAAAAAATAAACATATTGGGCACAAATTATCCAACTGTCATGGTTTGATTTTCCTTGGCTTGACTTTCAAGAAACGCCATCTTGAATTTATCCCACTTGTTCGTCTTGAAAATAATTTCGTCTCGAAGCGCCACGCCAAGTAGCTCGCAGCCGGGATGCAAGCCCGCATCCGGCTTGCCACTTGGCCGAGCGACCGCGCCCATGCGCCTAAGCGTAGTGCATGTCGCCCCATGGATCTCGGCAGCATCGCACGGCAGTATCGACGGTTGCGCCCAAGCACGCGACCGTGCACACATGCGCTCCCTGTCCCTCGGCATGCCGCCTTGACCGCTTGAGAACGGTGTCGCGCGCACCCGTGCCTGCCGCCTGATTGCGCCCGTGCGTGTCCAAGCCAACCCCGCCCGACGCCGTGCGCCGTGCCCGTCAGCGCGCCTGGCGTCATCCACCTCGCACGCGTACGGTTCTGGGTCGTCTTAATTTCTCGTTTCCGTCTTCGTCTTCGATTAAGTTACAATTTATTTAACGAGAAAATAAATACACCTTAAATCTAGACTAGTCTATTACATTGAACAAATCAAAAAGCCTAATCTGCTCGTGGATTTTCTCTCGAGAAAAACAAATTCGAACGAGTCGAATTAAAACCATTTATACGCAAGAATAAATAAACACATTAAATACCATGACAATTTGATACCTGCAAAACAAATCTAGCAATTCTACTATCCAATTTTCAATTTAATGGCCAACATAATTTAAATAACAATTTAAAAGTCAGAGCTCGAAACCGAAGCTCTGATACCAGTTGTTGGGAAATAGGGGGTGTCCGGATCTATTCGAGATGAATTTAAATACATATTTAAATTAATCAATTAATTACTAACATGAATTAATCCTAAATCAATTCAACATAATAATTAAACAAATAATTTAGCACCATCTGTGCACTTAATCCACGTAAATCCTAAGCATGCGGAATCTAGGAGTTACGAGATTACATACCTCTCGTAGAGACAACCGTTGAGACGATGGATCAACCCAAAGTGCCTTCTCAAATATATCCCACTTCCACGAACGTAATCCGGTGGGAGGATTCTCAACAAACGATTTTAATAAAGAAGAAAATAAAATTATTTGCCACCACCTTTGTGGATTTCTAATTTTTCCAACACATTGAACTGCAGTGAGGATGAAACATTCATCCCCTATTTATATGACAGGGGGGGGGCGAAAATTTTGACCTAATTGGGTCATTGAGAAATTTTCTTGCTTCTTCCTCAAGATACAATCTTGAATATATCCAATATATTATATTTCCCAAAATATCTCCCAACAAAATCTTCTCCTCCTTTCTTGCTCCTTATTTTCGAAAATTGCACATAAGTAGGGAAGAAATAAGATCTTTTTCATTTCTTGAATTTATGGGATAAACTTGTATCTCAAGAATACTTATTCCATAAAATCTTTCCAAGAAAAAAAAATATCTTTTTCCCTCTCCTACCTATTTTTCGAAAATAATCATGGAAAAATAGGTAAAATATTTTCTTCTCCTTTTCATTAATTGGACTTTAATTTGGGCTATTTGAGGGGCCTTTAGGAGAATTAAGATTGGACCTCCAATGGGCTATGAAACTTTAATATTAAGCCAAATATTATTCAAGCCCATTAATATTAATTTATTTCACTATAAAATTAATATTGAACTATCCATCTTTTCCCATATTACGATTTCACGATAATATTTCACGTGTTTAAGATTGTCTTAGTCCACTAATTAATTAAGCCACTGAACAGACATTATATTAATTAATATTTTTGTCCATGCCGGAAATAAATTATTATCCATGCCGGAAATAAATTTTCACTTGCAAGATTTGGTATGATAAAGATTCTGAGCCCACCAATGGGACAAATCAAGCAAGTTGTACTTGCACATGATTCTCCGTATTAAATCTTAGCAATCGTCATATAATTAATAATATTGCCCAAGATATAAGGTATTGAATCGAGTTGATTCTCTTCCTATCATAAGTCAAAGCAATAGTTATTAATTTCACACGATCCTATTTAAGGGACAAAGATTAAGAAATAACGGACCACTGAGGTCTAATTCTTGTATATTCAGTACCGAAGAATTTATCCTCTTGTAGGTCCTATTCACCGCATCATAATGCACTAGTGTAATCTCTTGGTCAAGACAAGTCAATCTGAGCCTTACACTTCAACCTTTCACGATGGATTGTTCATTTCCATCTAGGTTGTGAATTTGTACTTAATTACAAGAAACTGTTAATTTGATCTTCTGTGATCTGGTATCACCAAATTAACTACAATGCAACACGTACTATTTATTGAACAAGTTTGCAACAAATATATATAGCATTCAATCATATTTGATGCCACAGTGATAAATAAGAAATTAAGTTTGGTTATACAAAGTAAAAAACATACTTTCCAGTATAACCCTAACAAGCAAGTGTAGAACCAAATCATTATCAAAAAGGACGTGACCGGCTGCTTGAAGACCATCTGTTATACTCAGAAGAAACTGATCACGTCTATGCCATAAAACCGAAGCTTCATCCAAAGAAACCAGATCTGGAATCGAGGAAGCCTTGCACAGAAGAACATCTTCATAACCATGTCCTTTCACAGTAGCTAACTCCTGAGATTGCCAATACATGTAATTAGTCCGATCTCGGCGGATATGTAGAGTGATGAAGGTAGGGAGTTTAGTCATGATGAAGAAACGGAATAAATCATCTAGCATATATAGTAATGTTGGAGCACATAAATGTTCTGCGCGCAAGAGGTCTCGGGTTTGTAACCCAGCTCTCGACTGGACATTGCATAATTTTAAATTTTTTTAATTTCAAGCCAAGCCACACAATATGTATTCATCTCTAACAAGTTGTTCATCTCTAACACTAACAACATTAATCCTAATAAATTAACACTAATTTATGTTTAAATCCTCACACAAGCATATTATCAAACACCTTGAGTGCATCAAACACCAATATATATACAGCAATATACATACACCAATACATACAACATGATATATATACACCAATATACATATATACACCAATATACATGATATACATATATACATCAATATACATACACCATACATACAATTAAACAAAGCCACTAACAACAATTAAACAAAGCCACACAATATATATATATATATATATAAACAATTAACAATATATAAACCAAGCATCAATTGTTCATCTAACAACAATTAATCCTAACAAATTAGCTAATTAATCAAACTAAACACAATTATATAAACATTTAATCCTAATATATATACATACTAACATATATATACATATACACAATATTAATTCAATATATATATACTAACATATATATATACATACATATATATATATATAGAAAAGAAAAACTACCTATGGAAGGAGAAAGCTAGGCGGCGGCGGCGGTAGGGGAGCTTGGCAACAAGACGACGGCGGCGGCGGTAGGGGAGGACGCGCGGCGGATGGTTCAATTTGGGGGAGAGGGAGGAGGAGGCTAGGGCTTCTGGTTCGCAATTTGGAGCTAATGGGAAGGCGACGACGGCGGTGGAAGGGGAGAACGCGCGGCGGAGTTCGATTTAGGGTAGAGGAAGGAGGCCGGGCTTCGATACTAACGGGAAGTACAATTTCATGTGCTGGAAAAATTAGTAAATCCACAAAGGTGGTGCAACATAATTTATTTTCCTTTTGTTAAATCGTTCACAAGAATCCTTCCACCGGATAGTCGAACGAGGGCTAAGGGAATACTTGGAAAGTCCTTACGGTTAGTCTATTCAGCCACACCGTTGCCATCCCAAGAGGTACGTTCACGTAAACTCGTAGAATTCTGCATGCGTAGGTTTTACGTGAATTATTATATGCATGATATGTTGTTGGATTATTATTTGAATTAATATAGGATTAATTCATGCTAGTAATAATTATAAGAATTAAATTTGTATTTAAATATTCACCCGAATAGATCCATGCAACTTATTCCCCAACAAGCGTATCGAGCCCACGGTTTGCCGCTCAATTTTAAATTGTAATTTAATTCGTTGACATTAAATTTGAAATTGGATAGTTGAATTGCTAGATCTGTTTTGCAGGTATCCAATTGTCATGGAATTTAATGTGTTTGTTTATGCATGCATAAAAACTGTGGTTTTAATTCGATTTGTTCGGATTCGTTTTTGCCTCGTGAGAAAATCCACGAGTAGTATTAGAATTTGTTTGATTTGATCAATGTAATAGACTAGTCTAGATTATAGGGTTTATTTATTTTTGTAAATAAATTGTAACCTGGATCGAAAAACAGAACGGAGACGGTAAGAATTAAAGGATGAAATCTGGAAACCGGCGTAGGCGGGCGCCGCCGAAAGCGAATATGTTAACGAGGGCGCGCGCTTCCAAGACGCCGACGCTGCGACAGCACGACGGGCGCCAAAGCGAGGCTACGGCGGGCGAAGCCGAGATCCGGTCATACAAGACGGGTGGGTTTTAGCGCGTACCGACGCGCGAGGCTGCAGCGGACGGAGGGGAGCGGATTTTGGGCGCTACGGCAGGCACGCGACGTACGCGCGGAGCCGAGAACTGCTGGGCGCCAAGGGGACGCGCGGGTGCCGAAACCATAATGCAGGTACTACCGCGAAGCCGCTTTGCCGGGGCGCCGAGATTTTATTTTTTCGAGACGACGAGCTGAGAAATTCGAGACGGTGTTTCTTCAAGATCAAGCCAAGAAAAATCAAACCATGACAATTGGATAATTTGTGTCCAATATGTTTATTTTTCTGTTTTGCTTGATTTATTTTGTGCTATCTTATGCTTTATTTAATTTGTTTAAATGTGTTTGCATGAGAGTTGCCCAAATGAAAAATCTCACCTTAAAAAATTACTAAGTATGTTTAAAATAATTAATTGACAATTTTATTCTGGATAATAAAATTGAATTAATTTTGACCTCCATGATTTATTTATTTGTGAATTCTTTTGGAGAAATTCCCCCCACGGGACGGTCAAAAGATAGCTTTCACATGAATGAATTCCAAACGGATGATTGTGGGTTATTACTAGTGGCGACGATGACCCTCCCCACGAGGCTCGTTCAAAATGAAATAATAATCATGTATTTAATCATGGTTATTACTTAGGTATAAAATTGATATGCATATACTTCCCCGAAGTCCCTGTCAATTTTATATTGGTCAAGTGGGAGCCAACTATTAATCTGGATATTAAAGGTTTGTAACTGTTCTTGTTTGTAACCTGCTTGAATGTGTTTAAATAATGACCCACCCCACGTGGCTTATTTAGACTGTTTTGAGATGTTGGCTGATGCATGTTCATATTTTTTTTTAGATTTTAATATGATGCATGTGATCGAATCTTGTGATATACTTGTGCTTATGCATATAGTTATTTATTTCAGTTCAGCATGTCGTTACCTTTTAATCCACTGTTATTATGCTTAAAGTCAATACAATATGGAAACTATATTGATTGAAAAATTATAATTGTCCTAACTGCACAAAAGCACAAGTGGATTTTTTGACACACCAAAATCAGATGAGCCAACTGACGAGTCAAAACATGCGGGACTCGTCAGATCACCTTGCGAGAGATGTCGTCGCTGAAAATGGTGGAGGGCAAACCCGTAAGGGATTACGTCCTCAAAATAGATGGCCCATCTGAACAAACTTGAGATTCTGAGTGAGACTCAGATGATTTTGGTACTTCACTCTCTGCCCAAAAAGTTTTTGAGCATTTTGGCCTCGCTAGCTGATTTGTTGCAAGCTTTTGGTCTCGGCAAAGATGTTGATGGGACACAAAACTCAAACTTTGACGGCAAGTGGTCTGTCTTCATCTTCTAGGCCAAAGGAAGGCAAGATAAAGAAGAGGACCAAAAGCCATAAGCAATAAAACTCAACTGTTGCCAAGGGCAATGGTAAGATGAGGAATGTTTGTGATGTCAAGGAAAATCCAAAGAGGAAGTGCTTAAACTGCGGTGAGAGAGGATAATGGAGGTTTTGCCTGTTCCAACCCCAAAAGGGACGGAAAGAAAGGTAATTCTCACGCACTAGTTGTTGAAACTTGTTTAGCGGCGTATACTTCTCATTCGTGGGTGGTTGATACGAGATCCACTAATCATGTTGGCTTCACGGGTTCTAAATGATCCGGCAACTTAGTGGGAGTGAGATCCTCATCACACTGGGCGACGTTACGAAAGTAGAAGTCATTGCAATGCTACGTAAGTGGCAAATATTGCAATGCTACGATAGTAACGATTATTGCAATACTACGCAAGTAGCAGACATTGCAATGCTACATGAGTAGTAGTTAAAGCAGTGGGAGAAGTGCACCTATCTTTTGAAGATAAAGTTTTTTTTGAGAATATCTTTATGTTCCCAGTTTTAGAAAGAATTCACTTTCAGTTTCTAAAATTCGATTAAAGGACACTAAGTTTCTTCTAATAAGAATGACATCATTTTTTGAAATGATGAGTGTATCTGTTACGGGACATTGATGGAAAATCTCTATACAATTAATTGTGCACACCACTCACGAAATGCATCCTATAACACATCAATTATTTCCGACAAAAGAAGACGTGAACGAAACACTTCTTTGGCATCTAAGATTAGGTCATATAAATCTAAAGAGGATCCAAAGGTTGGTGAAAGATGGTTCACTGGAGCTTCTCCAAGTTGAACCAATTCCAACCTGCGAATCATGTTTGGAGGGTAAAATGACCAAGAGGGCATTTGGAGCCAAGGGGAATAGGGCCAAAGAAGTGTTAGAGATCGTTCACACAGATGTATGTGGTCCAATGTCAACCAAAGAAAGAGGAGGTTATGAGTATTTTGTCACTTTTATTGATGATTACTCAAGGTACGGTTACATTTTCCTTATGAAGCATAAATCTGAGACCTTTGAGAAATTCAAAGAATTTAAGGCTCAAGCAGAGAATCATAGTGAAAAACGTATCAAGTCTCTACGATCTGATCGTGGAGGCGAATACCTCAGCGATGAGTTTTTGAACTACTTATCGATGAAGGGATTGCATCCCAACTCAATTGCACCGGAACCCCTCCAAAAAACGGGGTTGCGAGAGCGAAGAAACGTAACTCTTTTGGAAATGGTTAGGTCTATGATGAGTTATGCGGATCCGCCCAAGTCGTTAAAGGTCATGCCTTGAAACAATGGCTTATATTCTGAACTTGGTGCCATCCAAATCGGTTCCCAAAACTCCCAAAGAATTGTGGACCCCAAGCATGAAGCCTAGTATGAGACACATGAGAATTTGGGGGTGTCTGCCTACGTGTTGGACAAGGAAGCGTAAATTGGACCCTCGATCGTAATTAAGGTTGTTTGTAGGATACCCCGGGAACAAAAAAGGGTATGTTCTATGGTCCCGAAGATCAAAAGGTGGTCATAAGCACCCACTTTAGATTTTTGGAAGAAGACTATATGAATGCAAGAAGACCCAGAAGTGAGATTACCTTAAATGAACTAAGAGAGCAGACCTCAATGCCAACTGTACTAGACGATATACCAAACGACGTTTTTTGGCAACCGAGCCTCGTGAGAGGGGGAGGGTTGTAAGATAGCCCGAGAGATTCATGGGAATAGGAGAGTCCTCGGACTTGATTCCCTGACAAGACGAATCGGACCCCATGGACATATGACGAGGCACTCCAAGATAAGGATCCGTGTTCTTGGCAAACAAAGAATGAAAGCCGAAATGGGTTCAATGTTTCATAACAGAGTGTGGGAGCTAGTTGAACCACTTAATGGTGTCAAACTCATTGGATGCAAGTGGGTATATAAGAGAAAAAGAGGACCGGACGGGAAGGTTGAAACCTTTAAAGCGAGACTAGTGGCGAAAGGTTATACTCGGAAAGAAGGGATCGATTATGAGGAAACTTTTTCGCCAGTAGCCATGCTCAAGTTTATATGTATTCTCTTATCGATTGCTGCGCATTTTGACTTTGAAATCTGACAAATGGATGTCAAGACAGCTTTCCTTAACGGAAGTCTTGATGAAGAGATCTATATGCAACAACCCCAAGGCTTCATTGAAAAAGGTCAAGAACACCTAGTTTGTAAGCTCATGAAGTCCATTTACGGACTCAAACAGGCATCCAGAGCTTGGAACCAATGTTTTGATCATGTTATAAAGTCTTATGGGTTCGATCAAAATGAGTTTGAAAGTTGTGTATACAAAAAGCATGTCGGAACTGCATTGGTATTCTTAGTACTATACGTAGATGACATTCTGATCATCGGGAACGATGTGAAGGTGTTATCAGATGTAAGGTCATGGCTTTCAAAACAGTTTGATATGAAAGACTTAGGGGAAGCCGGACACATTCTTGGGATCAAGATCACTCGAGATCGCAAGAAAAGGATGATCGGCTTATCGCAAGATTCATACATAGACACTGTCTTGAAGCGCTTCAGCATGCAAGATTCCAAGAAAGACTTCGTACCTTTCAGGCATGGAATCCATCTATCCAAGAAAATGTCCCCTAAGACGCAAAAGGAGATAGATGACATGAAAGGCATTCCTTGTGCTTCGGCTGTCAGAAGCCTTATGTATGCAATGTTGTGCACGAGACCGGATATCTGCTTTGCCGTAGGCATAGTGGCAAGATATCAAAGTAACCCCGGGAAAGAGCATTGGACGGCAGTTAAAAACATTCTGAAGTATCTGAAAAGAACTCGGGATAGAATGTTGGTTTATCAGCCAGATGATCCAATCCCCATCGGCTACACGGACTCGGATTTCCAATCAGACTTAGATTCCAGAAACTATCTACTTCAGTTAGTGTGTTTCCATTTGGGAAGTCTTGACCATCAAATGGACGAGTGTGAAGCAAAATGCATCAACGACTCAACCATGGAAGTCGGGTAAGTAGGCGCTTTGTGAAGCGGTGAAAAGAACCGATTTGGCTCTGAACCTTCTTAGTGGACTTGGATGGAGTTCCGAATTTGTCTAGCAATATTTGCTAGGGGCAGTTGCAAATTCAAGGGAACCAAGAGTCCACAAGTCAAACAAACACACTAAAGGAAAGACATCTTATACGAGAAATCGTTAAGAGAGGAGATATAGATGTGGCAAAGATAGCGTCTGAAGACAACCTAGCAGATCCGTTCACAAAGAGTCTGCCTCTGAATACATTCGAGAGACATGTGGAAGGAATGGGTGTCAAGACCGTTTTACCCGATCTGCTTTGAGTATAAGTGGGAGAAATTATTAGGTTAGTGTAGGTGACATTAGATGTCACGGATTTGCCTAAGACATGTTGTAGTATACTTAAAAGCGGACTTTGAGTATAAGTGGGAGATTGTTGGGATTATCTTTGGAAAGTATGCTTTTTACTTTGTATAATCAAAAATCAATTTCGGACTTATTCTTTGAAATAAATTGTTTATCAATGATGCTTTAAATATCATTGAATGTTACATATATTTACGGCATAACTGTTCAATAAATCGTACGTGTTACATTGTAGTTAATTTAGTGATACCAGATCACAGAAGATTAAATTAACAGTCCCTTGTAACTAAAAGTACGCCATTCACGACCTAGATGGAAATGAACAACCCATCGTGAAAGGTTAAAGTGTAAGGCTCGAGATTGGCTTGTCTTGACCAAGAGATTACACTAGTGCATGACCGATGCCTTTGAATAGGACCTACTGGGGAGGATAGATTCTTGAACTGAACAAGGAAGAATTAGACCTCAGTGGTTCGTTATTTCTTAATCTTCGTTCCTTAAATAGGATCACGTATGATTGGTAACTATTGCTTTGACTTATCATGGGTAGCGAATCAACGAGATTCAATACTTTTTATCTTGGGCAATATTATTGGTCACATGTGATTGCTAAGATTTAATACGAAGAATCGTGTGTAAGTAAAATCGCTTGTTCGATTTGCCCTTGGGAGGTTCATAAGCTTTATCATACCAAATCTTGCAAGTGGAATTAGTTTCCGTATGGATAATAATGTTGAACCGTTCCTTGACCAAGGACAAAAGATATTAATTAATGGAAAGCTATTTCAGTGGCTTGAATTAATTAATGGGCTAGATAATCTTAAACACGGGAAATAATAACCGGGAGCCATATTGACTGTAATATGGGTTAAGATGGATAGTGCAATATTAATTATGTAGTGGGATTAATTAATATTTATGGGCTTGAGTAATATTGTGGCTCAATATTAGATATTCAAGGTCCATTAGAAGGTCCAATCTTAATTCTCCTAAAGGCCCCCTGAGTAGCCCAACATATAGTGCATTAACTGAAAAGGTGATTAAAATAAAATAAATATTGTTGCTTATTTTTCCTTAATATTTTCGAATTTTATGGATAAGTTGGGAGAAAGATTTTCTTTGAATTTTGTTATGGAATGAAGATATGTATTCTTGGAATACAAGATTATCTCATTAAATTCAAGAAATCTCCCACTTGGTTATCTATAAGGGAGAATTCGAAATTTTTGAAATATAGTGAGCAAGAAAGATTTTCTTGATTTTCTTGAAAAGATATTATGGAAGATATGTATTTCTTGAAATACAAGAATATCTCATAAATTCAAGAAGATCCAAATCTTGGATTCTTGACTCATCATATTTTCGAAAATAATCCGTAAAATAGAGTAGGTGGGATTTTTTGTGGAATATTATGATTATGGGAAAAAGAATATAGGAGATATATTCAAGATTTCTTGGAGATCAAGAAAAGATTTTCCCACGTTGTTTTAGCACAAAATTTTCGACCCACTTGGACTCTATAAATAGGGGATGATTCTTTCATTCCCAAGTACAATTTCATGTGCTGGAAAAATTAGTAAATCCACAAAGGTGGTGCAACATAATTTATTTTCCTTTTGTTAAATCGTTCACAAGAATCCTTCCACCGGATAGTCGAACGAGGGCTAAGGGAATACTTGGGAAGTCCTTACGGTTAGTCTATTCAGCCACACCGTTGTCATCCCAAGAGGTACGTTCACGTAAACTCGTAGAATTCCGCATGCTTAGGTTTTACGTGAATTATTATATGCATGATATGTTGTTGGATTATTATTTGAATTAATATAGGATTAATTCATGCTAGTAATAATTATAAGAATTAAATTTGTATTTAAATATTCACCCCGAATAAATCTGTGCAACTTATTCCCCAACAAAAATTTCCTTTGATTCGCGATTTGGGTGTATATATATTAATTATCAGACCTCTTGGACAGCGGTTCCGAACAGCTGTCCAAACTATGCCCTTGGACAGCGGTTCTAAACCGCTTTCTAAGTGTTGTACTTGGACAGCGGTTTTGAACAGCTGTCTATTTTATTTTATTTTTAATTATAACCGCTCTCCAAGCTGTAACTTGGAAAACTGTTTGAAAAAAGGGTTGTCCAAGTGCAGCTGTGCAAGCTTAAATGTGTAGTAGTGGTTACTTTAAGATAAATATGCAAGAAGTAATAAGAAAATCAATGTTGCAATGTGGGTACATATTCTGTTTTAAGAGGAATTTCCCAGTATAATTTCGCTGTTTTATATGGTAATTACAATAATAATAATAAAGAAAATGTGAAACTAAGTACTCCCTCTGTCCCAAATTTGTTTTCCTGTTTACCATCATACCCTTCCTTTTGTGAGCGATTTTTGTATTAGTAAATAAAATAATTAGCTGACATGTTAAAGAGGGGTATGATAGATTAGCATCTTATCTATCATACCCTTCCTTTAAAATTAATTTATCATTTCAATTACTAATACAAAAATCGCTCACAAAAACATGTGCAAGCAATAAATAGAAAAACGAGTCTGGGGCGGAGGGAGTATCATTTACAAATTGTATCCGAGAATATATGGGAAAATAATCACATAACTTTTCACCTTTTTCAAAATAGTCCTAAAAAAGTTTGATGCATGAATTGGTCCCAATTATTCGATTGTACCATTTTTGTCTTAAAATTGTCGGAATTGATGCAGTCGTTTTTTGTCATCCATTTCAGCCGGAAATCTTCAAATTGAATGGTCACACATGTAAGGGCACATGACCAAAAATGACGTTATATCGACAATTCTGCTAAATTTGGATCGAAAATGGTACAATTAAAGTAAAATTGAGATCAATTTCGTACATCAAACTTTTTTGAGACCATTTTAAAAAAAATAAAAAGTCATGAGACTATTTTGGGTTGAATCCGAAGAATATATAGGTGCGGGATTGGATTGAGCAATATGTGCATGGAAAGACTAAGATGCTTCTTTTTTTAATTCCTGTAATGAAAATGTGAAGTTCCTCCAATATAATAGGAGTAGTATATATTCATATCACCTAACCAGTAAAGAATCTCCTCCATGACTGCCATGGCAAAAACCCGCCTGCACTTACCCATCCATCCATTCATGTTAATGTTATCATCATCACAAAATGCTTGCATAATATTTGAAGGCAATAATATAGTAATCTTTGTTATTAATTTTTTTGAAGGCAATAATATAGTAATCTTTGTTATTAATTTGAATCTAGAGGCAATGGCACCTGAGCCTGAGACACAGTTTTCAGCTTCTTCCACCAATAGAGCAATTTAGAGCCATACAATGGGCGATTTCAAATTTACTTTTTAATCATTCTTGTAACAAAAATCTGGAATTCACCCATAGAATTAGTCGCCCAAATTCAAAAATACGTGGAAAAATAAAATAAGTAAATAAAATTTAAAGATTTAAAAAATTGCTCAAAGAGATGTGACTCATACTTAAAATGAAATTTTAATTTTAATTCAAAAATTATAATATAACATGATAATTTCTTTTCCAAATTAATTTAAAATCGTATCCACAATCCCTCCTCACCACATCTTTCTTAATCTATAAAATATTAAATGTATAATATCAGCAAAATCACTAGCCCAGTGAGGTCAGCTTCACAAAACTAACTCCACCGCACTCCTTCTTAATCTGTAAAATGTTAAATGTATGGTATCAGCAAAATCACTAGTTCAGTGAGGTCAGCTTCACAAAACTAAATATGAGGTATAAATAAAATGATTAGCCATAACAAATCACAAATAATATGTATAAACTTTTCATCATGTTTTTTAAATTTAGGTTACGCAGTTTTTCCAAGGATCTCTTGTAAATTCCACTGGATCGCCATCAAAGACCTCTTTTCAATCCCAATTTCTTTTCTTATGCATGTCTTGCAAAAAAATTCTTATAATGAATGTCATTCTTTTCATGTCATGTACAGATAAATAAATTATTCAAACAAAATATTTAATAAAGACAAAGTAAATCACACCTTAAATCTTAATGTCGTGGATGCAAATAATGCTAGGAAATATCTTTTCCGAAACCTAAAATAATTAAACAATAAAATTTTGAAATTATTAATATTAATAATAAAAAAAAATTGAAGAAAAAGCATATGATACCAGACAGTTGGAAACTAAAATAAATTTTGGGATAATCTTCTTTGCTGAAATTGATTTGAATGGACGCGCAGGGCGTTATGCATTTTTAGAAAACAATAGGAAACATTATATATTCAAAATTAATTTAGGAATTGAAAATAATTTGGGTTTAAAAGATTCAGACGGTTGAAATTTAAAAAGTTAGGCATACCATTTCAATTCATTAAAATAATATTGCATAAAATCGGAAGTATAAAATTTAAAGAACAGAAACTAAGTTTTTTAAAAGTATAAAAATTTGAAGAATAGAAACTGAATTTTCTAAATGGAAGAAAAATGAAAGAGTATTAGTGTTTAATTTTCACAAGAAGAGGGATGACACCGTTGCTTTTGGTCCAGAGAGAACTTTAATTTACCGTGAAAAATATCTTATGTAACTGTCTTTGTTAAAATCGATCGGTATTATAAGAGAAGAAATAGATTTTTAGTTGAGAAATATGTGGGATAAGGGTTATCTAACATAACCTGGACTTTTTTGAAATCCTTCAATAACAAATTTTGAGATACTTGGCTATAAATACTCAAAGAGAAAAAACGTGTAAACTATAATTCCTTATATTTATCTACAAATCTTTATTTAAAAACACATGAAATATTAGATAAAATTAAAGTTTTAATATTTAAAATAACTTAAAATTTAGGGGTGTTACACTTCTCACTTCTCAAATCTCGGGCATGATAAATGCTATATTGTGAATTTGTGATTAGGCCCATTAGATTTAGCCAGAAAAAAAAAAATTAAACTGAAATCTGCCTAAAGCCGTGGAGCCTACCTAGCGACTTGGTCGTCTAGGCGGCGCCTGACACCGGTGACGATTTTTTGGCCGATTTTGGGGAAATCAGGGCAGCCGCCGACCGCCTAGCCCAATTCATCAAACAACGTGAATGTTCTCTCGTGGTCGACCATTCGGTAAGCATCATTACGAAGTTACCGTGTTGTACTGTGACATTTTACGTGAAAAGCCCTTTCACCCGTGCTCCACTTATATAATCAGCACAAAAATTCGAGTATTTTTATAAAATTCCGTAGACATAATTCCAACTTTCACGACTAGATACATGTGGTCATTACATTAGTTAATGATTTGTGGTTTTTCTCTTACCATTCAAACAATCACCGATGAATTCACTGTTGTGAAGATCAAATTCACCTTTAGATCATTTTATCCAAATATATAACCTTAAGTTTCAAATTCAACCTTAAAAACAATGCTTTTGGTATCCTACATATGAACGTTTTAGCAGACAGACTAGCATCATTGCACCAGTAGATCAATCCAAATGGGAGAATAGTATATAACAAGTTCTATAAACTTTAAGATAGAAACAATGGAAACAGGGAAAGAATACAATGAAGCAAGCAAATGGGAGCATTCTAAACCGTGAAACCGAGGTTGTGGGAGAACTTATATCTACATCATTATTAATTTATTATAATAAAATCTAGACAAAAACTCATATGAGACGGTCTCATGTATGAGACGGGGTACAAGTCAATACAAATCACACTCACCCCTCCCAAAGTGTTAAAGCATCAATACCCTGTCTCATCATGAGATGGACTCATGCAACTGTGCCTCTAAAATCTATAGATCTTTTAAAGAAAATTATGAGACATTTTCTGATGAACTCAGAGCAACCTTGACATTCTCATAAACTCGTGCACACCACATTATGACAGTTCTTCATCAACTGGGTTACTCTCAAAATCAGCACAAGTTAAAGAGTCTCTTTTTTAACTATACTCCTATAAAGAAACCCAGTCAAACTATTTCATAAGATCATCATTGAGAAATGCAAGTAAGCATGAGAGATTCAAACACACAAAAGGCTATGTTTGCTTACAGCTTCCCACCACACTTTTATTATTTCAAATCCAAATTCTTGTTCGTTTATCCGAATTTTAGTTTAGGATTTGAAATCCTCTACAAAAATTACCCATAATGCCCACAGTTGTTAAAGGCGCAAGGGGAACCGAGGCTCAAGCGCGCCTCTTGCACATTAATGCTAAAACTCACAAAAAGATTGCATTAACTTTAATTAACATATTAGCACATAATGAACTAATCAATTGAAGTTCAAAAGCACATAATAACTCAAAATGACACAAATTGAAGGCATGAACTTCAATAATAAGTAGCAAACTTCAAAGGAAAACAAGCAACTAACAATAAATATTAAAAAAACAACGGCGAACAAGTAGCAAACTAATCATCCTCAGTATCACATGCACATCATTAGACCATTTTTTTTGGGTGGAAGAATAGGAAGTGAAAGAGGCATGCCAAGGCGCAGCATGAAAAGCGCAAAAGGCACCGTCCCCCTTATCCGTGGAGAGGCACTCAACCTTCCACATTGGGTGCTTTTAACTATGATAAATTGATAATATCTATAATACACCTATTTTATTTTTTTCAAACACAATTTTCAAGACACTATCAATCATTTATCGCCTACTTTTTTATTGTCTACAAAATTCAACACTCTCTCTCATCCTCTTTACTATACACGCTCTCTTCCCTACTTTAAACACAATTCAATGCACAATCAGTCATCTATCACCTTTATTTTCAATATCCTACCCTATCAAATCTTACAAAATCTACACACTCACAAAATCCCCTATTACTTTCATCAAATCTAATCAACTGGATATGAAATCCACTTCAATCCATAAACAAACATATTACATTCTTAATCACTTCCTCAGCTTCTTAATATGAAAGTAACATGTTAATTGGATAAACAACTTCACTCCCATAACAATAAACGTAAGAGTAAAAATGAGATGTCATCTCTCGAGAGATATCAGGTCGTCAACAGGCCAACAAACAAATCGAGAACATCATATCCCACAGGAAAACACTACCAGGACTTCATAAAATCCTTCTATGATTCACGAAAGTACAGAGCTATTCTATATCATAAACCAGTCTACATTTACACAATATCTAGTATTGCTACTTCTCAAAATCAAAGCAGAATCTTCAAGAAGAACCATAACTAATTGTAGCTTTTGAAAAACATACTGAGTACTAATCAAGCAAAATCTTTAAGTCCAGACACCTATGGATGACAAGACACCCATTCACCTATACAATTAGATGTATCATCTAAGCTAACCTCTGAAGTCTGAATAAAAGAGAAGCTTGTCAAATAATTGTTCAACCCCAAAAATCAAATAATCATATTGCTTAACCACAAAACAAAGTTGTAAAACCAGAGGACCTGAGAATAAGAAGCACATAATGATGATCACAAATTCCGAAACAAACAAAAAATTGAATATATATATAAGAAGAAATTAGATGTTGATAAGCATCACAACTAAATGCAAGTTATATTCAACAAGCAGCAATCTCAATACAAGTAATCTGGAGTTCCAACAAGAAGCTCTTAATTATTGAGAACATCATCTGACTTTATGAATTCTCACAAAAACACAAAACAAACTCATCCACAGAAACCCTAGGCAAAGATTTACTTCTTGTACTTAGCGACCTCGCCTTCATTGGGGAAAAATCCCATGAGCCTTCCGGCTGAATTCTGGTAGGCATACATAAAACCTCCCATTACCCCAATCAGACCCCCGGTCACCATAGATGGCCCCCGAATCCCTGGCTTAATCCCTAATTTATTCATTCAAAAAAAAAAATCAAATCATTCGGCATTCTTTGTAAATTGACTAATCAACAACTAGCAATCGATCAATTTTAACGATGAGGAAGATAAGGGGTAATACCAGATAGGTATCCGACGACGACGGAGACGCCGGTGATGGTGGTGAGACGGAGGTAGTCGAGGGTATTGAAATTGCCCACCGTCTTGGTGAAGGGCGGATTTCGATCTATCACCGGGTACTCCGGCTTTGCTAACGCCGTTATATCGGTGTTCATATTTTCTTCGTTGCTGCTCTGCTTGTTGTCCAACGACTTTTCTGTGTGTGTTAAACACAGAAACGTTAAACCATTTTTTTATTTCACCCACAATTTTAGGATCAAAGAATCAAAGATTATAGTTTTGTAGCAGGTTTCTTAGTTTAAGAATACTTCATTTTTTAAGATAAGGAAAATTCATTGATAATGAATAAAAGGGGGTATAATACAATGTACATATTACATAGCTTACTGAAGCTTAAGTAGGGAGCAATAACGAAAGTCCTAAAGTTCTAGTAACAACAGCGGATTTTCTGTGTAAGGGAAATTGCAACACGAGGGGAAATTCCAGCATAAACCAAATTAAACCCCAATTTTTCAATTGCAGATTTTCAACTAGGCAACAATCATAATACCCTTATCGTTTTATATTAAAAATATATATGCAATCCCTAATTTAACCACACTCTGCCGCCGTCACTTTTACATCTCTTTTTTTCGAGATAAAAAATATGGAACGCCGGTCAAAAAATATATCGAAAATCATCATATATTATTTTTGGCAAAATCAGTTGAAATTAACAAATTAAAAGAGAGAGAGAGGGAGAGAAGGAGAAGGAGAGCGTAATTTTACCAAAGATGGCGTGAGATCTGAGGGAAGCAGGTGGTGGATGGGAGGCGGACGGGAGCCGATTGAAGAAACTGGAAAGTGAAAATGAAGAGAGAGACAAGATTTAAGGCTTTCTGACCGGCCCTTTCTAATTTTTTTCAGCCTAGCCCAGCCCAGCCAATTTATCTTTCTTCTTGTTTCAACTGTAACACCAATTTAAAGAATGCTCATAAAAAATCCAGATTTAATAAATTCAAGTATAATTATAATATAATATTATATATTTTAATATCAATTCGTGAAATTTTAAATAGTATTTAAATTATTTTATCGTACCTTCAAATTGAAAATTATGAATTCGTTCCTGCAAGGGGGTGAATTTTTTATACTAAGTAAAGATGACGAAATTCTAATATTCTATTGGGGCGAAATGATAAAATTTTATGATTTTAAGATATAAATATAAAAAAAATTATGTACAAAAAATTTTAATCCCAAAAGGGGAGACCCCCTCCGCAGATCCATTCCTGCTAATATTCAAGAAATCAAATTGGTAATCCATATTTTCACATGAACGCAGATGAAATTTAAAAAATGAATCCGATGAAGAGTCGTAACAGCTCAAATCTTCACTGAAATCTGGATATGCTAAAACATTAATTTATGTGAAGCCATTAATGGGAAAATTTGAATTAATAGGAGAACATTATTAACGGTAGTTTTGTCTTTCTCTGCATGTACATAAAATACGTCTTTAGATTATATAAATATAATGTCTCCAAATTCTTTGTTATTTAAATTAACAAGATGTATAATGTACGCACACGAACTTTCGATTATCACAATTAAATCTACACTGCTATTAAATTGGAAATTAACAGAGGTGAAGAAGGTGGAGAGAAGATATCAGCGTTCAAACGTCGACGAACCCCCCGTCGGCCAATTGAAGAGATCTACAACACTGTGATGACGGAATTTGATTTGGTGCGGGCTAGGATTCTTAATTTCTAGTAACTAGTACAATTAAATGATTTATGCATAGGGGTGTAAATGAGCCGAGTCGAGTCGAGTAGTGCTGAACTCGAACTCAACTCGATTTAAATAATCGAAGCTCGAAACTCGACTCGAACTCGGTCAAGCCTAATTTTTTAAGCTCGAGCTCAACTCGAGAAGAAACTCGATATACTCGAACTCGGCTCAAGCTCGACTCAATTACCTATATAATTTTATAAAATTAAATATAAAATATATTATTAAAATATAAATATATATATATAGTAAAATTAATGACAAAAATTTGATATACTCGAACTCGGCTCTATATAATTTTATAAAATTAAATATAAAATATATTAATAAAATATAAATATATATACATTTAATAAAATTAATGGCATAATAGTAATTACTATGCAAGATCGATTAGGCTCGCGAGCCTCTCGAGCTGAGTATTTATGAGCTCGAACTCGATAACTACTCGAGTAGCTTGAACTCAACTCGACTCGATTATTGTCAAATCGATTTTGATCTTTTACGAGTCGAGCACGAGTAACTAGCGAGCTGTCTCGGCTCACTTACACCCCTATTTATGCAAATAATTTATTACTGAACTCGAGAATTGAATATCGAAAGAACAGTTGAAAATCTTTATTTATATAAATATACAATAGAAGTAAAAATGAAAGTTTCGTCAGAATTTATATTCAAACGTATTAATTTTGTAAAAAAAAAAATAGAAAAAGGAAACCATAGTTTTCACGGGCAGTTCACACATGAGAGTGTCTTTAGCATTTCCACATCACGAAACGAGATCACCTATTTCATAATTGATGTTCCACTTTATATTCTATAATATGGATAGATGGCATATAAAATAATAAAAAATATTTAATGAATCACTATATTCTGGGTTCAAGTACTAAAAATCCAAAATGGTGGAACACCAATGAAATGCAAAAAATTGAGCAGAAGAATCGAACGTCACAAGACAACCCATGGGATTTTTTTTCCACCTATATTTTAAAACTCGATAACTTTGTCATTTCTAACTTATATTAAACACACTATATATTTAGTTAACAGTCCTTTTATGATCTTTAATTTGAATTTATTTTTCATGTATACTTAAACTATTAATTTATAATTTGTATAATAATCGATTTAATTTAATGTTACTTTTTTTTTCATTTTATTTCTCAGAAAGTAGAAATAAATATGGAACATGAGTATATAAAAACACCACCTATCATAGAGACATCATTTTATGATGTATCATCACCATCTCATTTACGGGTAGTTAAGTCACACCACCTCATCTATGAGTAGATAAGTCATACTTATTTGTCATTCCATGCTGATGCTCCTTTATATTAGAACAAAATATCCTATTCGTCTATAAAAAAAATTATGTTCAAGGTAATTCTACTCCAATGACAATTTCTATATGTCTTTTTTTGGGTATTAATTACTTCATTACTATTTTTGTTACAATTTTGGCTAGCACTGTCTCCACCACTAAAATCATTCAGTAAAAGCTCAAGCAAAATGGAATTACTTCTCCACTGTTTTACTATAAACCGGTATCCACTATTTTCCAAATTAATCATCAATGTATCGCCTAGAATTAGAAATTAACTTCTTCCTTTGTCTTTTTCTCAGCAGTCTTTAACTCTAGCCACTAAAATACAACTCATACACCACAAAAATAGCCTTTTATGAGCATTTTCAGATCACACTATTCAAACAGAGGGTGATGCAATTGCAGCATTCCTGATAGCAGAAAATAATGATAGTGTATTTTGGGTGAATGTTTCTATAGGTGAGCCTCCTGTTTCCCTAACTTTTGGTCCCGAATAAGGGACTTGTGTTGACCCAAAGTTTGATCCTGAAAATTCATCTATATGAATGCACTATTATTGTATATAATTTTATCAAAAAATGTGTAAATTTTTATCCTCAACTATGGGATCATAGAGTGAGGGCATATCCAAGTACAAAAACCTGTTGTTCAGTATTGAAATTGTATGCGATGAAAATGTCCCCGCGTCAAATGGTATTCTTGGTCGCAGAAGAATAATTTTTAGTTTACAAGTGGCATATGAAACATGGGTGATGTTATAGCTACCCATTCAACCAATTAATTTAGGCGAAAAGTGTCATATGTTAATGTGATTTCCGTTTCAATATCAACAATGACTAGGCCAATATGTATAAGTTCAACTCTAACGTTGTGATGAACTGTGCCTAAATAGTAACTACGGAAACGAAGTTCACAAATTAAAAGAAGAGGTCATGCAGTTGACGTCGGCATACTGCAACAGAACAAATACTTATTGAAGAAAACTACGCCGATATTTTGTGCTGCAAAAAATATCTTGACCGAGGCCTAAGGAATTCTCGATGGTGACTTTGCATCTGGCTAAGTTTGGATGCTAAAGGCATAATACGTCAAATTGCAACAAAACAAATACTTGTTGAAGAAAACTACGATTCTTTGTGCTACAAAGGATTATCTTGACTGACACCTAAAAGGTTTCCTATGGTTACATTGCATATTTATTATAAGGTATAATGTTGATACCTTTTTCAAGGATATTACAGTCTTTTGAACATATTTTTATAGTATAGTAGTAATTTGCTCAACAAAACTATAATACTAGTTTTGATATGAATGTAGGATAGGTTAGTTTGAGTTTGAATCACAATTGGTCCAATAAGGACGTATAATTTAATTTGGGTTTCGATATTTGCATTTTTATTTTATTTTTATGTGTTTGATTTTTCAACAAGAATTTTATGATTTTGCTATAAATTTTGTTGCGCACCATCACAAGAACATGTAATTTTGCTATAAATTTGCTGTAGGTAATTCTTAGGAGTTTGCGATTTTGCTATAATTTCATTGATGTTGTGGTATGTATTATCTCTAATTCCTTTGGTATAGTTTTGAAGTATATTAGTATTCTGGCATGTGTTTATGGATTTATGATGATATAAAATTTAATTTTAAACATATTTATATAAGGATGTTATGGTAAATTTATACATGTCTAATTTTATCTTAAAAATTATGGGATGTGTTTGGAGAATTTTGAGGTGGGATAGTGGCACTTTAAATTGAATAGTGGATTATTAGATATTAAGATTTTGGCAATGTATTTTACAATTGTAAACACTCCACTAAGCCGCCAACGCAAACGAAAAAAACACGGAATTTTGGTGTTAGGACGAAATTAGAAAGGGGTACACAAAAATGAAGGACCCAGCTAATTAATGTGAAAAATGGAGGAGGAGCAAAAGGAATGTAGACCATGGAATTAACAGCAACAAGATAAGGTTTGCAATGTACGGTCGATGATTTCTTCCTTTAAACCTTCATTTTAGGGTTTTAGAGCATACTAGCGGCATATTCTCCTTTTCTCCCTCATTATATCAATGTCGGTTTTCTCTACCTCTCACGCTTCCTCTCTTCTAAATTTCGCCTCCGAACCTGTTAGAAACACCACCAGACGATGCTTAATCGTGACTCGAGTTGCGTCTTCGCATTCCAATCCGAAGATTTTGAAGTTGAATCGCCGCTCCAGGTACGGCCAACCGCTCTCGCCCTACGATGACGACGGTGACGGCTCTGAAGAAGTCGATGAAAAAGACGGCGATAGGTTTTTTGACGTACGTTTTTTTATCACCTGTTAATTTTGTTTATCACGACTGAATTTGAAAAATCGATGCCAAAATTAACAGAGTTCCGCTTGTGTGGACTTTATTTTCAATGCGTAGCTTCTTTACTTGATTCTATGGGCTTAGAGGAAATTATAGAAGGTGCATATGCTAAACTAAAATTTTGGATAGCACATTTATCGCCGAAGAGATTGGTTATACTGTAGATGAATTTTTAATATTTTTTTTCACCAATGAATCCTAAGGGAAGTTGTTTTGGATGAAACTGATTAAATGTTAACAGATTGATTGCAGATGCCTCAGGGTGTTGTTGGATAGTTTAATTTGATGATCTGTGGCATTGTTATTTTGATGCAAGGTTGCAAGTAGAACCCTAAATATTTGCATCTTTGGATTTTTATTCGATGTGTATGAACAGAGCAAGCTGTGGGGGTGTTTTTGAAAAATTGCAAGTGATTATAATCTCTTAGAATAGAAGTAATTTTGAGTGTTTTCAAATTCAATGATTCTACTCAAGGTAATCGTCTAGAATCTATAATATAAAAGTTGAGGAGGGTATGCTTCTAGGTGATTATAGCTTCTCACTAATAATTTATTCTATTCAAATCTTTTACCGAACACTCAACATCTACTTCATACAAATTTAGCTAACGCTCATCACTTCCACTATTAAGCAATTTTTTCTCACAACCACTAAATTAAATCACTTCCTCATAACGTAATTTTTTGCAAACACGTATATGAGTCCTCCGAGAAGAAAATTGATTAAAATTTGGTTTATTTAGCTAATGATTACCTATCCTGCTGCATGCTTTTTAGTTACTTCACTTCAGATGGCTACTTGTTCATATACGATTAGCTGATTCTTTAGGGCTAAACAATTTCATGTTTTTGTGGGTATCTACCAGGATGAGCTTGGAGGTGTTAAAATTTCTAAGGCTGATAGACAGAGGTTAATGTTGAAAGGAGCAGCTAAAAAGGGACAAGGTATTATCCAAAAACTAAGTAAAGTTTAAACAAAATCACTCAATTTATGGAGAATTCTTATAAACAGGTAGCACCAAGCACACAAGGAAAGGTTGGGATTCTCAATCATCAAGTCCAGCCCGTAAGCTTGAACCAAGTCAGAGCAAAAATTTTGCAAAGAATGGGAAACATACTCTAGATAAGATAGATCGTGATAGTTCTTACAATGCTTCCAGGAAACCAAGCAGCATTGTTTCTTCAAGCCCGAATTCCAAGCTAAAGGTATATACCTTTTTAGGTAGCTATTATATACCACTTGATATTATCTGTGATGCAAACAATGCTTTCGGAATATTTCAGGAAGGACAAAGCAGTAAATTTCGTCAATTGTCGGAAGAACTGGACTTGGAAGAAAGATATTTTCCCCTTCTTGATTATTTGAGCACTTTTGGACTCAAGGAATCTCACTTTGTCCAAATGTATGAGAGGCATATGCCCTCGCTTCAAATTAACGTTGAATCAGCAGAGGAAAGATTGGAATATTTGATGAGTGTTGGTGTGAAACACAAAGATATTCGAAAAATAATTTTGAGACAGCCTCAAATTTTACAATACACAGTGGAAAACAATCTTAAGTCCCATGTTTCTTTTTTGTATAGCTTGGGGATTCCAGGGTCCAGAATAGGGCAAATTATTACTGCCACTCCCTCGTTGTTCTCATACAGTGTTGAAAATTCCTTAAAACCTACTGTTAAATATTTGCTAGAGGAGATAGGAATTCAGGAGAAAGATATAAGTAAGGTTGTACAGTTAAGTCCTCAAATCCTGGTTCAACGAATAGATAATACATGGAACACGCGTCTCGATTTTCTAATGAAAGAGTTGGGTGCTCCTAGACAGAGTATTGTCAAGATGGTCACAAAACATCCTCAACTCCTTCATTACAGCATCGAAGATGGCTTACTCACTAGAATCAATTTCCTGCGAAGTATCGGGATGCAAAATTCAGACATTCTGAAAGTCTTAACTAGCCTTACACAGGTTCTCTTGTTTCTTGCTTTCTTTGTGTAATTAATATTACAGTAACACTTGGGTGCACCAGATGCACGACTAACACTGTGCAATAAAAACAACTTATACGAACAACTAATAGTTTTAGTGAAACAACTAATACCTTTTAAAATGCACTTGAGTTGCACGGTGGAATAACACTTGGGTGCACCAGTTGCACCGTGCAACTGGTGCACAACTAATATTGTTCAATGCAATATTGTTCAATGAAAGCATCTAACATTGTTTAGTGAAAGCAACTAATATTGACCAACTAATACATTTAGTAAAACAACTGATACCATTTAAAAATTCACGGTGCAACTGGTGCATAGAAGTATTCGCCTTTATATTAATCATACTTTTTAATTTGGTAATCTTTTCCCTGAAATTGTGCGTCGACTGATTAGAATGGTGTTGATATCTGCAGGTTTTCTCGTTATCGTTGGAGGGAAATCTGAAGCCTAAGTATATGTACTTGGTCAATGAACTGCGAAACGAGGTCCACTCTCTGACCAAGTATCCGATGTACCTAAGCTTGTCTTTAGATCAACGGATCAGACCCCGTCATCGGTTCTTGGTTTCATTGAACAAAGCCCCAAAAGGGCCATTCCCTTTGAGTTCATTTGTTCCAACTGATGAGAGTTTTTGTCAGCAATGGGCAGGAACTAGCTTAGATAAATATCTAGATTTTCGCCAAAGATTACTGCTCAAAGACTTGGCGAAGAAATATGAAAGACAATGACTATGACATTTTCAATTTCCTTTCTCTAACCTATTGACGGTGAAAAGCACGTATTCTAACTAATACGTTGCATTAAGAACCCTTTGACAAATTATATATTCATGGTATGGCTGCTTTTTTACTTCTTTCAATCTCACTTTCTTTTGGACATTGATGAAAAACAGCTATATGGGCTTCCTAATATTTAAATTATCTGCCAGGCCAAGGTCCAGGTTCTTTTTGAAGCTGGATAACAATTTAGTGGAGATTGCAAGGGCCTTGACTAACTTCTGGTGGTTCTAACAATCCAACTGCTTGTGTAACATTCAATCTCCATAATTCGAGGTAATGTTAGTTATTGTGCAACTAAATTTCTGCTTTGTGTTTTATCCATTTGAAATGATATTTTCTCCTTGTGATTGAATCGTCACCGTCTCTATTTTGCCTAATTAAACCCTTAATCTATGATATAGCCCGTAATGGTGCGTTCAGTTTGCTCGAGCGACGAGTGTGGATTATTCCAACATAAATTTGAGCAAAATGTGGAAGGAAAATAAATAGAATAAAAACTCATCCTAGTTTGGTTGTAGATATGTCATATGTTATCTTGACTTTTGGTGGAGAGGATTGGTGAGAATTTATGCTCAAATATTTAATCAAATGAAATTCGATTTGTATTTCAGAAGTCCATGTACAGTTGTGGATGCACTAAAATATTGTTGTAGCACATGGTGGAAATTTTATAAATTTTACATATGACTTAGTGTACGAATTAATAATACGATCTTACTGAATCTGATAGGATATGGTAATTTTACATATGATTTCCAAATTTGTTGACACATTTCTTGAATGTTACAGAGGTCAAGAAAGGACGAATATGTTAAGAGTGAAAGAGTGGTGTTATTGGCCTGATAAGAGAGTAAGGGAAGCAAGTGATCGATAGGCAAGGTCTTCCTTCAGCAGGTCTTAATCCAACAGTTATTTTGCCAAGGTAATATATATCGACTGCTTGCCTGTGCTGCTGATGCATAATCTTTAGTTATCAATTTTGTAGAAATCCATTTATCGCAACAGATAAATATCATGTTTCATTTATCCTTGCCTTTGGATTAGTTTTACCCACTAACCCGGTTTTAACCTTTTTTGTGAATTAATTGGTAATTTCTTAACTTGAATTCCTATATTTTCACACTGATTGGTTTTTAATACATGGTGAACAAACTTATTCAAGGATCGAATTTGATTGAGCAGATGTTTGTTGTATGTGCTTTATGACGTTGTTTCTTGTTCACTACTGTTCATATGAAATCGAAAGATGTGGCTTAATTATTGTGCTCGAATTGATATTTCCCTTGTTGTGTACTCTGCTTCCGATACATAACTTTCTTTCTTTTGTTTGTCTATCATTTTTCCCAGCATGATAAACGAGTTTAGTATGCAATCATTTTTTAGAGAAACATAATTCTAACTGACAAAACCACTTAAAATGTACTCTCTTCATCCAAATCGTAATGACATTTTTACTGTTCATAAGGATTTAGTGGAAGAGTGATAAAGTGATAAAGTGGTGGGGTAGGAAGAATTGTTTATTATTATTTTATATGATAAAGTGATGAGTAATTGGGGGTAGAAAGTGTTGTTTATTAATATTTTATGTGATAAAGTGATAAAGTAATAAAGTGTGTAAATAACTTTACCATTATGATTGAGACGAAAATGTGGAGTATTTTACCATTATGATTGGGACGGAGGGAGTAATAATATTAAGTTACAACTTACAAGTGACGTAATCTATTTAATACTAACGTGGTTTTACAGCATGATACTGATGTTTTGGAATTTAGAATATATGTTACTGCCATGAAGATTATCAATTACTCCTATATCAGTAAATCAATGAAAAACTAGAGATTTATCAAACCAAAACAAAAAAAGCAAGCAGAACTAAATGATAGCTCTCCAACAAACACATATAAATATGTAACAGTCCATGAACGATTGCTTAGAATATATATGCACAGACGCGGAGCTATGTGGGGCCAAGTGAGTCACTGGGGGCTGAAACCTATGGCCTCACTTGAACTTTGTATATATATTTATAATTATTTATTTTTAATTTGATGAGGTTAGAGGTTTTGGTTAATTTTAAAGTGTGTTTTCTTTTTCTGTTCAAATTTTATTATTATTCTTAAGGTGAGAAAGACGGAGCGAAAGGGAGAAAGAGATTTGTATAATTTATATTTTAAATATATATTAATTGTATTTGGCTCAATTAATATAAAGATATATAGTCTAAATAATTTTTGAAAATATATAAAAAAAATTAAAGTGCATTTAGATATATAATATTATAAATTGGGCCTCCCTCGGCGGAATTCTGGTCCGCCGCTTTATATGCATAAGCATTTCAGCACCGTAAAGACGATTATTTGTCTTTTTATCACCAGTATTTCTATTCGGAAACTTTTTGCTCATCGGAGAAGCTGCTACCATCAATATATGCATCGCACATAGAAATCGTATCAGCTTTATAAGCTCTAAATGTTGTTGTAGAATTAACTATTTTCAATTCATCATGATGCAGAGCAGTGAGGTTAAGACGATCGTAAAGGTAAAAGCATATATTCAAGCTTTTAATCCACAGCAAGTTGCATGTCTTTTTCTAATATAAATTTGCCAACTTGCTTATTGATGTGAATGGAAGTTTATGAGTTCTAGTTGAGTCTATCCAACTTTAAATAAAAGGAGAAATAGATAAAAGAAGAAGGAAAGCTGATGAAATAAAGCAAATGTCATTTTGTTCATACATTAATATTTTTTTTTTATAGTAACACAATTTTCAATATTTTATGTGTTATTATAAAAATAAATGTATGTACTAAAAAAATAAATATGTGTTATTTATTCTTATAATAACACATATTTACGCTTATAAATAACACTGGCCTGAGAACGAGTTAACCTACTTTGTCTTGGGACGAATACACGAATTTTCAACCAAATGAATAAAGATGGGACGAATATGAACATATTGTACGGAATTAAAATCCATACAATATTTATATACAAAAAGTTTGTCATCAATACGCCTATCTTCCTTATTCTCTGTGTCTTTGCTTTGAGAATCTTATTTCATAGTCGACCAAGTGGTTGTCATAGAACTGGACTCATTTAAAATCACACATCAACACAACTTATATAAAACTATATATTAATTAAATACAAAAACTAACCATCAGGTTGACCTAGTAGTGTAGGTTTGAGACTTTTTGAGAATATATTTCTCAAAAAGTCTCAAATTCAAACCTCAAGATGCAATCAATTCCTGAACTAAGTCACTCAATACAAAGCAAAATTCTGACTTGACTTGAAGTGGTAGTGAACGACAAGTTCTAATACTGCGGATTAGCTAATCCTTTAACCAGATACCGAGTTATAAAAAATTTAAATCCATATAAAATCAAACATTTTTAGTGGTAATACCTCGTATGCTAATAGGTAACATTTGAAAAAGAAACCTCGTGTGGGCAATTCGCAGGAGACTTACTCTTAATAAAATAAAAATTATATGCTTTGTATATATTTTGAACAATTAATTCATGGCAAAACACTTACATTCATTTCTTTTGGGCTTCAATTAAGAAATATTTCAATATCATAACTGGTTTGAAATTATGGATAGAATTTAAAATAATACAAATAT
Organism: Stenogyne calaminthoides; assembly: GCA_037126765.1. Lineage (NCBI taxonomy): Eukaryota > Viridiplantae > Streptophyta > Magnoliopsida > Lamiales > Lamiaceae > Stenogyne > Stenogyne calaminthoides. The sequence goes on from JBBCBC010000032.1 coordinate 2,654,142, forward strand.
ATACATTAATAATACAGATTCTTCTAAAATCATTTCTAATTTCCATCTTTATCAAGTGACAAACTCTAGGGTGAACAAATTTCATGCCACGAAATTAATTTTTAATTCATGTCCATGTGAAACTATCTAAAACATGACACTGATCAAGTTTAATGAATTAAAAAAGTGTATTGGAATAAATAAAATAGATCAAAATAATTTAATATCACACTATGAAATTTGTTCATGGAAGACCACACTTGTTGAGGGTATTAGAGTGGATATCTGAAGAATTAGCTTTCATGAAATTGATTTAATCTGTGGCTGGTGGTGTCTCTTTACCAAATCTAGTCATTGGTTGATCATGCCTTAAATTTCTGATCCACAGCGGACCAATCAAAACCCCATTTCTCTACATATCGACAAAGTAATATTTTAGTGCCCCTCTCTCTCAAAATGACAGCAAGGAGAGAGAAAATTCAAGAAATATGTGATTACGTTTAATCATGAATGAGAAATTTATGCCAATCCTTATCCACCTCAATAAATTATCAACAAATTCTCATGTGAGGATAGTTGTATCATGATTCGCATTCCATCTTTCCAGTTAGTCTAAAACTATCCCATCAATAAAAAAAAGATAAAGACGAACTTGTATGAAACAATCTTATACACGAAATACTCATATCATGTTTTAAAGCAAAACGAGACTTAAATACTAAAATGAAGCTTCGTAACTTCGTTTGATGCATGAAACTAACACATAAGACTTGTTAAAAAATAAAATCCTTTATAATTCATTTTCAAATGACAAATCGAACAATTTATTGATTATTTCACATGGGACCATGTAGCTCTAAATGATGAAAACACAAACAAGATTAGATGCCACCCAACATCCACCTTTTCAGCAAGATTTTTCAAATGAAAAAGACATCAAATGAGCCCACAAACACCACCACATCCACTGCATGTGTGGGGTCAAAATCTTAGCTTTACCTAAAATCCATGATAATAAGTCCCATTCAAGAAGATAAGCAAAATCATATGAACCAATCAAACCCTATCATCAACCACCACTATCATGCGACGTAAGACGGGCCGTTGCATGGAAAGGATCACAGGAACACATATGAAAAAACGTAACGACGAAATCAGGCATTCTAAGGTAAATTCACAGCTAACCAACGGTCAAACTAGTCAAAATAACCCGTAAAATAAGGTCATTTAACTCTCTATAACCCCGTCTTACACAAACTTAAAACATGTAATCACGTCTCTTCTACTGTAATATATACTATATTCTGTTTGGTCTCCCAAGTACCAACTAAATCCCTAATTTCTTCTTTGGGGCAGATGATTCAAAAAGAAAACTTCTTTACATATACTTGCCTGTATTGCATTGATTCTTCCCTATTAGGAGGGACGACTCGACTCTCTGATGTTTCTTCTAATCATATGTATTGTAGTTGCAGCATGACCTTGACTAGGCAGCAAGATGATTTGAATGGAATTACCCAAAAAATGAATTGTATTTCTGTTGACTAAAGATGTTGCCTTCTAGAACACGCACCTCTATAAACTCTATATATTCCCGTCTTTTCCAGAGACTATATAACTGCCGAGATGCTGCTTGCAACTGCAGACGCACAGGGGCTGTCTGGGAGACTCACTCCTTGACCGCTGCACAAAAGGTAAAACCAGATACAGTTACCACTAGTGCAATACTGATCAATGAAACCAACTAATACCATTTAAAAGTGCACTTGAGTTGCACAATTAGTTTGCTATCAAAATTTTTATATCAGTACATAAGAAGAAAAGATTTACAGAAAAAAGTAGTTAACCTCTCCTGGTCACCACAACTGGTAACTGGATATTTGGGGTTATCATCACAAGTCGAGCCGATGTTCAGAACGTCGAAAAGATGGTTGAAGCGTTCAGCTGATGGGAATTTGGGGTGATCTGCATAATTTGATTCAAATATTTTTATATAAACACCAAGAAAACAGATTCACGACAAACTCAAAGAAAAGACAAAGAACCTTCTGGCATTTTCAGCCCATCCATGGAATAACCGAAGCAAGACTGGCTAGCCATAGGGTTTGAAGTGAATTGGAGTTGTTGGAGACGCAACATCTCAAGTTCGATTGCATATTCCTCTTCTTCCATGAGCTGCCTACGCAATGGCCCCATTAATTCCCAGTCTGTCATCAATAAGAAGACAATAATCGTAAAATGTCAACGTTATTGCACAGAAGAAAATAAGCAATGCCAAAGACTTACTAGGTTGAAGCTCTGAGTCAATATGTGTAGGGTGTGAGTGGTAATACACCGGATGGTCGAAATTTTCCAAGTGTCTCCTGCATTTGAAATGGAAAGGAAAGGGAAGATGAAGCCAACACATAGTTGAGAGTAAAATTAACAATTAAACCGAACAAAACACGTAAAAATCAACTGAGAAAACACAACCAAACACTATCTCATACAGAATATGCTTTGCAAAGCCACAAGTACAAAATCCACAATTATCGCTTCAAAAGTTTGGGAGTGACACTAGGGTGCACCAGTTACACTGGGCAACTAGTAAAAAACTAATACTCTTCCAACGAAAATAACAAATACTGACCAACTAATACCTTTTAGTAAGATAACTAATGCTATTTAAAAATTGTACTTGAGTTACCTCTCGACAAGCTTTGGCTTCTCTCTATATGGTTTCACAAGGACACGAGCACCACAAATAAAATGCGGATTTCCCTTTGATAAAATCTGCTTCACAGTGTCTGCACTCGCAAAAGTTACGAAACCAAACATTCGTCTCTGCTGGCAGGGAATTCGCACATCCTGCACTGGTCCAAAGTTACTAAACCAAAAAAAAAAATTAGATACCCTTAAAAAACGTATAAATTTACGAAAAACACACAAGCAATATATCGAATTGTGATAGCATTACCAGAAGTAATTGCAAACATCTTCCTCACTAAAGGTGCTCTCAGCTGGAAAAGTCAAATAAATTTGACGCGATCCACTAACAATTGGGCCAGGATCGTTTCTTTCACCTCGCATGTCCATATATTTCGCTGCATCTTCCAATAGGATCACAGCGTGCTGCCCATGAGGCCTGGAACAAGATAATCAATAACATGCACAACTAATACTTTCTAATAAACTAACTAATACTCTTTAATAAAACACTAATACTAACAAACTATTAGCACTTCTTAGTGGAACTGGTGTATACAATTATTTGCCTAATCTAACATACAGTTGTTAAAGGGACAAATAAGTAAATTCAGTGACCAAGAGCCAAGAAAACACCTGTCGATGAGACGAATGCTGTTTTTCAACCGAGCGAGAAGTTTAGTCAAGCTATAACCAGCTTTACCATGCCGTTGGCTTTCAGTCAAATACCCTTCAGCTTGTAGAGTCCTTCCATATTTCTCATAGTACATCATTGGCAAAGAAGCAATCGAAACCGGGACCCCTCTTCGGGATTTCAAAAGCTCCACAATTTCTAACTCTAATTTATCGAGGGACCCTTGCGAGAAACCTTGATCATCTTCAGCTACTTCGAATGAATTAGGACCAAAGGTATTAGAATAATTTTCGGGATACGATTCTCCATGATAATACCTACAATTATTACCATGCTTACAAAAGCCTTTACTGAAATAATGACAAAGCTTAACAGGATAATCCAGGTTTTGAGAATTTCTACCACCCCTATTACCTAAATTGTTAAATGCAGCTTCAGGGAAATGGTAATCATTAGGGAAATTAGACGGGCCGGGCTTTACGGTTTGCTGTTGATCCCAGTAAGGATCCATCCTAGTCGGTACCGACTGAGACGAAAAGGAACGAGGCGAAACGAATGAATTGTTTGTAAACTGAAATGGGGAATCAGCTAAAGGATTAGGGTTCATGTTGGGAGAAATTGGGGGTGAAATTAGGGGTGACGAAGCTAATAATCTGGAATTTTTGGCTGTTTGTATCAAACTGTGGATTAAGGTATCTGGGCCTAATGCTAACCTAATCATTTCTTGATCAGAAAAATCCTGCAAATACATGAATCCAATTATCTTCTTAGCAATGTGTTCTGGTTCAAGTTTTGTGATTCTGTCAATAACAACCTTTGTGGCCTCAGAACAATCCATTTAATCTACATATTGAAAACAAGGAACAAAATTAGAACCAGTGGATCTACAGAGACAATCATAACTCCAGATTATTATAGAAGCATTTTTTTTTCTGTCCTCAAGTTTTAAATATTGGGAAAGGAAAAAAGAAATCAAGAAAGCAGAGTTTCTGAAAAAGCTGCTGTGCAATAATACATGCCAGACAAATGCAACAAAAGTTTATCCATAACCAGGAGAAACTAAACAGTAATATTTCCACTCAAAAACAACAAATCACATGCACCAAAAACAGTAATCTGAAACAGGAAGCAGAGATAAACTGGGGGAAAAAACAAAATCCCCCAAAACTTCAAAAACAAAAACTTGAGAATTCCTTGTACAACTCAAAAACCCACAAAAAAATCATCTCCATAACCACCAAGAACACCTTTCAGATTTAAAAATTCAGAAACCCCTTCACAGAAACCAAGTTAAAGTTTTGTGTTAATCAGAAAACATGCAATAATTATAAACCCCACTAAAAAGAACACTTCTTTTTTCAAATTAAAGAACAATAAAAACACTCCCTTCAGCAACAACAAAAAAAGCAGAAAACTTGTGCCTAAAAAACAGATTCAACCTACCCACAGAGCTTGAAAAATGGAACAACTTGAAGAAAACAAAAATCAAACACTGCAACTACTCAGTCTCTTTATCCATGCCTAAACTTCTCTCTCTCTCTCTCTCTACTTTTCAAAACTTCTCACCACACAGAAGAAAACACCATTTTCGTCCCACAAAAGAAAAATGACAAGAAATGGCTTGCTTTACAGGGGGCACTGTTTGTCCTCACTGCTGCTGTACAATGGCAGTTTATACTTTTTAAAAAATTTATCTTTTGAGAAATGGTGGTAATACTTATCGCTTAATAAATATTTTGTAAACATAAATATCTCCAGCTAATCCATACAATATCGGAAATAAACAACCAAAATTCCTAGATTTACGATATGATTGGTGACAGCTTGACACCCCGGTTACGAAACTGCCCTTGATGAATTTTACAAATTCCCAAAAAAAAAATTCCGGGCGGTTTTTATAATTCGAAAAAAAAAATTCGGAATTTCCATTGCGGAGAAATGGAGTTTTGACTTAGACTACACGTCGGACCAACCTCCCATGTACATCTATCTGTGTTCGTGTGTTTTTTGAACGTCAGTTTTTTTTTCCCCTCTTTAAAATGTGGTCCCTTCAATCGCAACCGTTGGATTATTTTCGAGATCTGATGATAGGTTAATTAATTCTTTATTTTATTAGCAAAAATTTCCGTGAACTTTTTTTCTTTTGATATCATTATTGTTATTTGAAGTATCATTATTTAAAATTAAACATATTTTAGAGAAGTGATGCTCTTTTTACATGACAGTGGCATTTGAAAAAGAAAATTTATGTGATACTGTGCTCACAGGAAATCTACTCTATTTTATTTGAGTTTGTCTCTTGTAATTCTAAATTCACATAAACTCGTTTTTTCATTATCATTATTATGCATATAGATCGTATCATGGTTGCACATACAAAATGTCACTTTTAAAATTGAAGAAAATATAAGTATTAGATAGTTTTATACATGAGACAAGGTATAATGTATAAACAATCATAAATCAACTCTCATATCTTTTAAAGTGTTAAAGCATCATACTCAAATTATGTTTCGTCCCACACATATCTGCCTTTTTAAAAATTTAGGTGAACTCAAATTTATCGAAATTTTTGCCAATTTATTTTGGTTGATGTTGCATTATAAGGGCTTGTTTGCAAACTCTGCACATTTTATAGAAGTGATTTTAATTGATTTTTGTAGAAAAATCAAAAGTGGATAATGTTTGAAAATAAAGAGTTTTTAATCAAATTATAAAAGTTGATAGTGTTTGTGAAAAAATTACTTTTTATATTATTTTACAAGATTACCCTTTTCAAATCTAATTTCTCAAAATTGTGAAAAACTATTACTATCATTTCTAGAAAACTCAGTACGCCAACAATGGCCTCTATAATTTTCAATGATCACCATTTTCATCCATTAAAAAGGGGAAAACATATAAAATTAAGAAACCACGTCAAACTAGAAGTCAATTCATTTTCTTCAGAAGAGTGCATGGAAAGAAAAATTAAAAAAAAAAAAAAGAAAAAAAAACTCAGAATGCCCTGTAATAAGAGGTTGATTATAATCTTTCATATCGATTCTACTCCAAATTCACCAGGGCCTTGGTAGACAAGTCGCCTCACCTACTTCTCGCTCTCAATTATGCTTTTTATATTCGATTGGAGGTACCTTTTTAATGGTATTCTTCGAATTGTTGTTCTTCAATTTAATGGGGGTAATGTCCTTCGATCTGTGGCAGGAGAAAAGATCAACTTGAAATTCGTTTTTGTTGTTCTCATTGAAGTTCTGTACTGGTTTTCTTGTGACTGAATGAGAAAATATGATTTGGGTCTTGGAATTCGTTCAATTTTTATTTTTATTTGGTGAGGATGATCTTGTAAGAAAAAGTTGTACTTTAATTATTAAAATATTTGAAAGCGCTTCTCCAAAGGCAGAAGTTGGCCATTAGGTGCCTTGGAGAATCAAATTTTAAGTGATTAATAAATCACTTGCAAACACCCCACAATTGCTTATTTTTAAAATAAAAGTGCTTTTAAGCTTTCAGTTGATGTTGCAAACATACACTAAATCTATCTGTAGCAAGTGGATATATACAACGTTGATGATTAAGATTGGATTACTCATGATTAGAGATAGTATTTCACAAGTCATTGGCTAAATCTTTCTTGTTCAAGAATACATAAAAATTCTGCCAATAATTGCCATTATAAGGGCCCACATCAAATAATTTTGTCTCATTTGCCATGTTTACTGCAAGTACGAAACTTTATACATTTACTTTTTTAGGTAAACTTAATTTATTGTTATAAACATCCAAAGAAAGTAAGGGTGTATTTTTAACTTTTTTTTTCTCAAGAACAGTCATTCATTTTATATTTTTATATACAGTTGCATATTATACTTCACATAAATTTGAACTTGTGACAATTAAGAAAATAAAATAATACTTATTAATCTTACAACTCATGGAACAAAAACAATAGTTATCTACAGTATTCTTGGTATAATTTTTAATTAGTAGAATTTGACAACTCAAACAATCCAATTTGGGCTATTGTCAATATTTGCTATGTCCACATTTTGTAGTATAGTCATGACATGTCAACCAATGAAACAAAATGTGAAAGACAAGTAGATAAATTAAATGGAATGTAATGATTAGAAAATAGTGAATTTGATTGAATAAAATAAAATAAATGAGAGGGGCAAATTAGGAAAATTAGTGGTGACATTTTATGATTGTATCAACAATGACCGTTTCAATAGGCAATCAGGTGGAATGAGAAAGCAGCCTTGATGCACGGATTCTTCTAAAAAAATTATGGTGTAGTATCGAATACTCTGTGGGTGCGGGTGTAATTCGTATGGGATTCACACCGAATACGCCACGTGGCGAATCCATAACTAATTATTTAAAAATAAATTAGGATCTGGCATATCGATCGTTGGATCACGTGTCAGATTCTTGATGGAAAAGATGCGTGAGTGGTTATTTTTTTAGAAAAAATATTTTTAAATTTTTTTTTTGTTTATTTTTGCAATTTTTAAAACTAAAATCCATATGGTCCTTTTATTAAGTACTAAATGTATTATTTGAATTGAACATCATTATGCAATATAATTTAAATTGAAATATATCACTTGTTTTTTTTTATTGAACCTTAATATAATTTATGTATTGAACTAATGTTATTTGAATTAATATTTATTACTTAATTACATTAAATTATTGAAAATGCTTAAGTTTTATGTGAATTACATACATTTGATATGTTAATTTTAAAATTTTCATATATCTTATAAGTGTTATATATAATAAAATATAAATAAACAGATGTATCCTTGTCGTATCGCACCCTATTTTTTTTGAAAATCCATATCCCCGTACCCGTATCTTATCGCACCCGCACCTATGCAACATAGGAAAGCAGTTATCTTTTTCTTTTTAAATAATAAAAGGAGAGGGAATAGAATTTGAAATGCCAGCAGAAAATATGGATAACAAGAAAAGAGAGATATTTGGGTATTTGTTGTGGTTCTTCAGGCCATTTAATTATCATAATCTCCATATTATTATGTGGTTTGACACTTCTTATCCTCCCTTTAAAAAATGTATATGAGATAGGAATATTAAACGAGTCGAAGTCGATTCTAATTTTTTTTTTATCGGAAAAAGTTAGTTGTTAGATGTTAACAGTTAGTACACCAAACACTCAAACACTCCACAAATTCATCAAGCCATCTTATAACTCTCATACTCCAATTCGTTTCCAAAGAGAATTGAACCTGGATCTCCCACTCAATTGAGGAGTCTAGTGGTCAGGTGGACTTCTAATTTACTAGGGCAGTTTTATAGGATTTTGAGCTAAATGGTTCGAATCAAAGTGTTCCGAATTCAAACAGAATAAACTGGCCGAATCATCTCTAAAAAAATAGGTAAATGTGATTCAAATTTTAAATTGGAAGTAAAATTTATTCTCACATATGAAACTGACTCATATCATCCATAATGGTGCATCTAACGTGTATGTGGTTTAAATTTCAAATTGAAAGTGAAATTTAGTCTCATAATTGTCTGAGAGCATCTACAATGATGCATCTAATGTATATGTGTATGTGATTCAAATTTCAAATTGGAAGTGAAATTTAGTTTCATATATGAAATTGTCTCAGAACATTCACAATCGTGCATCTAATGAGTTGTTCAGTAATTGAATGGATGAAATTTGCAATTAAATCAAGAGTTTGTATGCTGTAAACTTGTTCACCGTAAAACTGGTTCATTTTTTTATAGACAAAACCCTTCAATTATCACTAGGGGTGTAAACGAGCCGAGTCGAGTAGTGTTGAACTCGAACTCGACTCAATTAAAATACTCGAAGTTAGAAACTCGACTCGAACTCGGTCGAGCCTAATTTTTTAAACTCGAGCTAGACTCGAGAAGAAACTCGATATACTCGAACTCGGTTCGAGCTCGACTCAATTACCTATATAATTTTATAAAATCAAATATAATATATTATTAAAACATAAATATATATATATAGTAAAACTAATGGCTCAAACTTGATATACTCGAACTCGACTCGAGCTCGACTCGATTACCTATATAATTTTATAAAATTAAATATAAAATATATTATTAAAATATAATTATATATATTTAGTAAAATTAATGGCATAATAATAATTACTGTGCAAGCTTGATAAGGCTCGCGAGCCTCTCGAGCTGAGTATTATGAGCTCGAACTCGATAGCTACTCGAGTAGCTCGAACTCGACTCGACTCAATTTTTTTTTGGTAAGTAAAACTTCTTTTATTCAACATGGAACAAGAACGGAGAGTACAAATTTACAATGATGTATAACTGTACAGGAGCCATTAGCTCTCAAGTATTTTCCTAGGATTTTCTAACCAATCAGCAACAGAGTAATTACAAAGAGACGAATATTTCACCGAGCACCAACTCCAAAATCTACCATTAATTTCATCTAATGTTTTCTCCAAATCGAAAGTTTTTCCATAAAAAATAGCATGATTCCTCCCTTTCCAAATTATCCAAACAATGCACGTCCATAAGCTTGAAGCAAAAATGTTACCTTTCTTGCCCGAAAGAATTTCAGAAAAAGAGAGGTAGTGACGAGAAATCTGGCAATGAACAACCCCCGAAGTACCCAACCATTTAAAGCAAGTGTACCATAGTTTTGACGAGACATTGCACCCAATGAAAAGGTGTGTAGCGGTTTTCGGAATGAGATCACAAAAAGGGCAATTTGTGTTGCAATTTTGTGGAAGAATGTTGCGTTTCATGAGATTCATCCGAGTAGGTAGCCTATCTTGTACAAGTTGCCAAGCCATCGCTGAAGTTTTTTGTGGAGCAATCTTGCTTCCAATCCGATAAGAGTCAAAGTATCACCGGGATCCCTAACCACCAAGGACGAGGGGCACTCACAATATCGTAAGCTTTCTTCGTCTTGAATTGGTTGTTGGGCGATGTCTTCCATTTCCATGTATCCTCCTTGTCTTCCAATAATTGAACCCTGTTTATAAAGCAAAGAAGATCGTTAATAGTGGATATTTCTCGATCAAAAAGAGCCCTATTTCATTTTAACTCCCACTGCCAAACCCCATCAACCCACCATCCCATCTCACTAATTTTTGCCTCTTTCAACGCACTTAAATGATAGAGCCTAACAAACCTATCCTTATGGGACTCACCCCCAACCCACATACTCTCCCAGAAACTCGTACTTCTACCATTTCCTACACTCCTCTCTAAATTACCCAACAACCAACTCCCCCCCTTCCCCCGACACATTATTCAACACATCCTTCCACCAACTCGACATCCTACTCCATCTACACTTAAAAATGACACCCGACTCTCCCACATCAATATCTCCATATAACGACCTTAAGACTCTAACCTAAAGCTCTCCCCCATCTCCAAAAAATCTTCACACTCACTTTCCCATAAACACTCTATTAAAAATCCCCAAGTCCCTCATCCCAAGACCCCCCAAAGATTTTGATTTGCAAATATTTTTTCAACTCACCCAACACGTTTTATTGTTATTTTCACACTCACCCCAAAGAAATTTACGCTGTAAAGAAGAATGAACACTCAAGGTATGATCTTTTTATAAGTTGAGCACGAATAGCTTGCGAGCGGCTCGACTCACTTATACCCCTAGTTATCATGAATAATACTTTTTGTAAAATAAATTACACCCTTCAGTTATCATGAATAATACTTTAGCTCATACCACCATTCAATTAACCCCGTACAACTGTCACTTCAGTTTGTACCACTATGAAATTAATTCCGTACAGGGTACTTATTTCAACGACGTACCATCATCACTTCAACTCGCACCACTATTAACTTATTCTCGTATCACACTTATTTCAACCTCATAACACTATTATTTTAGTCTGTACCATCGCTTTTAAGTTTGTACCATAATTTAATTAAATTCGTACTACAATATATTAACTTTGAACCAACATTTAATGAAGCCCGCACCACCACTTTTTTTAAAAAAAATTATTGACTTCATTGAGGGTATAATGACCCAAAAAATTATTTTCTTGACTAAAAAAGAATAAAATTAAAAACATTGATAAAAAAAAGAACTTTTTTAAATGAGAATTGGCTAAATATGAGGGTTTTCTCTTAAATTATTGTTTCATTTTATTGGACAAGGGCAGGAAGCAAACTCATTTGGACAGGAGAGAGAATATATTGTGATAGCTTTTTTTGCATTTTCTTCTTTTTTAATTCTAAGAATTATTCTTTAATAAATTTTTAGTGTACGGGCGTGGCTCACAAGAGTACAAATGAATTAAATGAACTATTGTGAAAGTGAATTTAAAATGTTGAGCATTTAAAGAAAAATAATGTGGAGAAAGAAAGTGGATAAATGAATGAAAATTCATCCATCGATGTATGATCAACTTTAATAAACCCCTAATAAATTAAGTTGAACTGGTGATGTGTGCGTAATTAATGTGCAAGTTCAATTAGACACGTGAGTCTCTCGAGTTGAGTAGAGCTCGAACTCGATAGCTACTTGTGTAGCTCGAACTCGACTCGACTCGATTTTATTCGAGTTTATTTTAATTTTTTTACTAGTCGAGCACGAGTAATTAGCTCGCGAGCCGGTTTGACTCACCTACATCCCTAATCACCTATTGTATAATTAATGTTTCATTTTACATTTCATAATATAAATAAAATGTGAAATAATAAAAACTATTCAAGGAACCTTCATATTCTGGTCTATGTATTAAAATTTTAAAATATCAATGGAACACGAATTCAAACCGGCTCCCACGAGGGAGTCACATGCAGTGATGTATATGTGGTGTCGAAACCTTATCCAAAATAGAAACCATTGCATTGGTGGGAAGTGGAGACAAATAAACCTGGTCACTGTTACATTACATCCAACAATATCCCCACTGTCTCCTTAAATTCCATTTTTGATATTACTCTTAATTTAATAACATTTTTATGCAGCAGATATTATTAATTTTATTTGGTATAAATTTAAAAATACATATAAATAAATTGATAGAGTTGGCAAACAGCAAATTCAGGACCAGAAACATGTGCTTTTATTATCATATCCCTCTCAGTTTTCTTTGGTCTTCAACTATTTGATTTTGCACTAACTTTTCCACGAACAATTGATGCCACAATTTTGGCATGTGCACTTCCAAGTCACTGAGTCTGGATTGTATTCACATTATAATATTAATTCTTACATTAAATATTTCTTCCATTTTAATTATACAGTCCACAAATTTTATTTTTATTTTCAGGTCGCCTCTAATCCACTTCTTAGTTCTTATATTTGATGACTTCTTTTAATTCTTTTACTGATATACTAATTATATTTCGATATGTACTAAATGATCAACTGGGGCTATTGCCCCCAGAAATTTATATTCTTTTTTGAAAGGGCCCATAATTTTATATTCACACCAAAATCAATCATGCATGAAATATTATTTTATGCATTTTTATTTTAGCAAATATTTTCAGATAAATTTTTTTTATGGGAGGAAGCAGAAGCAACAGGGTAATCAAATTTATGAATACCCAATTCTCCATTTCTTTGTATAATTTCGAAAATAAATAGTCTAATGCATAAATTTTATTTTTCTGTTTACTCACTTATTATTTTATTATGTGTGTAACACTCTAACTCTTTTCGAAATATTTAAGAAATATTGTATTCATTGTTCAATTACTTTTTCAATTTTATTCGGAAAATAACCGAATTAGAAAGCGATTTATGTGAAATTAGGAACCATAATCGAATTGAAAAATTGAACAATCGAACCGAATTATAAATTTGGGTTCGGTTCGTTCGATTATTTCTATTTTAATTGTATATTGTACACTCCTAAGTATAATGGTATATAATTAGCACTTTTTAATAAAAATAATTAATATTTTTCAGTAAAAATAATTAATATTGACATATTAATATTCTTAATACAAAATTAATAGTATTATTTAAAAGCACATTTAAATTATACGGTAAACCAAATAAACATTGGAATTTGAAGAGATGAGTATGAATTAATGATTTGTAGAGGACTAGCCTTCATTAAATTAATAGTTTTTTTTTAAAGACAATCAGTTACAATAGTTTCCTAACATAATCAATTACAATAATTCCTTCTACCATCGAACATATGGCAGCATCATTTCATCTCGCTGTAGACCGGAACTGTAATCACTATAAGAGAGAGACCACCCAAAACCGCAACTCGGAACCGCAACCCAACAACAGGGGACCATCACCCGACAAGAGAGTGACCACCACAAGAGGGAATAATATTCACTCTCTCCGTGTCTCGAACCCAGGACCTCAAGATCTCAGGTGGTGGAGCTCTAATCACCCGAGCTAACTTTTAGAAAAAAAGTTTATTTTTTTGAGACGTAAATATAATTAACGAAAACGAAACGGCTAAGAAAAGTATCCATTTTCATAAATAGTTATTATCATCTATCACTTGTGATGGAAAAAATAATGAAAGTAATATAATTATGTTAAAAACGATAAAAAAAAAAAATTAAATCACGAGACTCACTACCCACACCCCCGTAATCCTCTAAACCCACTCCATTTGCTAAAATACACCTCTCAAAACACAAAAATAGGCTTCCAGTCTCTTCTCCGCGCCCCTGTCCTGAAAAAAAGAAACGAATCGTTGTGTCCCTCTTCTTGCTCCATGATTCTTGGTTGGACGGCGTTACACACAAATTCAACAAGATGAACACCATGATTGATGAATATGAAAGTACGGTAAGAATTTCTACATCTTAAATCTTATTATTTCCTAAAGTTATTGGGTTTGTGTGTGATTGATTTCTTTTGTATTTTATATGATTTATAGTGTGCTAGTATACACAATTAGCTATATGAGAATGAATTGTATTTAAATTGCATAAAAAAATCAGGACTTGGGATGATGAAAATTTGAACGCCCCTGATACTGTAATTGATATGTATATATGTGTGTGTGATAACTCAAATTGGTTAAAGAAATGTAAAATCTCACTCTTTTTCAACTCCATTTTTGTAATTTCCTGATTAGCCAAAATTAACTATTTCTTCTGGGATGGGGGAGAGATGTAGTATTTTGCCTTACATATTGTTTCTTTGATTACTCAATTTATTCCTGCTACTGCTATTATTTTTACACAAACTCTATATGTAGTTGGGCAAACCATGTACCAAATAGTATCTGCCCGTTTGTTAGAAGACATAAAATCTCAAGATTTGTCATTAAATTAGGGGCACACTCGCATGAGACGGTCTCACAATGTGACGGGGTATAAATTGGGTATTAGCGCTTTAACACTTTGATAGGGGTGGATGTGATTTTTGCTAAGTTGTACCCCGTCTCACATTAATTTTTGTCTTAAATTATTATATTATGCTTGCTAAAAGCCACACAATTCCTCCCAAGTTTACATTATTATATTATGCTTGCTAAAAGCCACACAATTCCTCCCAAGTTTACATATATTAGGACACCAGAAGATGAGGTCTATGTAATTGTGTGTGCAATTGTAGGATTGTGTTGTATTTATTGGCATTAAAGTTGAGATTTTAGTTCAGGGTGTAAATTGCAACAATTATGAAAGTAAAAGAATGGTTTTGTTCCTATTTGTGATGATTGTGTAAACTAAAAAAACGATGGGAGATAAAGAAGCAAAAAAACAAGCATGAGTGATTTGAGTACATCCAAAATTTGTGTCATTACTCAAAAGTTTAAATCAAAAGTTGAAATATTAATCAAAAGTTTAGAGGGGTTTATGAGATGATCGGCCGAAATAAATGAATTTTAGTGGAAAGGGTTTATGAAGCTATGGGTCGAATGATATCATCTGTTGGAACTGAGTTATGGGTATATAAAATTTATTTTCATACTTATTTATATAAGGGTATCATAGTCATTTTAAGTATGTCTATTTTTGTCTAAAAAAATACGGGGTGTGTTTAGAATATTTTGGGGTATGAGTAGTGGGACTCTTAAATCACGGATAAGTCTTGCCCACTTATTAAATGAGGGCTAAATCTTGTATGTATTCAGATGCATCGTGCATTCATAGTGTATTTTAACAGCATGCAAATTGTTATATTGAAATATGCAATTTATTTACACTGAACCGTGCAATTATTAATTTGAAAAAATTGTTCTCAGTTCAGTATAAACAAATTGTATCTTTCAATATAATAAGTTGCATGTTTTGAAAATGCACTAGGAATGCACAGTGCATTTGAATGCACATTAGATCCACTGTTAAATGATACTTAGAGGGTCTTATGTGCACTTCACAATATAATTTAGAAACTTATGACTTACTATTAATTAAAATTTATGACTTGTTAACATAATTGCACTGAAAAGTGTACCAAATTATAAATTTTTAAAATACATTATGAATTGCACGGTACACGTAGTACGATAAAAAAACGAAACCTTTTATTTTCTAATTCACCCATCTTTAAATTGTGAGTTTTTCTGCAATTCATGAACATCTGATCTGATGAATATAAAAGGAGGTGATGTATCAAAGGTACGGGCTAAGAAAAGCCCACGTATAAAAACTGGCTAAATAGTTGGGCCTAAATTATCGTTTAAATTCGGTGGCGGCATATTTCATTTCTAATTACCCGACGGAAGACGGTGGCGCCGGCGGAAAAGCTGATGAAACAATAAGCATAGCACACAGGCGGAATAAGGCAAGTCTCTCTCTTTCTTTCTAGACCTGAATTGAAATAATATTTTCTGTTTTAGGATCACAATTCTAAAATTATGCCTGAGAATTCCCTTTATTTGTGGCTTCTGAAATGTGATATGTTGATAGGGTTTTTGCGGAGATTCTGTGAATTAATAACCTCCTTGTATAACCTCACTCTTGATGAACGGAAGAACAACTATTGAATCCTTAAAATTGATATTTGTGCAATGGGTTGATATTCAAATAGAATTTTGTAGGTTTTTCAATTAGGTAATTGATCCAATAATCCATTGACTATTGAGAGAATTCGACTATACAGACATTATAATCTCGGCAAAAGTTATGTGCTGTTGTTATTCTATTCAAGCCCTTATATATATTTAGGATCTTGTGTGCTCTATTTTGAGTACTGAATTTGTTCATTTCCTTATTGGATTTTCGATGTCTTCAGAATAGATTCGTAAGCATTCATAACTGGAAATGTCGGAAGGTATAGAAGCAGAGAGTAGCAATAGCACAGATTGGGATGAACAATTTAATCTCTTTGCTAAAGTGCTTTCTTCTGAGAAAGATGCACTTAAAATTCAGGCCATTGTTAAGCTTGCAAAGATGTCTAGCTACGCCCCTGAAAATATATTGGAACTTGCTGTGCCAACCTTATTGGAGCTTCTTCGAAGCCCGAGTCCATTGGTTCAGGAAGCTTCTGCTTACTGCTTAAAATGCATTGCTTCCAGATGTGCAAACCTTATTGGTCAACTGCGTGCCGTTTCTACCTTGCTGAGCCTGTTACCGACTTCTGCAGATGGTTTCCTGAGGGCTTTGTTAAAATGCCTTGGAAATGTTGTTACATTTTGCACCAATAGTCGAACGGTTCTGGTTACTTATGGTGGTGTGCAGATTGTTCTTGATATGATTGACAACTGCGCAGGTGACTCGAAGTTGATTCTTTTAGAAATCTTGAGCGCATTGGCTCTTGTAAGAGAGGCTAGAATGTTCCTCTTGCGTTCTTTGAGAGTCAATCTTCTTGTAGAAGCTTGTAGACGTGGCAGCATGATCTCCAGGACTCGGGCTGCTCAGGCAATCGGTTTACTCGCATTGAATAAACGAGCATGTCGTTTGCTTGTGGGGGCGGGCGCTGTTCCGGTGCTTATTATTTACTCGAGGGAGGAGATCCCCCGACGAAATTAGTGGCTGGAAATGCACTTGGTGTGATGTGTTCTTGTATTAATCACATTAAGCTAATTTCTCTTCCAGTTATTTCTTTACACGTTGAGCTTCTTAAAGGCTCTGATTTCATCGGGAAGGAAATAGCTGAAGATATATTGTGTGTGCTAGCTGTGTGTGAAGATAACACAATACCAATCACCGAACAATTGGTCAGAATTCTTAGAGGAGACGACCCAGAAGCAAAAGCTGCAGCTGCTGATGTTATCTGGGATCTCTCGAGTTATAACTACTCCTTTCCCGTGTTGCAGAACTCTGGTGCTGTTACGATTTTAGTCGAGCTTTTAGAGGATGAGAACATTGATGTGAGAGAGAAAGTGAGTGGGGCTATTGCGCAGTTGAGCCAAAACGAGGGGGATCGAGCTTTTCTTGCTAATTGCGGAGTGATACCACGCCTAATGGACATGCTGGATGACGAATCTGATGAGCTGAGAGATAACGCTGCTGAAGCCCTCGTCAATTTCTCTTTAGACTCTTCGCTCGGAGATCAGGTATCCTGTATTGTAGAGAATCCAACGTTCCAGAATATGCACGATAGGCTAATGCTGATACGTGCCTCCGATGAACATTTGGATACGTCTTTGAGACGTATAACTGTAACCGCAAACCAACTCAGCGGGTCCATGCTCATTTCTAGATTTTGAATCTTAAACTTTTAGGGGAGAGCATGTATGTATGTAGTAGGATGGGCGGTTGGAAGTAGTTGCAAAAAAACATCAGCTGTATTTTTTCTCTTTTCTTTTATCTACATATACTAGTTAGTAATCAAAACTAGATTTTTTATACAGTGGCATAATTCCCAACATAAGTAACAGTTGTTCGATTTCCCATTCTTGTTTGTATATTTTGACATATTTAGTGTTCCTTCGACTGAGCTACAAATTCAAGGCCAACTTTGTTCCTGAGTAAGCCTGTAATTCCGACTGCATCCACCACATCGATTTCTTTTTCCGGTCACCGAGACCACACCTGTGAAATGATTAATTACGATTATTTTTTAGTAGGTTTCCGGTGATACTTGTTCATAGTATGAAAGATATATCATTATACTTACGAATTAATATGATAACACTTATTAATTGATACCCCTTTGACTATAATACTCAAGTTATTGCAAATTGAGTTGTACCTTCACAACCAAGTTTTTTTCTGCCAGCATGAAGAAGTAATAATCAGTCATAGAGATACATGTGATGCAGGTCAGTGTTGTACAATCATAGATAAAATGTAAATGATCCATCATCCAAGCAGGGGGTTGAGGCAAAAATCGATACAAAAGAGTAATACTTAGGTGCATTAGTTCCATCGTGTAACTGGTGCACAATTAATATTTAAAAAAATGAATAGTATTATTCAATTAAAACAACTAATATTATTAAATGATAGTAATAGATAATTTTGTTCACTATAAATAGTTAATATTGTTCAACGGAAACAACTGATCATATTCAGTGAAAATACCAAACAAATGTTAAAAAAGACACGCACAGTGCAACTGGTGTATAATGTTCAATGAACAATACCAAATAAATGTTAAAAACATAAGCGCAGTACGATTGGTGTATACAAGAATTTAACTTTAAACCATGATCAACCTTCATTAAACAGAACATTATTTTTTTAGACGGTAAAAATAATCAAATTTTAATAAATAATTATCACCTTAGAAATAAAAAATATAATAAAAGTGATATAATTCTTTGAAAAATAATATATATATATTTTTAATGAAAGTGATATAGCTATTTTGAAAAGCCCACATTCAAAAACGGGCTGGGCCTAAATTTGTTTTAAATTCAGCGGCGCGGCATCTTCCATTTCTACTTACCCTCCGGCGGAAGACGGTGGCGCAAAAGCTGATGAAACAATGAGGCAAGTCGCTCTCTTTCTAGCCCTCAATAATCTACCCTCGTTAATCTTCTAAATTATGTTTGAGAATTCCCTTTTATTTATTTGTGACTATGATGTGTTAATACTTAATAAGGTTTTTGCGGAGATTTTTGAATTACTAACCTTCTTGTATAAAATCTATGAATGGAAGAACAACTTTTGAATCCTTTGTTATGGTGATAATAAAATTGGTATTTGTGCAAATGGGTATTAATAATGGCTCTGCGGCATGTGGTCTGATTGATATACATTGAATTCCTTGGTTTGATATTCAAATAGTATTTGGTAGGTTTTTGAATTAGACTAAACAGTTGTTATAATCTCGATATAAGTTATGCTCTGTTGTTATTCTATTCTTAACCTTATATATTTTGGATCTTGTGTGCTCTGTTATTTCTACTGAATTTTAATCAATTCCTTTTTGGATTTTGTGCTTGTAATCGTATATCGTCATAAATGGAAATGTTGGAAGGCAAAGAAGCAGAGAGTATCAATAGCAAAGATTGGGATGTACTATTCAATCTCTTTGCTAAAATGCTTGCTTCTGAAAAACAAGGGCTTATAATTCGGGCCATTGTTAAGCTTGCAAAGATGTCTAGATACGCACCTGAGAATATATTGGAACTTGCTGTGCCTATGTTACTGGAGCTTCTTCAAAGCCCGAGTCTATTGGTTAATGAAGCTTCTGCTTACTGCTTGAAACGTATCTCTTCCCGAGGTGAAGGTGGATTTAACAATCTTATTGGCCATCCGCCTGCCATTTCTACCATTCTGCGTCGGTTACAAAGATCCAGGAAGGGTTTGCGGGGGGATTTGTTGAAATGTCTTCGAAATGTTGTTACGTTTTGTACCAATAGTCGCGCAATTCTGGTTAGTAATGGTGGTTTGCGGATTGTTCTTGATATGATTGATTACGACTGGAGTGATACAAAGTTGGTTCTATTCGAAATCTTGAGTTCATTGGCTTTATTAGAAGAGGTTAGAATGTTTCTCGTTGGTTCCGATAAAGTTCATCTTCTTGTAGAAGCTTCTAAATGTGGCAGCATGATCTCCAGGACTCGGGCAGCTCAAGCAATTGGCTTACTCGCATTCAATAAGCCAGCACGTCGTGAGCTTGAGTTTAATCGTGTTATTCCAGCGCTTATTAACTTACTTGATGTGGGAGATCCTCCTGCGAAATTAGTGGCTGGTAATGCACTTGGTGCAGTGTTTTCTTGTATCAGACACGTTAGACTACTAAATGCTCGTAGTCAAGCACTTGTTATTTCTTCGTATGTTGAGCTACTCGAAGGCTCTGGCGTCATTGGGAAGGAAATAGCTATGGATGTTTTGTGCGTGCTAGCTACTTTCGAAGAGAATGCAATACCAATTATCGAACATTTGATGAGAATTCTTAGAGGGAACAATCGACAAGCAAAGATCGCAGCCTTTGATGTTTTATGGGACCTCTCGAGTCACCAGTGCTCATTTCCCGTGTTGCGTAACGCTAGTGCCATTTCAGTTTTAGTCGAGCTTTTAGAGGACGAGAGCATTGATGTGAGAGAAAAAGTAGTCGGGGCTATTGCTCAGCTGAGTCAAAACGTGGCTGATCGAGCTTTTCTTGCTAATTGTGGAGCGATACCACGCCTACTGAACCTTTTGGATAGCGAATCTGATGAGCTGAGAGATAATGCTGCAGAAGCCCTAGTTGATTTCTCGTTAGACTCTTCGCTTGGAGATCAGATATCATGTGTTATGGAGAATCCCATGTTCCAGAATATCCGTGATGGAGTGATGATGAGACGTGCCACTATTGTACGTATGAGAAGTAGAGCCAGAGACGAAATCATTACGGCCGTTGGTCGTTTTAGATCATAAATCTTCAATTTAATGGAGGACGAAGTCTTGTGTGAGACGGCCGAACCACTTTATCATTTAGACCTCATTTTGCTTTAAAACCCTCGAGTCATATGGAAACCCGTTTAATGTATAAGTCTGTATCATATAAAATTTTATCTTTATTTATTAGAAAGGGGCTGCGTATAGTAGGATGAGAAATTGTGAGTAGTTGCAAAAACCATCAGCTGTATCTTATCTCAAAAATCATCTGTGTTTAATACACTATTCTTTTTATTGATGATCAATTCTTTGAAATTAATGGGCTTTGACTAGTCTGCAATGGGTTAAATAGTGTTTTTTCTTTGTAATTCAGAAATGCTTTTATATTACATGAGTGTGATGTAGTAGGCTATGCTGCAATATTGAATTGTTATTCAATTCAATTTTCTAAATCACCATAAATGTAGAGATGAAGGATTATTCTTCATTCATCTGGATTTGTTTTTGTTGCCATCTTGTTTGGTTTTGCTTAGGCATGATGCCCTTACACATTACTTCTAATGTATTTATGGAATAGTATCAACGTAGCTGATCATGTGACTCGTCATAGCTTCCGAATATTTGATTCATTGCAACTTCATAGCCGAGCTTTCCAGTATAGAATGTGTATACCATAACTAATTCAAAGTGAATACATTATATCCTTCCCATGTGTTTGAGGTTTTGCCCTAAAATTTTGAACAATTAGATTCCCGATAATCTTTGCACCCATTCTACGAATTTTATTACCAAACAAATTCCCAAAACACGTATGGTCTAGATTTGCCTTCGTCACGACAAAAGCATTTGTTACGGGTTGTAACTTGGCCTTTATATGTCATTGACAAGCACAATCATCCCACTCACTACACACGGCATAAATATAACTCTTGTTATTCTTCGTGTATTTGAACCTATATCCCATCTGTTGTGAAGTTTTGTTCTAAAATCATTTGCACCTTCGTTAAAACCGTGCCAACTCCACCATCCAAAATGTGAGACCAAGAGTCGGATAAAAGAGGCTTCTTCTTGAAGAAGGCATAATGCCTAAACCCTCAAAAACAGCTTCGTTACCACTAACAAATTTTTTCTTAAATGATCTAAAGGATAATCCACTGGACTGTGATGGCAAATCAGAATTGAAAACATCATTTCTCTTAAGAGTAGGTCTAGTGTAAAAATTTTCATATATGAAAATCTATAAAATTGCCCTAAATCAACCATCTACACCCTAAACAATAAATAATGAACCCTAAATTATGACTTATTCGGGTCGGGTGAACCATGAACCACTTGGGCCGAGTGAACCATGAACCACTCAATTTTATCTTACATTCACCAATTACATAATTTGATTGTAAATTAAAAAAAATTCATGTATCAAAATTTTCATACTGGACTTTGTCATCTCGTAAAATTTGGACCACAACTTTTCTTAACTTGTTCACTATAGCTCTCAAATTCATCACCATCCACAACATGCATACTGCCCATATATTCATCACCATCACAGTTCAAACCTCCCCTCTTATTGATATTCACATGCATATCATGATCACTTTCACTGTGGCTATCTAATTCATCACAATCAGAATGCAAACAACCCTCCTTGTTCATATCATGATCACTTTCACTATCCAAATCATACCTACTGAAATTTGAATTCGTGTTAACATGCACATATGCATTTCTAATACCGTCATCAACATCAACCACATGTTGTTTTGTGGCTATCTTGGAAATATTAACACCAACAACCTTGGACGATGTCAATTCACATAGGGAAATCAGATTTCTCAAATTCAAATCAGTATCTATACTACAATTGCTAACCCCATCAATTGAGTATCGAAATGAAAAAATAATGTCAATAAGATCAGTCCACCTTGATGTCACCTGATATTTCAGCTCGTCACAGCTTGAGGTTGAATTCACTGCCATGATTTTCGATTCACCAACATACTTCAAATTGAGAAGAATACTTTTTGAACCCATTCCTCCAATAAATTTGAATGCCTAAAGTCTTCTTTGGGACAACCCCGACGATAAAGAAGATCATATACTCATTAACCCAAATCGGGTCTTTTTTTCCGACACTCCTTGAGTTTCGTGTGTTGGGGAATTAATTGCCCGGATCTATTCGGGATGAATATTTAAATACAAATTTAATTCTAACAATTATTACTAGCATGAATTAATCCTATATTAATTCAAATAATAATTCAACAACAAATCATGCATATAAACAGTTCACATAAAACTCACGCATGCGGAATTACTACGGGTTTACGTGAACTAACCTCTTGGAGTGGCAATGGTCTCGTCGATGAAAACACACCAAAAAGTCATTCCCAAGTATTCCCTAGTCCTTGCTCGTCAATCCGGTGGAAGGAAACTCGCGAACAATTAACAAAAGGGAAAATAAAAATTTGTTGCACCACTTTTGTGGATTTACTAATTTTTCCAGCACATGGAATTGTACACTCACAATTGACGTTTTTCGAAAATACACAATCTATCGACGTTTCAAAATATTTGATATTTTATCGACGCTGATATTTTTCCGAAAAACCAATTTTTTTTTTCTCTGGGGATGAAACATCCATCCCCTATTTATAATAGAGAGGGGGACGAAAATTAGGGCTCAAAATAGGGATAGGAAAGATTTTTTCTTGATCTCCAAGAAATCTTGAATATATCCCATATATTCTTTTTTCCATGTGTATTTTTCCACAAAAATCTCACACCCTTATTTAACCCATTTTTTCGAAATTAATAGGAGGCTTTTCAAGATTGGATCTTTCTTGAATTTATGAGATATTCTTGTATTCCAAGAATACATATCTTTTTCAATAAAATCTTTTCAAGAAAATCAAGAAAATCCTTCTTCCTATTATTACTCTATATATTTCGAAAATCACAATTAAAGAAACCAAGTGGGAGATTTCTTGAATTTATGGGATAATCTTGTATTCCAAGAATACTTATCTCCTTTCCATAAAATCTTTTCAAGAAAATTCTTCTCCCTCTTTTTCTTTAATAATTTCGAAATTTAAGGAAAATAATGCAACAATAATTTATTTTATTTTTAAACACCTTTTTCAGTTATTGGACTTTATGTTGGGCTACTTGAGGGTCTTTAGGAGAATTAAGATTGGATCTTCCAATGGATCTTGAATTATCAATATTGAGCCACAATATTATTCAAGCCCATAAATATTAATTAATCCCACTGCATAATTAATATTGCACTATCCATCTTAACCCATATTACAGTTAATATGGCTCCCGGTTATTATTTTCCGTGTTTAAGATTATCTAGTCCATTAATTAATTCAAGCCACTGAAATAGCTTTCCATTAATTAATATCTTTTATCCTTGGTAAAGGAACGGTTCAACATTATTATCCATCTGGGAAACTAGTTCCACTTGCAAGATTTGGTATGACAAAAACTATGAACCTCCCAGAACCGTCGAACAAAGCGTGCTTGCGATTTCTCCGTATTAAATCTTAGCAATCGCATGTGACCAATAATATTGTCCAAGATATAAAGTATTGAATCTCGTTGATTCTTTACCCGTAATAAGTCAAAGCAATAATTACTAACCACACGCGATCCTATTTAAGGGACGGAGATTAAGAAATAACGAAGCGATGTCTAATTCTTCCTAGTTCGATTCTCAAGAATTTGTCCTCCTCATGGGTCCTCTTCAATGCACTAGACATGCACTAGTGTAATCTCTTGGTCAAGACAAACCAATCTCGAGCCTTACACTTCAACCTTTCACGATGGATTGTTCATTTCCATCTAGGTCGTGAATGGTGTACTTTTTGGTTACAAGGATTAATAATTTAATCTTACGTGATCGGTATCACTAAATTAACTACAATGTAACACGTCTCTTATTTATTGAACAGTTATGCATTAAATATATGTAACATTCGATGATATTTAAAGCATCATTTGAAAACAATTTATTTCGATAAATAAGTCCGAAATTGATCGATTATACAAAGTAAAAGCATACTTTCGATATAATCCCAACAATCTACCACTTATACTCAAAGTCCGCTTTTAAGTATACTACAAAGATGTCTCGTGTAGTTCTGTCGTGACATCGAATGTCACCTACGAACCTAATAATGTCTTCCACTTATACTCAAAGCAGTTGACAACGGTCTTGACACCCATTCCTTCCACATGTCTCTCGAATGTATTCTCGAGGCGACCGCCTTTGAATGGATCGGCTAGGTTGTCTTCGACGCGATCTTTGCCACCTCTATATCTCTCTCTTAACGATTTCTCGTATAAGATGGTATTTCCTTTCAATGTGTTTCTTTGGCCTTGTGGGCTCTTGGTTCCCTTGAATTTGCAAATCGCTATGACATTGTCTGATAAAATGATGATTGTCTTTGGGCAAATTCGAACTACATCCAAGTCCACTAGGAAGTTCTTGAGCCAAACCGCTTTTTTTTTGCCTCGCAGCGACTACATATTCGGCTTCCATGGTAGAATCTGCGATGCATTTACGCTTTTACGCTTCTCCATATCATGGCTCCTCCCCCATGCAAAAACACACTACCGAGGTAGATTTTACGGAATCTAAGTCGATTGGAAATCCGAGTCCGTGTGGCCGATGGGGATTAGACTATCGACCGATAAACCAACATTCTATCTCGAGTTCTTTTTCGGATACTTGAGGAATGTTTTTTAATCGCCATTCGATGTTCTTTTTCCCGGGTTACTTTGATATCTTGCCACCATGCCAACGACAAAGCATATATCCGGGTCTCGTGCACAACATTGCATACATAAGGCTTCCGACGATCGAAGCATAAGGAATGCCTTTCATGTCATCTATCTCCTTTTTGTGTGTCTTAGGGCACATTTCCTTGATAGATGGATTCCATGCCCGAAAGGTACGAAGCCTTTCTTGGAATCTGCATCTTTGAATCGTTTCAAGACGGTGCCTATGTATGAAGCTTGCGATAAGCTATCATCCTTTTCTTGCGATCTCGGTGATCTTGATCCCAAGAATGTGCCCGGCTTCCCTAAGTCCTTCATATCAAACTATTTTGAAAGCCATGCCCTTACGTCGATAACACCTTTTCATCGTTCCCGATGAGCGTAATGTCGCCTCACGTATAATACTAAGAATACCAATGCGATTCCGAAACCGCTTTTTTTGTACACCTGACTTTTCAAACTCGTTTTGATCAAACCCATAAGACTTTATTACATGATCAAAACATTGGTTCCAAGCTCTGGATGCTTGTTTGAGTCCGTAAATGGACTTCATGAGCTTACAAACTAGTTGTTCTTGGCCCTTTTCAATGAAGCCTTGGGGTTGTTGCATATAGATTTCTTCATCAAGACTTCCGTTAAGGAAAAGGCATCTTGACATCCATTTGCCGATTTCAAAATCGAGATCTTGCAACAATCGACAAGAGAAATCGGATGGACTTGAGCATTGCTTCTGGTGAAAAAGGTTTCCTCATAGGTGATCCCTTCTTTCTGAGTATAACCTTTCGCCACAAGTCTTGCCTTGAAGGTTTCCACCTTCCCGTCCGATCCCCTTTTTCTCTTGTATACCCACTTGCAACTAATGAGTTTCACCCCATTAAGTGGTTCGACTAGCTCCCACACTCTGTTATGATCCATAGAACCCATTTCGGCTTTCATTGCCTTTTGCCAAGAAACCTCATCCTTGTCTTGGATTGCCTCATCATATGTCCATGGGTTCCGATTAAGTCTTGTGCGGGAATCAAGTCTGAGGACTCTCCTATCCCCTATGAATCTCTCGGGCTGTCTTACAACCCTCCCACTACGACGAGGTTCCAGTTGTGAAAGAGTGTCGTTCGGTATGTCATCTTGTACAGTTGGCAATGAGGTTAGCCCCCTTAGCTCAGTTAAGGTAATCTCACTTCTGGGTCTTCTTTCGTTCATATAGTCTTCTTCCAAAAATCTAAAGTGGGTGCTTATTATCACCTTTTGATCTTGGGACCATAGAACATACACCCTTTTGTTCCTCGGGGTATCCTATAAACAACCTTAATTTCGATCGAGGATCCATTTCCCGCTTCCTTGTCCAACACGAAGGACACCCCCAAATTCTCATGTGTCTAAAAAAGCGGGCTTGCGCCCGGGTCCACAATTCTTTGGGAGTTTTGGGAACCGATTTGGATGGCACTAAGTTCGGAATGTAAGCCATTTTTTTTCAAGGCATGACCCCAAAACGACTTGGGAAGATCCGCGCATAACTCATAATTGATCTAACCATTTTCAAAAGAGTTACATTTCTTAAGCTCTGCAACCCCGTTTTGTTGAGGGTTACAGGTGCGATTAAATTTGATACAATCCTTCATCGACAAGTGGTTCAAAAACTCATCGCTGAGGTACTTGCCTCCACGATCGGATCGTAGAGACTTGATACGTTCTTCCCTATGATTCTCCGCTTGAGCCTTAAATTCTTTGAATTTCTCAAAGGTCTCAGATTTATGCTTCATAAGGAAAATATAACCGTACATTGAGTAGTCATCAATAAAAGTGACGAAATACTCATAAATCTCCTCTTGCTTTGGTTGACATTGGACCACATGCGTCTGTGTGAACGATTTCTAACACTTCTTTGGCTCTATTCCCCTTGGCTCCGAATGCCCTCTTGGTCATTTTACCCTCCAAACATGATTCGCAGGTTGGAATTTGTTCAACTTGGAGAGACTCCAGTGAACCGTCTTCTACCAACCTTTGGATCCTCTTTGGATTAATATGTCCCAATCTTAGATGCCATAGAAGTGTCTCGTTCACGTCTGATGAACGTTTTCTTTTATCGGAAACATTTGATGTGTTATAGGATGCGTTTCGTGAGTGGTGTGCACAGTTAATTGTATGAAGATTATTCGACCAATGTCCCATAACAGATACACTCATCATTTTAAGAAATGATGTCATTCTTATTAGAAGAAACTAAGTATCCATTAACAAAATTTTAGAAACTGAAAGTGAATTCTTTCTAAAACTGGGAACATAAAGAAAATCTCTTAAAATTAAAACTTTGTCTTCAAAAGACAGGTGCACTTCTCCCACTGCTTCACTGCCACTCTCGTAGCATCGCCCAGTGTGATGAGGATTTCACTCCCACTAAGTTGCCGGGTTAGCTTGAACCCGTGAAGCAAACATGATCAGTGGATCCCGTATCAACTACCCATGAATGAGAAGTATACGCCGCTAAACAAGTTTCAACAACTAGTGCGTGAGAATTACCTTTCTTTCCGGCCCTTTTGGGGTTGGAACAAGCAAACCTCCATTGTCCTTACCGCCGTTGAAGCACTTCCTCTTTGGATTTTCCTTGACACCACAAGCATTCCTCATCTTACCATTGCCCTTGGCAACAATTGAGTTTTATTGCTTATGGCTTTTGGTTCTCTTCTTCTTCTTGCCTACCCTTGGCCTAGAAGATGAAGATGGACCACTTGCCGTTCAAAGCTTGAGTTTGGTGCCCCATCAACATCTCTGCCGAGACCAAAGCTTGCAACAAATCGTCGGTAAGCGAGGCCAAAATGCTCAAAAACTTTTGGGCGAGAGTGAAATACCAAATTCATCCGAGTCTCCAGTTATAATCGTACTTTCGAAACCTCAAGTTTGTTCGGATGGGCCATCAATTTTGAGGACGTAATCCCTTACGGGTTTGCCCTCCACCATTTTTAAATGACGACATCTCTCGAAGGTGATCCGGCGAGTCCCATTTTTTGACTCGTCGGTTGGCTCATCGATTTTGGTGTGTCAAGAATCCACTTGTGCTTTTGTGCAGTTAAGACAATTATAATTTTTCGTTTCCAATCAATATAGTTTCCATACTTATTCTATTGACTTTAAGTATAATAGCAGTGGATTAAAAAGGTTACGACATGCTGAACTGAAATAAATAATAATATGCATAAGCACAAATATATCACAAGGTTCGATCACATGTTTCATATTAAAATCTCAAAAAAATATGAACATGCATCAGCCAACATCTCAAAACAGTTTAAATAAGCCACGTGTGGGGTGGGTCATTATTTAAACACATTCAAAGCGTGTTTTACAAACAAAACGATTTACAAACCTTTAATATCCAGATTAATAGTTGGCTCCCACTTGACCAATATAAAATTGGCGGGGACTTGAGTAAGTATATGCATATCAATTTTATACCTAAGTAATAACCATGATTAAATCTGAAATTATTATTTTTCGCTTTGATCGAGCCTCGTGGGGGAGGGTCATCGCCGCTACTAGTAATAATCCACAATCATCCATTTGGAATTTATTCATGTTAAAAAGCTATCTTTTGACAATCCAAAGTAGAAATTTCTCCAAAGGAATTCACAAATAAATAAATCATGGAGGTCAAAATTAATTCAATTTTATTATCCTAATAAAATTGTCAATTAATTGTTTAAGCATACTTAGTAATTTTCGAAAGTGAGATTTTTCAAAACATTTTCTCATGCGCATGTAAATTTAAACACAATTTAAATAAGCATAAAATAATGCATAACATCAAAACAAAAAAATAAACATATTGGACACATTTATCCAATTGTCATGGTTAAATTTTGTCATGTCTTGATCTTGAGAAATCGTCTTCATAGCCTTCATCGTTAGTCTAGAAAAGCTCCCACTTGACCGTCTTAAAAAACGCCTTGTCAAGCCACGTCATCGACCATTTCATGGTCGGTCGGAGTGCCCGCTAGCACTCCCGGCCGTGTCGAGTGGCGTCCGTCTTGTAGCGTCGAAGCGCTGCTCACGTCGCCCGCGTCGCCCGCCGCGTGTCTCGGCAGCGTCGCCGCGTCGCCTCGGCGGCGCAAGCCCGTCGCATCTCGGCGGCGTCACCGCGTCGCCTGGTTGATCCGCTTTCGCTTTCGGCCCCTCGGCCTCGCCCAGCGCCCGTCTTGGCATCCGCCCGGCGTCCGTGTCGTCTTGTGCCTCCCTCGCAACGCGTTCGTATGACGCCGCCTTGCCCTTGCCTCGCCCGATCCCTTTTTAATTCTTCGTCTCCGCCTCCATTTCAGATCCTACAATTTATTTACAAAAAAATAAATAAACCTAGATCTAGACTAGTTTATTACATTGATAAAATCAAACAAATTCTAATCTACTCGTGGATTTTCTCACGAGGCAAAATGAATTCGAACGAATCGAATTAAAAAACCATAATTTATATGCATGCATAAATAAACACATTAAATTCCATGACAATTGGATACCTGCAAAAAAGATCTAGCAATTCTACTATCGATTTCAAATTTAATGAAAACAAATTAAATTACAATTTAAAATTGAGAGTCTTAAACCGAGGCTCGATACGGTTGTTGGGGAATTAATTGCCCGGATCTATTTGGGATGAATATTTAAATACAAATTTAATTCTAACAATTATTACTAGCATGAATTAATCCTATATTAATTCAAATAATAATTCAACAACAAATCATGCATATAAACAGTTCACATAAAACCTACGCATGCGGAATTACTACGGGTTTACGTGAACTAATCTCTTGGAGTGACAATGGTCTCGTCGATGAAAACACACCAAAAATCCTTCCCAAGTATTCCCTAGTCCTTGCTCGTCAATCCGGTGGAAGGAAACTCGCGAACAATTAATAAAAGGGAAAATAAAAATTTGTTGCACCACCTTTGTGGATTTACTAATTTTTCCAGCACATGGAATTGTACACTCACAATTGACATTTTTCGAAAATACACAATCTGTCGACGTTTCAAAATATTTGATATTTTATCGAAGCTGATATTTTTCCGAAAAACCAATTTTTTTTTTCTCTGGGGATGAAACATTCATCCCCTATTTATAATAGAGAGGGGAACGAAAATTAGGGCTCAAAATAGGGTTAGGAAAGATCTTTTCTTGATCTCCAAGAAATCTTGAATATATCCCATATATTCTTCTTTCCATGTGTATTTTTCCACAAAAATCTCACACCCTTATTTAACCCATTTTTTCGAAATTAATAAGAGGCTTTTCAAGATTGGATCTTTCTTGAATTTATGAGATATTCTTGTATTCCAAGAATACATATCTTTTTCCATAAAATCTTTTCAAGAAAATCCTTCTTCCTATTATTACTCTATATATTTCGAAAATCACAATTAAAGAAACCAAGTGGGAGATTTCTTGAATTTATGGGATAATCTTGTATTCCAAGAATACTTATCTCCTTTCCATAAAATCTTTTCAAGAAAATTCTTCTCCTCTTTTTCTTTAATAATTTTTGAAATTTAAGGAAAATAATGCAACAATAATTTATTTTATTTTTAAACACCTTTTTTTAGGTTATTGGACTTTATGTTGGGCTTTCTTGAGGGCCTTTGGGAGAATTAAGATTGGACCTTCCAATGGATCTTGAATTATCAATATTGAGCCACAATATTATTCAAGCCCATAAATATTAATTAATCCCACTACATAATTAATATTGCACTATCCATCTTAACCCATATTACGATTA
This sequence comes from Stenogyne calaminthoides, assembly GCA_037126765.1. Taxonomy (NCBI): domain Eukaryota; kingdom Viridiplantae; phylum Streptophyta; class Magnoliopsida; order Lamiales; family Lamiaceae; genus Stenogyne; species Stenogyne calaminthoides. The sequence goes on from JBBCBC010000032.1 coordinate 2,685,663, forward strand.
ATATGGCTCCCTTATTATTTTCCGTGTTTAAGATTATCTAGCCCATTAATTAATTCAAGCCAATCGAAATAGCTTTCCATTAATTAATATCTTTTATCCTTGGTAAAGGAATCGGTTCAACATTATTATCCATAATCTAAAACTAGTTCCACTTGCAAGATTTGGTATGATAAACCTTATGAACCTCCCAAGGGGCAACCGTCGAACAAAGCGTACTTGCACACGATTCTCCGTATTAAATCTTAGCAATCGCATGTGACCAATAATATTGCCCAAGATATAAAGTATTGAATCTCGTTGATTCTCTACCCGTAATAAGTCAAAGCAATAATTACCAACCACACGCGATCCTATTTAAGGGGATTCGATTAAGAAATAACGAACCAACGAGGTCTAATTCTTTCTAGTTCGGTTACAAGAATTTGTCCTCCCCAGAGGTCCTCTTCAATGCACTAGACATGCACTAGTGTAATCTCTTGGTCAAGACAAACCAATCTGAGCCTTACACTTCAACCTTTCACGATGGATTGTTCATTTCCATCTAGGTCGTGAATGGTGTACTTTTGGTTACAAGAGACTGTTAATTTAATCTTCTGTGACCTGGTATCACTAAATTAACTACAATGTAACACATACTATTTATTGAACAATTATGCATTAAATATATGTAACATTCGATGATATTTAAAGCATCAGTGATAAACAATTTATTTCAGTAAATAAGTCTGAAATTCAGCCTGATTATACAAAGTAAAATCATACTTTCCAGTATAATCCCAACATCGTGATGGGTAAATTGAAATCATATCTCTAATTTTGCTTTATGTACAAATAATTTGAATTTCAAATTCGAAAAGGCGTTGAGAATGTTGCCTGGTACTGTACTTCGAATGATGTGACTGGCCGAAAAAATTGAGAGCGAGCTGATGGGAGAGGATTGGACCTGTACTTCCATCGATTATTTTAATAAAACGGATAGAGGGGGGGTGGGGTGAGAGGGCGAGTCGAGGGAGTAGGAGGAATGTAAACGCCTCGGGGTGGTGGAAAGACATTAGTAAGTTGTTTAGGAATAAGGAGGGAGTAGGAATGGTGTCGGAATTAAGAAAGATTGTGGGTAGGGGGAATCAAACTCAATTTTGGAACGATGTGTGGGTGGGGGAGGAGGCCTTAAGGGTATCATTTTCTAGACTTTTTAGAATTAGTGGGAACCAAGAGGGTAAGATTAGCGAGATGGGAAAGTGGAATGGAGAGGAATGGGAGTGGGACCTGGGATGGAGAAGAAGGTTGAGAGTTAGAGAGGAGTCATCACTTAATCTTTTGTTACTATGCATTAACAGGTACACGATTGACCGGAGAAAAGAAGACATGTGGAGCTGGAATGGGTCTCCAAATGACATATTTTCGACGAACATGGCTTACAAATTGATGGCCGGAACTGCTGATCCGGAAACAAATCGTACAAGAAGGAAGACTTTCAAGAACCTATGGGGCAGCGCAACACCAAAATGAGCTCAAGCAATTGTATGGAAGATTCTCAAGCAAAGACTACCAACGAGAGACAACTTGAAGAAAAGAAAGATCATCGATGTAAATGACGACGTTTCGTGTCCTTTATGTGGGGAGGTAGATGAAACAACATCTCATCTATTCTTCACATGTAAAGTTTCGTCACAAATTTGGAGTAACATCTACAAGTAGAGTTAAGTGAACATGGTTCCTCATGAAGATACGTTCATAAACTTTCTTCAACATGGGGATATGTTCGGGCCTCTCCGTAAAGGTAACATTGCTTCCTCTATTTGGATAGGCGTAGTTTGGACCATTTGGACGAAAAGAAATGAGTGGGTGTTCGAAAGGAATGAATTGGATGTAACAAGAATCTCAAACAAAATCATTGCAAGAACTTGGAGGTGGATCACGGCTAAAAAGGCAAAAAATAGGGAGGTACCTTTTGTGATTTGACGAACTAATTCTTTTTGTATATCAGCATGAACTTAGAATGTTTAAGCTTAGGACTTATGGTTTTAGGATCTGATTTTCTTCATATGTAAGGGAGGGTGTACCCCACTTGTTACTTAATGAAGTTTCTTTTTTGGCTGATCAAAAAATAAAATAAAATGGGTCTTTTTTCCTTTCAGCTAATTAAGAGGTAGAATGGGGTTTTCAATACTAGTTTTGGACCTAAGAGTTACTTATAAAGTACCTTGGACCTAAGAGTTTTTATAGGCCTTTTTGGACTTAAGACTACTTATTTCACAAGTTTGGGACATAAAGTTTAGAAAAAATGGCAAATAAGTTTGGGACGTAGGGAATATTACTTTAAATATATAAAATGAAAGTTATTTTGAAAAATAATATATTTGTTTTTAATGAAAATGATATAATCCTTTTGTAAAATGGGATTTTACAAAAACCGGCTAAAATTTTTGGGCCTAAATTTCTTTTAATTCAGTGGTGGCTTACCCCAACGGAAGACGGTGGTGCAAAAGCGGAAGAAACAAAGAGACATACAGCCGGAATAAGGCAAGTCCCCCAAATAAAATGATATCTTCTGTATTCGAAATCATAATCTAACCTCGTTAATGTTCTAAATTATGTTTGAGAATTCCCTTTATTTGTGACTTTGATATGTTAATAGGGTTTTTGCCGATATTCTTGAATTATTAACCTTCTTGTATAAAACTGATGAATGGAAGAACAACTTTTGAGTCCTTTTTTACGGTGATAATAAAGTTGATATTTGTGAAATGGCTAATATACATTGAATTCCTTGGTTTTGATATCCAAATAGAATTTGATAGGTGCCTAATGGGATTTTAGTATGCCCAATGCAACCCTTATCAGGATAAATATATCGATTTGATTAAACAGTCATTATAATCTTGATTGATATAACATATTCCATAAGTTATGCCCTGTTTGGCTTCTGAATTTGCTCATTTTCTTTTTGGATTTTCATGTCTATAGAATAGATTCGTTACTGTCATAAATGGAAATGTGGGAAGGCAAAGAAGCAGAGAGTAGTAATAACAGAGATTGGGATGAACTATTCAATCTCTTTAATGAAGTGGTTGCTTCTGAGAATCAAGAACTTAAAATTCGGGCCATTGTTAAGCTTGCAAAGATGTCTAAAGACGCCCCCGAAAATAAGTTGGAACTTCTTGTGCCAATGTTATTGGAGCTCCTCGAAAGCCCTCAAGGAAATTTGAGTTTATCTGCCCAAGGTGAAGGCGATCTGAGTCCATTGGTTCTGGAAGCTTCTGCTTACTGCTTGAAATGTATTTCTTCCCGAGATGAGGGCACATTGGTCAATCTTATTGGTCAACCGCGTGGCATTTCTACCTTACTGAGTCTGTTACCAATTTCTGGAGAGGGTTTGATGAGGGATTTGTTGAAGTGCCTTAGGAATGTTGTTACGTTTTGTACCAATAGTCGCTTGGTTCTGGTTAGCCATGGTGGTTTGCAGATTGTTCTTGATAAGATTGATAACTGTTTCGGTGAATCAAAGTTGATTCTATTAGAAATCTTGAGCGCATTGGCTCTCATAGAAGATGTTAGAACGGTTCTCTTGAATTCCGATAGAGTCCATCTTCTTGTAAAAGCTTGTAGACGTGGCAGCATGATTTCCAGGACTCGTGCGGCTCAGGCAATCGGTTTACTCGCAATGACTAAAAGAACACGTCGTTTGCTTGTGGTTAAGGGTGCTATTCAAGTGCTTTTTATTTTACTCAAGGGGGGAGATACCCCAGCGAAATTAGTGGCTGGTAATGCACTTGGTGTGATCTTTTCTTGTGTAAAGCACATTAAACTAATTTCCATTGTTCAATCATATGTTATTTCTTTCTACATTGAGCTACTTCAGGGCTCTGATATCACTGGGAGGGAAATAGCTACGGATGTTTTGTGCCTGTTAGCTTTCTTTGAAGAGAATGCAGTACCAGTAATCGAACAATTGGTCAGAATTCTTAGAGGACACGATCCAGAAGCAAAATCCGCAGCTGCTAGTGTCATATGGGGTGTATCAAGTCACAAGTACTCGTTTCCTGTGTTGCAGAAGGCTGGTGCCGTTTCAGTTTTAGTCGAGCTTTTAGAGGATGAGAGCATTGTTGTAAGAGAGAAAGCAGCTGGGTCTATTGGCCGCTTGAGTCAAAACGTGGCTGATCGAGCTTTTCTTGCTAATTGTGGAGCGATACCACGTCTAATTAACGTTTTGGAAAGCGAATCTGATGAGCTGAGAGATAATGCTGCTGAAGCCCTCGTCGATTTCTCTTTAGACTCTTCGCTTGGAGATCAGATATCTTGCATTGTTGAGAATCCCGTGTTCCAGAATATGCGTGATAGGGTAATGGAGATACGTGCCTCCGATGAACATATGAGACGTACAACCAGAGACGAACTCAATAGGCTCATTGGTGGTAGTTATACTAGATTTTAAATCTTCAATTTTTAGGATGAGAAGTTGTGAGTAGTTGGAAAAACCAGTAGCTGTATTTTATCTCAAAGATCATTTTCTGGAAGTGAAGATTGATGAATTTCCTTTCTATCTTAGTAACTATTAGTCCATAGGACTTGTTGGATATATTTAAGTAGAATGTCCAAATTTTTGTATCAAAATATAGGTGTTAATCAAAACTAGATTGTTCATACAGTGGCATAATTCCCTACATCAAGTATCAGTTACTCGATTTATTTTTTATTGAATGGTTAATGTGTTTATAAATGTTGCTGATGAGAAAAGGTAAAGTCCAGTGATTAAGGGCAGGGAAAACCTTTGGAGGAGGTGCATAAAGTAGTTGCAGGAGTGTGGCGGGCCAAGCAAGTGTTAGCCTTCTTGGAGGCGGGCCTAAACGGGCTTGCCTGTTTGGGCCGCGGTTTGGCACGGTTTAACAATGTAAATTCGAAGGGGTGAATGAGTTTCTCGATTCCACCTCACCAAAAAAGCCAAAAATTTATATGAATCCAAGTTCACATTGAATTCGATTTTTTAGTATCACTATCAATATTATACAAAAAAATATCACTATTTAAATAATTAAATATTTTATAATTATAACAGTGATAATTGTTTCATATAACAATAATACTGTTCATGTTTATAAGAGTGTTGCTCACACCAAAAAATAATTCAAATAAAATACTCCCATAATCCAGAGCTATATAATGGACAATAGTCATAAAAAACAATTTTCTTTAGTTCCTCCTCACCGTTAGTTTTCAAAGGATAAGAAGCACCAACCTCCACTCCCAATTCGAGAGCTGCAAAAAACCCCCAACTATTTCAGCCCCAATCCACCGTCAATCTCCGATGACCCACGCCACCCTTCCTTCCGATCATCACCGTAGCTACTAAAATTGAGGAGGGATATAGAATAGAAAAATAGAGGTACATTCAACGGAGGATTTTGGGTTTAACCATTGCAGGTAAATGAGGATGACCGCCTCACGTTTTTACCACAAAATAGTAGCGATTAGATATAAGGAAATCGTCGATTTATCAATTCAAAATCCAGCACTTTGCCCATCTTTCATCTTGCCCGGTTACACCTTTCTTGGATAGTAGAAAACGTACTAAATCTTTTAACATTTTTACCAAGATGAGAGCTTCGATATCTGTTGTTGGGCTTTCGGGAATTCCTCGTTTCTCCCAAACGCCCTTTCTCCACCCAAGGTACACTCTTTCTTCTCTCTGTTACTGCTTTCTAGATGTTAATATTTGTTTGGGAAACAGCTTTTGTGCTTTTCTTTGTGTGTGCTTTTTTGCTAGTATTAGGCTAGTATTAGGCTAGTATTATTATGGTAGTATTAGGCTAGGAGAAGAAGAAAAGGACTAAGTAACTAATAAATGAGAGGGCATTGAGTGCAAAGGAAGACATGTATATATCTGTGGTTCAGGAATTTATGCATCTAGATTTTCAAGACAACTAAGGAGTGTTTTTGAAAAATTATAAGTGATTTGGATTGTTTTGTATCTATTTTATTAGATTAAAATAAGTTGTCAAAAGCTATTATTTAAAAGTTGGAAAGGGGTGCTTTTGGTAGATTATGAGCTTTTTTAAATGCTAGTATTAACTTTTCTTGCAAACACCATCAACTTTTCTTTAAATTCTTTTACAAACACTTTCAATTTCTACTGTTAAAGCAATTCTTTTATAATCACTAGTTTTAATCAATTTTTCGAAAATATAATTTTTTACAATCACCCCTCAAGTTACAAGGCAATTATCAATTAATTAAAGCCAACCTCCTATAAGTTTGCCAATTCTATCTGACAATGAGATTGCTTAAGTTGTGAAAAGCAGTGTTAATCTAAACCATTGTAGCATCAACGTTACATTGGATTATAATGTGCTGTCATATTTTCTCTTTATATGCTCTGAAACTTTTTATGCTGTAGAGTTCTTAACATTATTAAAACACTTCATTTTTTCTATCTGTAGGACTGAGCTAAGTGTTCCACAGAAGGTTTTCTTTCCTCGAGCTAAGCATGGTAAGATCAAGATTAAATTATTGCATTTCTATGTGACTACTAAATGAGGCTATTCATGTGGGAACCCTGAACACGCATCCAAGTATACTTTTTTCACAAAATAACTTGGCGGGTTTCATTTTGATTGAAATAGATGGATCATTTAGCGTACGGGTATTGCCTTCGAGCTTGATGGCAGCGGAAAAGGAAGAAGCCAAGGCTGTCTTGACCTTATTCATTAAAAAACAAGGGTTAAGCAATGCAAATGCAGCAAGAACTATAAATAAGGCGGATGCTTTTGTTGATCATCTAATATCACGGCTTCACTCTATCCACAAGTCTCGTTACTTAGTAGGTTCGTTTTTCATTCTCTCAATCCATGTATAAACTTATTGCTAGCATGTAACCCTTTCTTTAAAAAGTAACACTTCGGGGCACCAATCTTGACTAAAAAATTTCAACCAAGCTGTTTTCTATTTATTTTTCTCGTGAATCATAGAAAAAAACGGTCGAAAAGTATTAGTTCTTCTGACGAAAAGTATTAGCTCATATGATGAAACATATTAGTTGTGTATTGAAAAAGTGTTAACAATCTAATGCTTCCTTTTGTATAACCTAATACTTTTCTTCATACGAACTAATACTTCTCATTATTTATATACTCCCTCCGTCCCGGATTCGATGTCACATTTACTATTTGCACGTAGTTTAATGAGCGAGTTTTGCATTAGTAATTGAAATGATAAAGTGACTTTTAAGTAGGGGTATGATAGATGAGGGGCTCAACATATCATACCCCTCCTTAAAAGTCACTTTATCATTTCAATTACTAATACAAAACTCGCTCGCAAAAACGCGTATAAAAGTCAACTGTGACATCGAATCCGGGACGGAGGGAGTATTTTTTTTTTGAGAATGAGTTAATCTTTCATCAAAATTGAGTCACAATTGCACCAGCTGTGCAACTGGTGGGGTAGAAGTATTTGCCATTAATAATATTTCGTATACGTTGACTTTGTAGGTCGAGAACTCACAACTCTTGAGATCAGGGATGCTCTTAATCCCTATCTTGAGACCCTTCTTGAGGAGTACGGTCCCATCTTGGTAGATGTCGTTGAGAACTACCCTGACCCACCTGTTTTGGAAAAATTAGACGAAAACATCCCAAAACAACCCACAGTTGAAAATTCAGTCCCAACAATTTCTCCTACCCTCCCTACTAACAAGAAGTTAAAAGCTTTGGCTCGGGTTAGCGACATTAGTCCAACAGGGAAACTCCCTTCCCACATTGTCTACCTTTTAGAGCTTGGAATGTCACTCGAAACTCTAAGAGAAGTCATACGTAAATTTCCAGCTTTTTCCTACTATAGTTTGGAGGGTAAGATCAAGCCCGTCGTTGAGTTTCTCCTTAATCTAGGGGTCCCACAATCCGATATTCCCATCATCCTAACCAAACGGCCTCAACTTTGTGGAATCAGTCTCACCGAAAACCTTATCCCCACGATGGCCTTTCTTGAGGACCTGGGCGTGGACAAGAAGCAATGGGCTAAAGTGATATACCGGTTTCCTGCGCTCCTTACTTACAGCAGATCAAAACTCCAAGCAACAGTGGATTTTCTCTCTCTTAGATGGGCCTCTCAGCTGAGAACGTGGGCAAGGTTTTAACCCGTTGCCCACATATTATAAGCTATAGTGTTGAAGATAAGCTAAGACCCACTGCTGACTATTTTCGGGCCTTGAATGTTGATGTTTCACTTCTTCTTCATCGAGCTCCACAAACATTTGGGCTCAGCATCGAGGCTAATTTGAAGCCTCTTACTAAGTTTTTTCTTGGAAAGAGGGTACAGTTTGGAAGATGTTTGTACGATGATCTCTAGATATGGTGCTTTGTATACTTTTAGCATGGAAGATAATCTGATGCCCAAGTGGGAGTTTTTTTCTGACTACGGTTTACCCTAAAACCGAGTTGGTTAAATTTCCGCAGTATTTTGGGTACAGCTTAGAAGTTAGGATCAAACCCGAGGTGCGAGATTATGAGGAAGTGTGGAGTTCAGTTACTGCTTAATCAGATGTTGTCTCTCTCTGAAGATGACTTTCATGTACTCTTGAAGAAGAAGATGGAGAGAAAAAGTTCAAGATAGTATTTGGTAAATTATTTTTATTGTCTAACTTTTTTAATTTTTATCTAAATCTCAACAATGTGCCTCTGTAAATTATTTTCAGTTTTGCAGTGAACATTTATTTATTTTTGGTCGGATTACATGATGGTTGAAGTTGGGGCTGATCATTAATAAGATGTGCCCTGCAGTAGTATATATATAAAAAAGGATGGTTTTAGGATTTTGAGTTAAGGGAAACATAATTTTTTTAATATTATAATTTCATGTATACCGCATAAAAGGAGAATTCTTTTAAATTAAAGGTCTTAATAGATTTTTTCAAATATAAATTGAAAAAAGTTCTTAAATCTATCCTATTTAATGAATCCCAACGTACCATTAGCACCCTAGAGTTGTATCTCTCCCTAATCCTACAAGGGGTTGATTACAATCTTAAGTTGCTCTTTAAAAATTAAATTTGGCCTGATTCTGTAAAGTGGCCAAAAAATTCCAATTTATTCACCAATTTTTATGATCTTCTATTGACATAAATAACCTTGCATCTAATTAATCCTGTTATTTCTTTACTTTCAAAAGACCTTCATTTTCTTTCGAATGCACCCACTTTTATATAACTAAGCCGATTTTTTTTTTAATAGAATTTAGATTTTTAGCCTTTTGGCGTTTTGATTATATTTTGGGTCTTTTATATTTTGTTCATTTTTCTTTTATAATATCACTTTATTCTCAAATGCTCCCATTTTTAGGATGTATAAAGCAGCTGCTTTTTGTTACAAGTTTTCTAGAATTGAAGCTGGATGTGATCATAAATGAATTAAACGATTGGAATAGGAGATTGAAGTACAATGTACAAAAATAAATATCAACATATCACATATGTATAGAACTAGATTATTTATACAGATGTAAAAATCCCAACACCTCGATTTCTATTCTTAATTATATTCTTCTTAATATATTTTCTACATATGTAGTCTTAATTAATTAATCCTCCAAATCAGCTACAAATTCAAGGCTTGCATGGCCAACTTTCTTCCTAATTAAGCTTGTCATTTTGGCTGCATCCACCCCTTCTCCATTCACCACCACTTCCACCTCTTTCCCATCCCCTTCTAATTTCACCGACACCACACCTGCAGTAAATACAACAATTATATTTCGTATAAAAAATATTTACCATGCGCATTTTCAAACGAATGATGCAATTTTTCAACCGTCCAATTTTTAGTTCAGTATTTTTTTACTTTTTCAATTCGTTCCTTTTGGATCAAAAAATTGAAAAAAATGTATCGAACTAAAATTGGACATAAAAAATAATCTAATGATTAAATGAATCTTGATATTATAAACCCATAAAATTAATCACACCTGATGCCATGGCTGCAATACTCATGACCTTGGATCTGCATTTTCTGCATTTGAGATGTACCTTCAGAACGATTATTTGCTGCACAAAACAAACAAGAAAAATTAAAATTCAGTCCATGCAGGAGAGTGTTTGTACAATTATAGATAAAATGTAAAACGATTTAAATTAAGATTAAAAACAAATATTAATATACCATCATAATTTTACGGAGCTCTAGCTATCAGCAATAAATAATAGATATATGGATGAATTGTATTGAAAGAGGAAATAGAGTTAATATAGAAGCATTGTACCGAGTGGAAATTAATACACGTAAGAAATCGATATCATATATGATCCAACTCGGCGATGACCCCAAAAATAAGCGTCAACTAATTTCGATTTATTTTATTTGTGAAGCATATGGGTTTGGCCATGTTCTCTTACAAGCTTAAAGATCATGCATCATCACGTGGCTACGTCTCTTGTTCATTCTCTATTACGTATGCATTGACTTTTTCATTAAGCTTTCTGACTCTTATCACACCTGTGAAAATAGTTACTACCTCCATCCCAACTCTTTATTCACAGTTACTATATATTTTTCGTATTTTAACGAGTGAATTTTTTATTAGTATTTAAAATAATAAAATAATTTTTAAGTAGACATATAGTAGAGGAGAGATAGATCTATCATACCCCTTCTTAAGAGTCACTTTATCATTTTAAATACTAATAAACAGTTGGCTCGATAAAACACGAGAAAAAAGGTGGAGTGAACAAAGAATTGAGACAGAGGGAGTATTAAATTAAAGAGTAAATCTCCGGTGGTATGAAATTTATACCATTACACTCAAAAATTAATACCACCACACTTATCAATTGATACCATTACACTTATAAATTGATATCATAGTATTAAATGTTATAGGTACTAATTTATAAGAATAATTATGAGTTTCACACGTATGAATAAGTTTTGCAAAAGAGTTTGCGAAGAAATATTGAATCGACAAAGCATATGTTGCGAGGTAAAGCTTCATCTTCAACTAGAAACATTTATTTACTTAAATATATAATGAAAATTTAATATATATATGTAATTCGGAAATCTAAATTTCCCAAATCGCATTTATCATAAATGTCTATCCTAACCTCTGTAACATGAAAATTAAATGGCAGAGCTCTCAAATACTGTATAACTCTCCATCGATAAAAATTAGATGGAAACGTGTACAGATCTCAATTAGTTCCTGCAGTTGTAGCAATTTGCTTTCTGGTAATTGGATTTACAAGTGTGATTCTGTTACAAGTTGAGAAAAAGAAAGTGGGAACTTAATTAATGAATGTAAAAATAAGTAGAAGCCCTAATAAGTGACTAGTATCACTTTTGTATACTATACAATATTAGTATTACTTGTACTACATAAAAGTATTAGTTGGGAAAAACATAAAATAAACTATTTTATATCTTTAGATCCCCCTCACAGTGAGAGTGAATGTTTAGAATTCCTATTTTGGCCTTTATATTGATGAAGAGGACTGGACCAAGAGGTTTTGTTAGTGCATCTGCAAAATTTTCTATAGTTGGTATTTGAATGAGTTTGATCACTCCTTTTTTTTATCTTTTCTCTGGTAAAATGCATGTCAATCTCGATGTGTTTTGATTTTCATGTAGAACTGAATTATGAGCAATGCAGTATGCATATTTGCCATCTGGGTAAACAAGGGTTGAATGGTCACATGGAATCTTGAGATCCTTCAATTGATGATCTTAAGCTCACAGGAGGTTGCACATAAAGCTCTATACTCAGTTTCAGTTGATGATCTGCTCACTGTTGTCCGTTTCTTTGACTTTCAAGATATGAGTGATCCTCCTAAGTAAATAACATAACCAGTAATACTTCTTCTTGATTGCTCACACTTGGCCCAATCTGAATAAGAAATTAAAAACTTAAAAGTTTGAAGTTAGTATATGCAGAATATAGAAGACTCTAACCTATAGTGGTCTTTTTTTTTTGTTTTTTTGTTTTTGAAAGGACTATGTGCACAAAATAAAGATGAGATTCAATGGGCTTACTCATATTTTGACTCGACATGACTCCGGGATACAAAATTATCGCCATTATGCGAATCCAACATTATGGAAACCGCCGGATTATCTTTTGGATGTAGAGCGAGCGAGGAAAGAGGGTCTTCCACCAGATTTAGAGAGGAACCATTAAACACCATCGAAAAGTGAAAACAAGATTCGAATTGAAAAAAAATGTGAGACACAAGAAATCAATTCGCAAATATACACGAATTGAAATGAGTATAGAAAGATTGATCGAAAATCGATAGAAAATCAACAAAAATGAAAAATACCCGAATCGAATCCACACAAAATCGAAACGAATGCGTGGAAAAATTGAAGAAAACAGGGAAACCTAAGCATTTCAAACGAATTTAGTGAGGTGCGGAATTTAATTCGTTTATTTAATTTCCCTCAACACTCCTCCTCACTCGTGGGCCGAATCATTGTCTCTGTCCTTTGGGGAGGAGACACAACGAGTGGACAATTTTTAAACAGGTGGAGTGATTTTCACGAGAATCGAACCCATGATTTGGGCTGAGCCAGAGGCTCTGATACCATGAAAGAATTCCGTCTCATCTAAAAGTCCGAACTTGTAGTGAGTTGCGGAATTTAGTTAGTTTATTTAATTTCCCTCAACACTCCTCCTCACTCGTGGGCCGAATCATTGTCTCTGCCCTTTGGGGAGGAGACACAACGAGTGGACAATTTTTAAACAGGTGGAGTGATTTTCACGAGAATCGAACCCATGATTTGGGCTGAGCCAGAGGCTCTGATACCATGAAAGAATCCCGTCTCATTTAAAAGTCCGAACTTGTAGTGAGTTGCGGAATTTAGTTAGTTTATTTAATTTCCTTCAACACTCCTCCTCACTCGTGGACCGAATCATTGTCTCTGTCCTTTGGGGAGGGGACACAACGAGTGGACAATTTTTAAACATGTGGAGTGATTTTCACGAGAATCGAACCCATGAGTTGGGCTGAGCCAGAGGCTCTGATACCATGAAAGAATTCCGTCTCATCTAAAAGTCCGAACTTGTAGTGAGTTGCGGAATTTAGTTAGTTTATTTAATTTTCCCTCAACACTATATAATATTAATATTACTTGTACTATATAAAAGTATTAATTGGGAAAAACTTAAACTAAACTATTTTATATCTTTAGATTTTGTCACGATACTCTATTTTATATTTTGAAGTGGATGTAAAAAATTAAATATGGAGATTGCTATATCTTTTTAATTACATGAAAATTGGACTAAACTATTTCTCTCTCTTTCTCTTAAACGTGGGTTCTTTTTATATATATATATATTCTCTCTTAATTAAGCTAACATGTTAGATTTTTATGTTTTCTCAAAAAAAAAAAAAAAGAAAAATTGCCAGTGCAAATACTGTTGGTGTCAAGCTTGAACCACACTCTAGAAAACTCAAAATTTGACTTTAACTTAATTGAGCTCATTACTCGACAGAAAATTCAAAATAGTCGATATCGACCTAACTTGCATAATCTTAACTAGATTTTTATAGATAAAAACTCATATGAGACGGAATACAACTTTATACAAATTACACCCATCCCTTTTAAAGTATTAAAACGTCAATGCCCAAATTATGCCCCGTCTCACCGTGAGACTGTCTCATACAAGTGTGTCTCATTTTTAAATATTATTTATAGTTTATTATTATATATATTTGTAAATAATTAGCATATTAATAGAGTTAAAATTATAAAATTATGTGAGTTTGATTAGACTCGCCTACTAGCTTGATGAGCCTTGTATTTCAAACTCGATTAAATTGAGTTCAATTTTGAATTTTTTCTGAATCACGCATGAGTAGCTCATTAGTCGACTCGATTCTTTTATACCCCTAGTTGCAAATGATAATTTATTTTGCGCTTATTATCTTTTTTCGTGATTATTTACTGAGTAGATCTCTTGTGCACTTGTGTGCAACATACAACAAAGTATTTACAAAAATTTAAAGTTGTATAGTTGTATTCAAAGTGCAAATTGTATACTTGTAATCACTGAAAACTTGCACTTTTCAGTAAAAATAATTTGTACTTTAAAAAAATGCATTTGAGTTACACTATGCACAAATGTGTAAAAAATCTATCACATTTGATTTATTAATGGGGATAATTGCTCTTAGATACAATTTTTAAGACTAAATCATCACTAGATACAACTGAATTTACTTATTACTATTTAGATACAATTTTCATTGTGATTTACATATTTTAACCTTTATAACCCCTATTCATTTCAGCTATTTATTAGGGAATTATTTAAGATTCTCCATCACTTAAAAAAAAATATCATCCATTTCCTCAAAAAATTATTTCAGTTATTGAGAAGTTTGGCGATTTTAATTATTTAATTTTTTTCATCGACTATCACATCATTTTTTAGTGTGCAAAATATTTAATTTTGCACATGTGCAAAAATATTTATACTATGTGCAATTTATTTATTACGTGTGAAAAAAATATTTAGTTTTGTGTGTAATTTATTTTGCACATATTTACAACCTGTACATGCAAAATAATATTGCACATATAAAGAAATTTCAGCGCCAATTTTATTTTGAATAGCACAATTTAAGAGATTTATTTTATTTATAAATGTTTTTAGTATTTTTATGTGCAAAATATTTAATATTGTGTGCAAAATTTATAGTTTGCACATGTACAAAAATATTTATACTATGTGCAATTATTTTTTACTTGTGAAAAATATTTAGTTTTGTGTGCATTTTTTTTTGCACATATTCACAATCCATATGTGCAAAATAATATTGCACATATAAAGAAATTTCAGCGCTAATTTTGTTTGAATAGCACAATTTAAGATATTTATTTTATTTGTAAATGTTTTTAGTATTTTTATATGAAAGCTTAAATTTGACAATTGTATTGTATCTTCTCATGTGCAATTATAAAAGGATAAGTAGGATTACTGGGCCTTGGGGATAAATAAGAGTATTCTTATTTATAAAATTTATATTTGAATTTCAATTCACATATTTAAAAAAAAAATTAAATTATGTATTCTTATTTTTTTAATTTATATATGAATTTCAATTCACATTTTTTTGAATATGATGAAATTATTAAATTTGTATCAAATTGCATACAATCATAAATGTAGGTATGAAGAAAATGGTAAATTTGCATATCTTAAAATTTTCATGAGAGAAGACATGAGGAAAATATTCTTGCTGAATAATTTTTCCGTGCTAAGAGATAAGGTTTTGGGTAGGGCATAGTATTAGGGGCGTGAGTTTTAAAATTAGAGAAAAATATAAAAATGGACATTATTGTCAATTCGGGAGTCATTTTGTAGTTAATAGTAATGAAATAAATGACTTGTAATTAATAATAAAAAGTGTTTCTATTTTGTATCTTAGAGTGAGTCCCCCAATTTAATGTATTTTGTTGGTCATTCACTTCTAATTTTTTTAGATGTTTTAATTGCCAACTCCATTTTTCAGTTCTTTTCTTTTTTAAATTTTGATAAGTTAATTATCTTCTCATTTATTTCTAGTTTTGGTTCTTCACCTATTAATCTAATGAAAACAAGTGTAAGCATGATCAAATAATTACAAAGGGTATGATTGGATTCATTTTCACGAATTATAGCATGCTAAATTCATTTGGTCTAATTAGAACAAATGAACAATAAAAGAGATATTTGTTTTATTCCACAACCTTGACCTGATTTACAAGTGTGATTAATTATAACTATTAAAAATCCTCAAATATTGAAATTAATTACCACTACTTATCATATTCAGATTAATTAATGTTATCCATATATTTTTTTTAAAGATAAAGATGAAATATATTGATTAAGTACGAGGGGTACACAACCCGACAAATTTACAAGAATGAAGCATGTCCGCTATAGTTTCCTAGGGAGAAAAAAATCACAAATGGTCCTGTAACTTTATACGATTCCAGAAATAGTCCTGTAAGTTTTTATTTTATCAATTGTGGTCCTTTTAGTTTCAATTGTAGTCCTTTTCGCCAAAAAATTGAAAATTTTAGCCGGAAAATGGCCGGAAATATGATGTAGCACACAAAATAATGCGAAAAAAACATTGAAATGACGGGGTTCAATGAAAGGAAGAGAATAGTATAAGTTTCGACCCTTGCCTCAACATAAATCACTCGAAATTAGCCACGATAATGAATGTAATTCATGATTTTGAAGTTGCGATTCACGGGGGAGGTGTAATCAAAACATGAAATTGATTGAGGATTTTTCTTCCTTGATGAAAGACAATTCAAATGAGAGTGGTGGCGACCGTCAATGTGATCAGAATAAAAAGTTAGGTCAATTTTCCGATCAAATTTTAAATTATCCGGCGAAAAGGACTACAATTGAAACCAAAAGGACCACAATTGATAAAATAAAAACTTACAGGGCTATTTCTGGAATTGAACAAAGTTACAGGACCATTTGTGATATTTTCTCTTTCCTAGGTATACAAACTAAAGGTTGGTTTTCCCAATCATGAAACGGAGCACAAAAAGATACAAGATAGTGTGCCCAAATTCATTTCCAAGAACTTAACTTGATACCATAGGCAAATTTAATCCAACCCGATGGGCCGGTCTCAACCCGAAGGTAAGTATGGGTTGGACTGTAAAACTATAAACCCCAAAAAATCTGGGCTTATTTGGCCCATGGGATCGGTTCAATTTGGCCCATTGGCTAATGGGCGGCTCGATTGGCCAGACGTTTTAAGTTTTTAAATAAATAATTTATTATTTTTATTAAAAATTGAACTTTGTATTTTATAAAATTGTGTTCTTGTTGAATGATTTGATCTAATTGAATATTAATTTAAAATTTATTTTTTAAATAATTATTAATATGCAGCATTTGAAAATATATTTTTAAATTATGTGTTTCGATTCAACACAACCTTATGCGTGAAAAACATATTCACTTGTCCTCAATTTCTTATATTATAATATTGTCTCATATGTCTATAGTAATTTTTTATGTTGATTCTTGTCTTCAAAAAAATTAATTTAATTAATATACATTTATTTAATAAAAAAAATTGGACAATTGGTCGGGCTGACCCATTGGCCCGCTAGCCCATGTAAGACTTGGTTGGGCTATACTTTTACAGGCCCAATGAGAATTTGGGTTGGCCCGACCCAGCGGCCAGGAACATCAACTGGCCTGATGGGTAAGGCTAGGCCAGGCGGCCCGAATTACCAGCTCTATGACTGCACCCATGATGAACCGTGAACTGGATATGTTGGAGGGCGCCGTTACTTGTCCGAGTGTCGATTATATTATTATTGTTTTATTATATATATAAATGATTATTAATTGATGAATAATAGAATGATTGAAATGATTATATATAGGATGTGAGGTGGTTAATTTTGAGTCTAATTATTTCGTATGGAAGTATGAATAATGCAAATTAATCATCTTTTTGTTCAAGCACCACAATCATCTCATGTTTACTCTATTAAGTTTTTTTTTTACCAAGTGGCCCCTAATATTCTAACGAGTTATAGCAAGATCAACAACAAGAGTGAAAAGAGACCAAATATTAGTTTGTATATTGAAAAGTATTAGTACGTAGTACTTTAAAAAAAAAAAAAACTAAAACGTTTTCATATATAATAACGTAACTATATTTTCCATTATCTAAACTAATATTATTTTGGACTTTGAAAATTGCTTTCGCCAAAGAGAAAACTTGTCAGATCCATTTGGCAAGTACTAGATAAAATTTGTGAGTTTTTGCTGAGTTGATTTATTGAGAACAAAAATGAGAAAAATATATATAATTCAAAGAATTAAATCATTACTTTTTAAAATCAAACCAGTATTATATATGTTTCTAAGCTACTTAAACTTAATTTAAAATTTCTACTTACAACAAAAAATTGTCGACATAGTCAAAAAGCATCTTAGAATCAAATGTATTATCCTATAATTAAACAACACAAATTTGCAAAGCTATGTATCCTTTTCCTGCAGACGGAAGTATCAGAACAACCAAGTTTAACTTGCTACAATTCCTAATTTGGACTATAAAATTGTCGTGAGGTACGAATTCTTTTTTAATATCAGTAATTTATAAATATAAATTTGAATATTGCTCACGCCTAAATATTGCATGCATATATGCATGTTGCATGCTCGAGGCTGTTTGACCTTTGCGCCACACGAAACAATTTCTGTAATTTCGACATCTTCTATATTAATTTTTGCCTCTTTGACCACAACTAGGGGCGTAATTGTCTCCCTATATATTCTTATTATAACTTTGTCCTTCTATATTTATTTGAAAACATAAAATACTTAATTTCTTGCATTTTACATTTGTGATTAATTAGGGGTGTTTGCATCCTCATCAAAATAGTGTATATAGAAGAACTTTTTAAAAAATAAATAGGACCCAATCCGGTTGGACCCAACTCTTTTAAAATAAAAATGTTTCTACCTTCAAAGTTGTGATTACAAATTGAAGAACCAATTATTATTCCTCCTACATAAATTTATTTTTTAATGTTG
Source organism: Stenogyne calaminthoides (assembly GCA_037126765.1). NCBI lineage: Eukaryota > Viridiplantae > Streptophyta > Magnoliopsida > Lamiales > Lamiaceae > Stenogyne > Stenogyne calaminthoides. Next base: position 2,704,227 of record JBBCBC010000032.1, read on the forward strand.
AAAATTTAACAATCTATAAATCTCCAAACTCAATTTTATTTTTTCCTTTCTCAAAATTTTTATTTTTATTTTTCAACATAGGTTTTAGAATCAAGGCATCATATCCCAATTTTATATTTTATTCTGTATTTCATATATATTGAAAATGAGTAATATATATAAAGAGGCACATACAATTTGGATATAACATTTTAACATTTTGAATTAAAGGGATGAATTATTATTTTTTATTAATTTGTATCACGTCTCATACATGTATTAAAAATTAGTGTCTCATAAGTCATATTTTTTTAAAACGTTGCATTATTATATATTTACATAAAAAGCTCAAATTAAGTCTATGGCTTTGACTCTGGTGTAGCGCCACTCCTAATATATATAATTATTTTCTCTGAATTTTTTGGTAGGGATTCAAACGAATATGCACTAGACTAGAGCGTGAGTTGAGATTGCTATCAGATTACCTGAACCTAACGTGGATATATATTTCCCGGCTTGTTGCTGACCCTCTATTAATTATTTTATTTTTTAAAATCTCCATCCTGATGATATATCACTCATTTTGATTTTCAACTAAAATGCGGACCCCCAAGAAATTCACAATGAAACCCCACCTAAATTATACAAAAGAGGTAGGTGCAATTCCAACCTGTGGTGTGGCTAACTAGAGCTGGTATTTGAAGGAGTTGAGCCAAATACTTTAAATTTGAACTCGACTTGAGCTCGATTACACTAATTAATGAACGAAAATAGAGTTTGGCTCGACTCACAAACGAGGTTAACGAGCCTTTCGAGCCTCACGAGTAGACCCTAACGAGCCTTATAATGGAATTATAATAAAGAGTTTTAGGTACCGAGCCTAACGAGCTAGTCTAACGAGCTTGTCGAGCCTCACGAATAGACCCTAACGAGCCTTATAATAGAAGACTTATAATAAAAAAATTTAGTTACTGAGCCTAACGAATGGAGCTCGAGCAGCTCATTAGTAAATCGAGTGTTTACGGGCTTGACTCATTTACTGCTCTCGAGCATACAAATTTTTAGAATTTTAGTAGACAAATCAAATTACCTACAAACAAGCTGCACATTTGTAATTTTAATAGGCAAACAAATTATCTAGACAAATAATTCTCAAGACAATTACATTTTCATACACAATATTTTTATTTGTAATTTTTAAATGGCCTATAAAAAATTTACCTATGTATTAATACTACATTTCTGTAGGCAAATTATTTGAGAGGAATGAAAATGAATATATGATTAATTAAAAAAAAAAAATTGTGTCAGTGACAATCATTACTATTTAAGGATGTAATTATACTTTTATTTAAAATTTCATAAGCATATCAAAAAATTACATAGTCAATTCTTTATTTTATTGTAGTGGAGTTCGATTCTTAACGATAGAGCTGATCCGAGCTCTTGAGCTGCTCTTTTCGTTTACACCTAGGTGTGGCTTCCTGAAGGCAAAATGGAGATTATAATGAAAAGGGAGGAGGGGCCCACAACTTCCATTACACAATAAGTAGTACTCCCTTTGTTCCAAATTCATTATCATTTTATTTCTTTTTTTTGCGTTTTTATGAAATGAGTTTTGTATTAGTAATTGAAATGATAAAGTGACTTCTGACAGATTATGATAGATGAGTCAATCTTCTATCATACCCCTCCTTAAAATTCACTTTATCATTTCAATTACTAATACAAAACTCACTCGCAAAAATGCGTTCAAACAGTAAATGTGACAAAGAAATTGGGACGAATTTTAAAGCCCTGTGCAAAAAAAAAAGAGTAGGCCCTTGTATTAATAAAATAAATATAATTAATAATGTGAAAATATTTTCATTAACTTAAATAAAATGAAACATATAAAAATAAAATATGTTAGATTATAATATTTATAATAATATATCTTCAAACTCAAACAATAAAATTATATTTCTATATTTAAAAAAAAAAAAAGAAATAAAGTGTTTATTCAACCAATTTTTTTTTTTATAGAACCCATACAATTAAATACTAAAAATTAAGAACTATTTAGGAGTGAAAAGGATTAAAAGAATTGAATAATAATAAAGAAAAATGATAAATAAAAAAAGGACAATGTAAGAACTAAAATAATAGAATAAACTACCTACAAAATCAACTAAAGCACCAATACAGTTATGTATTGGAAATAGTTAGAATAATTAAGAAGAAGAAAAAGAATAAAAGAAAGAAAAAATAATTAAAAGAAAAGGATAAATTAAAATAAAGAATATATTTTGCCACCTTTACCAACTCCTAAATTTCCCAAAGATATCAGAACATAAAGGGTGCCAACTTAATTTGCCACCTAAACTTGTTAAAATATTTTGCTAACTTTATATATATATAATAAAGAAATAAAAAAATGGGGCCCCTCGGCGGAGTGGGGCCCTCTCGGCAAAGACGGTCCAAAACGCCCTAGACGGAGGTAGTATTTTAATTACAAGCTTATATTAAAAATGAGACGCCAGATCGAGTCCAAGAGAAGCCAGATCATGTCCAAGTAGTTTTCGAAATCAAGATAAGAATTTGGTCGTAGTTGTCTACAAATTTTTTCGGATAGTGTACTTTTGTAGAATGACGAGTTTGAATCACAAATGGTCCCATAACTTTGGCCTTAAATAGATTTAGTCTCATAAGTTTTTTTGTCATAAATTTAGTCCCAATAACTTTGAAAATGTCCAATTTTAGTCTAAAATCAACCGAAACAACGTCGTTTTGTCATTTTTATTTAGGGCTTTTCGGCGGATGATGTGACTTGGCTACCACGTGTCACATGTATTTTTAAGTGTGTTTGACTAATTATTACCGTCAATTCTGTTTTAGTTTTAAGTTTAAAATTTTAATTATATATGCCTGAAATTCCAAATTTATTAAAAAAATACACGCGACATACCCAAATATATAGATCCGTAGTAAAGCCCCAAATAAAAATGACAAAACGACGTTATTCCGGTCGATTTTGGATTAAAATTGTACATTTTTCAAAGTTATTGGGACTAAATCAACGAAAAAATAAATTATGAGACTAAATATATTTGAGACCAAAATTATGGGACCATTTGTGATTCAAACTCGTAGAATGACTATCAAATCCTGAGATTCCGTTAGCTAATTGTCCCATTTTTGTAAAGATTTGAGTACCCCTCCTACATCATATACTCAAAATAATTTTTTTTTTGAGTGAGTTACTTTCTTGTTCCATTTGACCAATTTTATTGCAAATAGGTTCCAAGTATTAAAAACATTACTTATAAATTCCAAGTGATTGTTGTATAGACATTAACGCCCTTAAATTGAATATTCATTCCTTTATGCTAGAGTCCAAAAATATAACTCCCCATATAATGCATGTCACATCACACTTTTTACTATTGTTCAAAAGTTACTTTTTTGTTATACAAGCAACCAACCGTTTTATCTCACCACCACTATCATTCTACCATCAAAACCAACAAATTGTTCCTTCATTCCTCCAATTTTTCTATGATTGTTCTTTTTTTTTTATATTTCATATTTCATATTTTTTTATTTCATTTACAAATTTTAAAATTTTATATCTAAAAGACAAAAATACCAAAATGTACATATCTAAAATTCAAATGTTTACATATTTTCGTTTGCAATTAAATTTTTTACATATTTTTCGTTTTCTTCAACATGCACATATACACAAATACATGAACATATGTATCCATACATGAACATATGCATATAAAAAATTAGACATTTTCATCGATATCATGACCAAATTTACATATTTTCGTCTTTTTCGACATGTACATACGCATCCTTACATGCACATATGTACGAAATATGTGAGCATATGCATATAAATTTGAAAAAAAATCCAGAAAATTGATAGGTCCACCTTCATCTTCTTACTCCACCTTCAAATATGTACCTTCGGCATCTTCAAATTTTCAAATAAGCCAACAAATCAAGAAACTCAAGAATGAAGCACCATCAAATCAATATGACCACCAATCAAATTAAACATCCCAAAATTAATTTGTAGCAAACAACCCAAAATTAGGAATCAATAATCCAAAACTTGCAGCAAACAACCCAAAACTTAGAAATGTATATGTGTAGTATCCAAACATGGCTTATGAAGTTATGAATAGACAGCTTCCCATTTATGCACTCAGCGAAGAAGATAAACACTTGTATAATTCGTGAGATTCATGATTGCGAGTTGGCCACATATTCAAACACTTGGATAATTCGTGAGATTCATCAGCATTTTCAAAACCCAATTCATAAAAATTCCACCACCACACACATCTCCCAAAAGTTCCACCATATAAGAAATCAAAATTGAAAAAATATGTCTGTTCAAGCAACCAAACACAGATCCAGAAAATATGTCTCTGTAAGCACACAAACACAGATCCGTCCGACTCACCCGCACCGTCGGCGGCTCTAAGCTTCCCCGCCTGCACGGCTAGCGGGAGTGTGGCTTCACATAGCGTCTCCGGCGGCGGCTCTTGTCGCGCTGCCTCTTCTTCATCGGTGAGGCGACACAACTTTGGGGGTGTGGCTTTTCTAGGGTTTTTGAAATTGGGGGTTTGTGTTTGTGTTTGTGTTTGGTTTTTGAGATTGGGGGTTCCGCCGCAGTATGCAGTGGAGCAAACGCAGCGCTGCTACTCTTGGTGGAGGAGGGAGGCGACGGTGGCCGGGTGGAGGAGGTGGTGGTCGATGCCTTTCTCTCGGTTTTCGGGGTTATGGGGAGCGGCAGGGGGGGCGTCGTACTGGTTTGGGTGTTGGGATTGGGGGTTGGGTTTGGGTTTGGGATAATCCTTCTCAAAATTCATCTCTCTTTTCTATAAGTTCATCAATTTGAAAGGTGGAAGTGAATTTGGTGATTTGTATTTTTGATTGTTGGTATTTTGGAGAGAGAGAGAGTGTTAGGGCTTGGGTGGGGAATACGGATTTGTGTGGTTTGGGTGGAGGCAATAAAGTCATGACATTATAAATTGAAACTTTATAGTAATTGTAAAAAGTTTTGAAATCTCATTGCAATAATAGAGCAAAATCGGAACCTTATTGTTATTTTCTCTTTTTTTTTTCCTTGCTGATAAAAAGAAAATTGCAAGTTGGATCAATTCATTTTGTTGTGGCCTACTATTTTCGGGAAAGGGCAGAATACTTTTTAAAAATAAAAATAGTATAAAATAATAGATCCGCATGCTGCGCCGCCACCGCCAATTTCTTAAAACATGGATCTTTTTTTGGAAAGGAGGAAGGGGGCAGATGACTGAGGAGGAAATAATATTAGTTCCCTTCTTCTAAGAAATTTTGTATCTTATTTTATATAAAAGTATTGGCCGCCATGTATTGACTAATGACTTAATTGGATTACTGCCCCACCTCCAAAGGAAAAAAAATACGTTTCAACCTAATTAAAGGAAATACTATGAAGTAAGAAGTAATTCCTCTGGAGATGGACTTACAAATGCTTAATGTTTGGAGAGAAGTGGGTGGGAACTGGGGAGAAAATATAATGCTTTTTATAAAGAATAATATTTATAAATTGTTTGTACATGAAATTAATCACCTAGGCTAAACAAATAATAAATGAGAAATACTAAACAAATAATAAATGAGAAATGGTACGATAAATGTTCAAGAACACGAATTATCTTTGCTTTTAAATCTTTTTGGTGCTGTAAAAGTTCGACATTTTTATTGAGTTTTAAGTGCTCATATTTATAAATTTTAAATGCCATTTATTACAAACATTAATGAAACGTCATTTGAGCCCTTAAAATTTGCCTCGGCACTGAATAAGCAAAGTCGTCGCATCCCTGATTATCCGCTGCGACGATAAAGCCTGATTTCATGGCGTCGTGATTTTAATTCCTCGTGTATCTATTTATATGGCAGGAATTCAACCTCATTCCCTTCTCTGATTGGCTCTCGACTCGTGTCTTATTGGCAATTTGAACCTCGTCGGTCATCGTTGTCCTCTATGTCGGATCGTGTATGGACGACGTGTTTCTGGCGGCGTTTGGTCAACCCCAGGGTGGTCGTTCAGCGAACCTTGATACTTGTCATTTATATGTTTTTAATACTCTACTCCTCCGAGGTTTTGGCAGCGCCAGTCGGCCACGTCACTTCGATTGTCCACGTATCGCTTAGTGACGACATGTGGTATAACATAAATTAAAAAAAAACTACCCACTCACAAATCTAACTCTAAAGATTTCACAAAAAAATATTAATTAATTAAAATGGACAAAGTCTTGATTAATTCAAAATTTTAGCAACGAAAACAACATATAGTTTCATTTCACTAATTCTTTTTTTGGAGATTTGTTTTTCTCACTTATGTTTACAACACACATAAAGTTCTTATAATTACATAGTTTCTCTAGATTATTAATGATAATCTATCCTAGTTACATATATGTACTCTATTTACAAATTTCTGCTAAATCAGATCCAAACTCTAGACTAAATCCACCTGCACTTTACACACTGAACAGAAACTTGAATATACCAACATATATACTAAAATAAATAATACACAAACCAATCACTATCATCTAGTTGATACCCAATTTGCAGCCCAATTGAAGGGCACAGAAAACGACGCAATCCCAATACAAAACACCATTCTTTAACACCCAACTTCGACCAATGAGCAACAGCCCCCATTACCTCCACAACCACCACCTGAAGAATCCCAATTCCCACCACAATTCCAAAAAACAAACAGCTCTTAATCGTACACATCCCCGAAACGACGCCGTTCCCATCCAGATCAATCGCCGTAACCAACGAAAAAACCTGAAAAAACACACAACAGTTGAAAACCATGGTCCGCATGGCCGGCCCGTTTACCCGAAAAGTCGCCTTCCCCTTCATTTCCAGGATCATAATAAACGTTACCTGGAAAACAGATTGTACGGCCACGATTCTCCACATGCTCCTAGTTACAACCGCGCCAGAACCGTACACCTGTCCCCCGCGGGCCCCACCCGAACACTCTGACTCTGACTCTGAGTGATATATAGTTGTAACCGCAATCGCTGCCGCGCCCAGGATTTCCACCATCCACAGAATCTGAAACGCGGTTAACGACGTCGTTTCGTTATTTACCACTGTAGAAATTATATTTACAGCGAAGGTGGAAATTTCGAGGGTGAGTTGCAACTGTATCAACTTTTCAATGTTTTTACAGACCTTTCTTCCCAGGTTTATGATTCCGGGGATTTGAGAGAATTTTTTTGTTTAAGACGAGGATGTCCGCGTCTTGTCTGAAATCGTCGTCCCCCGTGAGAAGCCCAATTTCGGCTTCTTTCAGTAAAGGGGAGTCTCTGGTGGTGGTGGCTATTGCAGCTACTGTCTCCCCTTTCCGCCTCCGGCACTGCACGAACTGCAGCTTGTCTAATGGAGAGGCATTTGCCAGTACTTGAATGTTGTCGATTCTCTTCATTTGGTCCTCCTCCGAAATTGAACAAAAATCGGAGGCTTCGACTATAGCTCCACTTTCTGTTTCTTCATCTTCGGGATTTAGTATTCCAGAATTGACGGCTATGATTCTTGCCGTGTTTATGTCATCCTCCACCATTAGTTTGATGCGAACTCCCAATCTCAGGCAATCTCCGATTGCTTTTATTAAGTCGGATGAATATGGATTCTTAATTCCAACGAATCCTACAAAAATCAAATCACGTTCCAAGGAATTAGGAACGTGATTAATCTCGACTCCCTCTTCTTCTTCTTGCTCGATCTCTGGTTTGTAAGCGAAAGCGAAGCAACGTTGGCTACATGCAACAAGATGTTGAATAATATGAACGAAAGCTATCTTCATGTTATCATCTAGGGTTTCTACTTTTCCAGCGACAAAATTACGTCCGGTGCACCTTTCCAATTCACATGCAATACTTTATCATGATCTCCCCTTTTTATAATCTTGCAATTTACATTTCTACCCTTGTCATGTCCCTCATATACAACGCTTGAAGAACAATGATAGTCGCCCAGTACTGCCCTCGCCCAAGCAATAAGAGATATCTCCTCCAGGCATCCATCTCCCAAATCATGGACGAAAATACTAAACATCAACAACAATCCCACGGCTGCAGCCAATCCACAACTCCGCCATCTTCGCGTGCTCCAAAACTAAGTCACTAGTTTTGCCAGTGCAAATAGTTGTAACCAACCCAACCGTGGAACTTTCCGGAAGCTTCTGGACAACGGCATCACATGATTTCATCATCTTAGATGCGTACACTAGGGAGATGAATACAGCTAAAGGTAATCCGTCTCTGCTAGCAAAAAGCAGCACACAAAGCACGGCCACCAAACCGCTCGCCTTCGTTCCTTCCTTCCTCATCATTTTTATCGACTCATTCATCAGATCCTCCATCGTGTTCTTCACGCCCTTGGCATCCATGTTCCGGTCCTTGTCTCTCTGGACCGTTTTTTTCAAACACCGGACTAACTGAACCAGCAGAAGAATCAAAGAAAGGCTCAACCACATTTTCTCCAGTTTAGAACTGTGATTATCGATGGCGTCCAGAAGGTGGAGCTTCTGGTCAATGCTTGTCGATTTTATCAGCCTGTTTCTTTCCGTGTTTTCCCCTATGGAAGTCACGAGGATTCGGCAACAGCCTTTAACCATGGCCCCACTGAAAAGAGCATCATGCTTGTTTTCGTCTGAATTGTTGACGTCAATGAGTATTCCATCAGCAGGGACGCGGTCGCCTGTTTGTAAGTGCACAATATCGCCAACTACTAGTTCGGATTCGGATATTTTATGGAGGTTTCCGTTTCTGATCACTGAAATGGCATTTTTCGACTTGGAGGATTTTTTGATCATCCATTTCGTTTTGAAGAATCTGAACATGGTGGAGAATGTGAGGACGCGAGGAGGATTAGGGTGGTGTCGATGAGGGCTTGGGGCAGGCCGTTGGTCTTGATGCCGATGATTAGTGAAAGCGTTGCGCAGCAGAGAAGGAGGAGAATGGTGGTGTCTTTGAAAGTGTCAAAATGAGGCGCTTGAAGTTTGTTTTTTGAGTGGATGGCGGTTGTGAGATGAAATTAGAACCGAATGATGCGCGGCGGAGGTCGAGATCATTTTGATCCCCGGTTATTCCTGAATCGATGTTTGTTTTTAGTGCGGAAATGATGTGTTGGAAGTTTTGTGTGGGGTTGTTTTCGACTAGTTTTGTGAGTTTTTCTTTAGTGATATTGAAGAATTGGTGATCAAGTTTGGGGTGTGAAGTAAGGTTGATGTTGTTGTTTGCGTGCATATTCTTTCGTCTTTTGGGATTTGGTTGTTACACGGAGAGAGATGGTGGCATAGCATGGGAGGTGATGGGAAGGAAAGACTAAAACAAGGGAAGTGAAAAGGAAGCATGATGAAGACATTATATAAACCAATGGGAAAGAGAAATATAATGTTTTTTTAATAAAAGAATTAGAAGAAAATTGAGAGATCTTCAATTATAGTTGGAATTGTAAGGTCATTCAACAAGAATTGTACCATAAGTTTCTTCAACTTGTTTATTACTTTACAAAAACTTAGATAAAATAATGAGCTTGTATTGCATAAAATCAACATCAGTTGCACGGTAGAACTGATTTATACAAGAATTTGCCTAATTGGACGAATAATGGGACAGATTCATAATTAATTAAATAAATCTTACATGTTTGTCTACTAACTAAATTTGTTTTTAGTTTTTAATAATTGATAAGTTTTGACTCGTTTCACATCAGTACAATCGAGTGTCTAGTAATTAAATTTAGGTGTACTAGTTTATTTATTATTATTTTTTTTTGACAAAAATTTAGGTGCAAGTTGTTGAAGATCAACTAATTAAAGTAGTAAAAATGAGGGAGTTTCGAGAGAATCTGTTAAAAGTTTAGGAAATTTACACGCCAGCGATGGCCTTACTTTTGTGGAAAATATTCAACAAATCTTGAAGGCTTGTCGTCTACATACAAATAGATTCAATACCCCAATTTGTTTCTATCAACCGCTCAGAATGCACCACGTATTTTTGTTTTATTTTATCCAGAAACTACATTACATTTTCCCTCTCATCACTTGCACATAATTTTTAAACTAAATAAATAAAGAAATTGCTCGAGTTAACTAATTAAGCTTTATGGGGTGGACTTTAGTTTAATTATTATAGAATAATCCACCTTAGCTCACACGTCCAACTGCAACCCCTAAGTGACAAATTAATAGCAGTTTGACCTCATTTTAATATAATATTTTTTATATATTATAATTCATTCTTATATATTAAATAGATGCATGCAAAGTTTGTAGTATAATACTATAATTAATAGGAGTATGTAATCATGATTAAAATAGAAGATCGTAATTGATTCACCAAACATGACCAAAATTGAACTTGCTATCATTTATTTATAGGTTCTTTCTGAATATATAAATATACACTTGATTGCTCAAATAAATATTTTTGGTAGTATTCATAGAAGTGCCGATGTTCAGTCAAAATATTTTTTTGTAAAAGCTTGTTTGAAAATCATATATATAAGAAGCTTTTATATTTTAAAAAGTGAGTTGTTGAAGTGTTCACTATTTGTAGTTTAAATAGGCAGATATAATATTAGTGGTATATACATGTGTTAACATATGATTTTATTTTGCAAATAAGTTGTTTTTAATGCTAATAATTAAGATTGTTTTCTATAAGAAAGTGTTAGTATTAATTTGAAGATAAAAAACTTATATATAGGCTGATTAAATGCTTTATGAATTAGGATCAAACCTAACTCATACATTATAAATGGGTCATATATACCGTTTGAGCATATTTTTTTTCGCCTCTTCCTCTCTCCTCTCTTCCTTCTCCCTGCGTGAAAGAACTCTGTGATTCTCCTCTCTCCCTTCTCACTGCGCGACGGAATTATTAGTGTGGAATGATGATTACCTGTTTATCATTCTTTGCGTTGTTATTATTTTTTTGGGAGGGTACTCTTTGCATTATTATACGATCGAATTAAGATTCAATTGTCCAGCGTATCGAGCCTAACTTTATCACATAATTATCAATACTCAAGAGTCAAGAGTATGAATAATTTTCGTCAACGTCTAATTCCTGCAGTAATATTCATTAATATATTAATATTTATAGCATTTATAGCATGCCAATAAGTGAGTGTTTTATAGAATAACAGTGATAGTTTTATAGCATAATAGTGAAAGTTTTATAGGATAATAGAGATAATTTTATAGCATAACATAAAAGTTTTAAGGATACAGTGATGATTGTATAGCATAATAGTGAGAGTTTTATAGAATAATGGTGATAGTTTTATAGGAATGAACGCAAGAAGTGGTGTGGCGGCGAGAGCAAACGCGATGACGAGAAGACTATTGGATTATAGAGGCACGTAAACACGTAATACATGCGCAGCGGAATTAAACAGTTCACCAACAACGAACATATAATTGCATAATTAAATACGAGTAAACGTAAACAGAATTCTTACAGCAATTCATACATAGATTCCTCCACTACGGTATCCACGTAATAGTCGTTTACTAACTCGCATAGATCTGCCAGCGTTGAATCCCCGAGATGAATTTGCTAGGAAATTTTTAACTTAGAAGTTTTATGGAGAAAATATGAAGTCTTGTATTATAAATTTTCAATGACTCATATATATAGGGGAGACTCATCTTAAATCTTAAGTTAACCTGATTAGGAAATAAAATTCCTAATCTTGTAAATTAAATCCCATAGATTTAATTCCCATATACATAAATCTCTACGAATTTAATTTCCATGTAAATCAAATCCGTACGGATTTGATTTTATATATATATCAAATCCTACAATAATATTCCATTAATTATTATTTGGGAATCCTATTTAATTAAATCCAATTTAATTAAATAGTAATAATAATTAATTAAATATAATTATTATTATATTCTCCATAAATTAAATATTAATATCCAATATAATATTTAATCAACCAACTATAATTAGTAAACAATCGTTACTTGTTGTGTGACCCATAGGCCCTCACATATCGAAAATACTAGTCAAATTAATCGGTCTTAATTGAACTCTGACAATAAATCGGACATTTTCAATATATGAGATACGTTGGGAAATGTGAAACTACCATAATCAAAACATGGTCTATTACGATAACTTTCTTTCATTCGCGAATACTCGATTAAATTTTGAACATGATGAAGTTAATCTATTCAAATAACTTAATCATTTTATCTCCAATCACTAATTGATCACTTATGTCACATTTGGCCAAAAAGTCCAAGTTGACGTGCATCGGTGATGACTTAGATCCAATTATGATGAGAAGATGAGTATTCTCTCTAAATCCACATTGAGGAATGAATCTTATTCTTGGCTCAACTACCATGCACATGCATTTAAGTGATGAACCCAATCCAAGTCATATCTACCCATGGAAGGGTGCAAGCTTTGGTCATGGTCAAAGTTCAATACTCCACATGTGTGTGTGTATTGACCTCAAGTCAAAGGAGTATCGCATTGCACCCACTAACCGAGATACCCCGTAGACACATCTTTGTGGAATTACACCAAACAGTTTTCTCGGATGGGTATACCAATATCCTCTAAGGTATCTGTGCATCCATCATGAGATACCTAGTATCTCATGATAGTGAGATCTTACTACACTCTCTGAAGTATGATGTGTTGGGATTATCTTTGGAAAGTATGCTTTTTTACTTTGTATAATCAAAACTGAATTTTGGACTTATTTCTTTGAAATAAATTGTTTATCATCGATGCTTTAAATATTATTGAATGTTACATATATTTCTTTGCATAACTGTTCAATAATTAAATGCGTGTTACATTGTAGTTAATTTAGTGATACCGATCACGAAAGATTAAATTAACGATCCATTGTAATTAAAAATCGCCATTCACGACCTAGATGGAAATGAACAACCCATCGTGAAAGGTTGAAGTGTAAGGCTCGATTGACTTGTCTTGACCAAGAGATTACACTAGTGCATGACCTGATGCCTTTGAATAGGACCTCTATGAGGATAAATTTTTCAGAACTGAACAAGGAAGAATTAGACCTCAGTGGTTCGTTATTTCTTAATCTTCGTTCCTTAAATAAGATCACGTGTGATTGGTAACTATTGCTTTGACTTATCATGGGTAAAGAATCAACGAGATTCAATACTTTTTATCTTGGGCAATATTATTGGTCACATGTGATTGCTAAGATTTAATACGGAGAATCATGTGCAAGTACGCTTGTTTGATTTGCCCCCTTGGGAGGTTCATAAGCTTTATCATACCAAATCTTGCAAGTGGAATTAGTTTACATTGGGAAATTTATAGTTTTGATGAAAAGTTCCAAAACACATGTAATAGGACCCGGTCGGACACATTAGGTCGACCGATGTTTCCATTATTGCTATAGGAGACCCGATGATAATGATTGTATAAAACAAGCGATGTAATAGATAGGTCACATATTGAGGGGAACTCAATATGTATAGGTCGAATCTGAAGAATCGAAAGAAAAAATTTTATATCCCATGGCGTAACGTTAAACCGTAATCTAAGATCGGATCGAATCCCGACTTGTCGATAACTCGGCAGGTCATGAAGCTCAAACCTCAAATACTAGAAGATCGGATGACTTCCGGAAGATAAGACCGGAAGACCTACATCGGTAGAGTCGGCCACCAAAGCTAAGTCAACAGCGCCAGAAGACTCTATCGTGTAGATGATCGATTCGATCGATCGAGTCACCATAAGATGAAAAACCGATGTTTCATCTTATCATACGTCTGCGATCTAAACAAGAAGAATACCAACCTTAGTTGGAGGAACAACACTTTAAAGCAAGGCTTCCATCCAATAAGGAAGAGACACGTATGAAACAGAGCCGATACTCGCGGATTCGATGTTGCTCTCTCAAACGGCTATAAAATACACATTCACGCTTTCGGCCATGCCGCCCTCAAGACGCGCGTCATCAAGCCCGCAAGTCTACCTAAAATAGCCTGAAATTCAAATTGCTCTCCAACGGCTCTTTGATTTCAAGGTCTATAAATATGGGATTACACTTGAGTGTAATACTGAAATGCTTGGACAAACAAAATAATCAAGAAGCTCAAACTATAGTCGATTTCCGCATCGAAGAACACAACAACAAGCTTATTTTATATTGTGTTCATCCCATAAGTTCTTAGCAAGAAATCTTTTCATCTCTATTAGAAAAGCATGCATGAGGAAAGATTTCATAGTTGGAACTTAAACAACCTTACCCAAACCCCAAGTTAGGATAAGTTGTTTAGCAAGATTCGATCTGGGGTTTCTAATCTTGATTTTAGGGATCGGTTGAGTGAGAACTCTTAAAACATCTGTTGGTGTCTTGTGTTGGACTAACACACAAAACTAAGTCCATCGGTTAAGTCGGTTAAGTTGGTGCCCTTTGAAAGGGAAGAGTGGGCGTAGGGACTGGTTTGTCCGAACCACTATAAATCTTGTGTGCCTTTCTTTGCTTTGATTAATCGCTCTCACATCGCACAATCTTAAAAGCGCATACATATTCTAAGTTAAGATCGAGATAGCACCAAGCTTCCGATCCGACGGACTTGATATTTACGTCATCCGATTAAAAAGATAAAACTTGGAATCGATTTATACAAACCGGTTTTCACACGGGTAAAACTTAAGCTTCCGACACATCGCTTAATCGATAGTTACCGAACCGATCTGTTTTCAGCGTTCATGAAGTTAGCTATCGACCAAATCGATTCACTCGCGATCAAAGCTATCTGCTCTCACCGATCTGCTGAAAAGTTTTTCGAAGTCTATTCACCCTCCCCTCTAGACTTACGCTTCACATAACCCGCTTAAGGACCTACAAGTGGTATCGAGCGGTTGGTTCTTCCGACCCTTGACTCGCGTGTCATTGTGGTCAACTGCCCGATCTTGAAAAACCGTTTTTAAAACTCATTCATTTTCCAAAATCACTCGGCATGGATAACACGTCCGGTATGTATCATGATCTCGGGAAGTTCTCAATCGATGAGTATGCAGTTAGGCCATATATATGTCCAACCATCTAGGCTCGATCGATTGGCGTAATGATGGAAGTCATCGAGAGAGACCCATCATCATTTACTACGACAATCCTCAAGATCGGAGGAGATCCGGACTTTCCCACGGGAAGTCTTGTACTAAAAAGCCCAACGATGGACGCAGGAAGAAAGAAAAATCAGATACTCCGGACACCATTGCAAGACATATTATCATGAAAACAATGGATAAGGTCACCAAAGAAAAGATTAAGTATCTCAAATCTGCGAAAGCAATGTGGGATACTCGGTTGAGATCTGCGAGGAAATGAACAGATAAAAAAGGCGGTAGTCTTCAAAAACGAACGGTGAAGTTCGAAAACCCAAGATGCTTTGCCGAAACCATCAACGAACACGATGGAAGAATTACAATGTCTATAAACAAGCTTCGAGAACTTGGTAGAGATGTGTCGATAAAGATATCAACTATAAGATCCTAAGGTCTCTCACCAAGAAGTGGGACATGAAGGTCACGGTAATCAAAGATTGCGGGACATTTCAAGAATGAAACCTAGTAGCTTGTTCTTGAGTCTTAAAGCTCACGAGTTCGACTGATTGAAAGAGGTCAAGTCGATGAAGACGAGGTGCCCTTTAAACCTCGACTTCAAAATCGGGCTTGCTTTCAAAGCAACCAAGATGGCGAACAAAGGCCAATGAACCCATTGGAAATATAATAAGTCGGTGAGCGGTCGCTCTGCTTACCGGAAGCTTGAGAAGTCGGACATACAACTTGGTAAGTATCGAAGATTTTATAAGGACTATCAACATAGCCGAGGGGCGAGATAGGAGATCGCGGACAACGGATCTCGAGAAAGAACCAGATCGATGATCGGAGGGATCCGCAGAGATGAAAGGAAAAGAGATAGTCGATCGGCGAAAGAAGAGAAAATCAATCGTACAAGAGAAGTTCGCACCACTATCGAAAAGGAAAGTCACCGATAGGTCATACAGCATTTTGAGTGATTCACCGGAAGAAAAATTTCGATGATCACGAGGCGTGCTTCAATCCGTGAAGGTTGTGTCACTATAGTACGATCGCCTGCACTGGACGGGTAGAGAGGGAAGAAAAGAGAAACAAAAGAGAACAACGCTTATAGAGACGTAAGAGCCATGGTTGCCGACACGTCGAGAATTGACGATTCTTATTCGCCTCCGGGACTCGGATACTCCTTCAGAGAAGACTTCGCGCTCAACAAAGGCTGCCGACTTCTATAAAAATGAAGATCGATATTCTCGCCGACGATGATGAACTCTCTTGATGGCCAGGAGGACCAAATTCGAGGTAACCTCCAAACTCGCTTGCTTCGCTTACACCGCTATCATTAGCACACACCCGCCGGGAGATTGACCAAGCAGCTCTACTCCGAGCAATTGCTTGAAGATCTCTCCAATGCAAGAGACACTTATGCTATTGTGGAAGCCGAGAATGATAAGTCGAGACCCGAAATAATCGGCCTTGTCAAGAAAATGATCTCGAAAAGCCTCTTCGAACTTAGATCACCAAATCGCCGTTTCGGTAATCGAGGAATTTAAAATTCTCGGTTAAAGCTTCGATCAGAAAAGCGATCAAAGATCGATGGCACTAACGACACGACAAGTCGATGACTTCAAAATCTTGCAAGCAAAATTCGATGAGCTATTCCGAATACATGAAAGTCCTAAATCCTCCGAGGATAATCTGCGTAAGAAAATAGAGGTTTTTTTCAAAATCATCTAAAACCGTTCAAGACATGAAACGCCTATTTTCGAATAAAGATTGATAAGGAGGACTTGCTATGAAACCCTCCACATCCTCAAAAGCCCCGAATGATTCATCTCGAAAAGGTGTAATCGGGGCAATTTCTGAAAAAAGACACACCAAAAGCTAAACTTGTATCTAATAGGGGTAAGAGACCGGTTGAGCGGGTAAAACAAGTGCCTAACCGGAAAGGGAAAGAAATGGACCCCAACTGGTAAAGCATCGGTAGAGGAATCAACGGAAGAACCCAGGTTCTTACGAAGAGACCTCAACTCGATCAACAGATCGGGAATCGAAAAAGACAACCTACAAAAGGGAAGTCTAATCGAGACCCCGACCAAGGTCACCGCCTAATAAGCATGCTTCGTAAATCTGCGAAAACCATCTATCTTGAAAAGGATATGAATCTTTTGATGGTAGCGGTCGTCTACCCCTATAGTCGAAAATTTAGAACAGCACTTTTTGAACCACACTTTGGATAAAAAAGAAGACAAACCTAAAAGTTAAATCATAAGTCTTCTAAGTCATCCAAGGTTCACACAAGTAATCATACAAATCGAGAAAGCATATAAGGATAAGTATGATTATGTTGATGTATATGGGGAGACAAATCGGGCCTTCGATCGACCGATCACAATAGAAGTGCTTGCTTTGTATGGATCCCCAAATCCAAACCTAACCCCTCGGACCCAATCCAAAAGGGGTACCTAAAGCCCGATCGATTGCAGGTTCGTGGAGTCCGGCCAACAAAGGAGGTGTGCAAGCAACTATCCGGTACATCGATAGTGGATGCTCAAGGCACATGATTGGAAGCAAAACATCTCCTCGGTTCCTACATAGAAACGAAAAAGGCCAGCGTGTACTCTTCGGTGATGATAACTTTGGTTATACCAAAGGGTTGGAACCTTAGAGAATGATGATGTACAAATGGCCTGAGTCTCGTATGTCAAAGGTCGAAGCACAACCTATTATCGGTTTCTGAATTCTGCGACAACGGATTCGGTGTTGAGTTCTCGAATGATCAATGCACTATCAAGAATCGAGTCACTCAATGATTTTTGCTAACCTGGTTCAAAAAAGGACGATCTCTACATAAATGATTGGAGCAGTTGTCCAAGAAATCGTGCTCGATTGTTAAGAGTTCCAAAAGTAGCGGTTGGCTCTGCACAAAAAAGAATGAGCCATCCCGAACTTTAAAACTCTTAATAAGATAGCTAGGATGTCTCTAGTGGAAGGACTTCCAATGAAGTGTTCTCAAAGGATCGGACATGTCTTGCGTGTCGGAAGGAAAAACAGTCAAAAGCTTCATTCAAAGGAATTTCCGGACCGAAGATCCAAAGCCAGATCTTGGCACTTCATATATGGATCTGTTTGGACCCGATTACCCGGTCGATCTCAACGGACGCAAATACACTCTGGTAATCGTGGATGACTATTCCAAGTTTACTCAGGTTATATTCTTACATAAGAAGAATGAGGCGACAACCAAGATACCCGAAGTTGCTAAGAAGATTACAAAATGAGAAGGGGTGTCGGTAGTAAAAATCGAGATCGAGATAAAGGTACGAAATTTACGAACTCTTTTATTCTTGATTTTTGCTCTAAGTTTGGTATCTGACATAAAACATCACCGCGAGGGCGCCACAATGAAATGGAGTAAAATTGAACGGAGAAAACAGAACTCTCAAAGAAAAGTCGCTTCGGACAATGTTAGGCTGAACATGCGATACCAAACCGTTTAAGGCGAAGCAATCAACATTTGCATGCCATCTGTGAAACGGATGTCTCTCGACTAAGGCTCACTACAAAACACCCTATGAACTATGGAAGGCGTAAAACCTCGTGTTTCTTACTTCCATGTTTTTTTAGGTGTAAGTGTTTCATACACAATAATGGGAAAAGTCGGTTGAAGACTTTTGAGGCCAAGTCCGATGAGGGTATATTTCTAGGGTATTCCTCATCTAGCAAAGCTTTCGGGTCTACAACAAAGCGAACCCTAATTGTGGAAGAAACACCCCATGTAACCTTTGATGAAGCATCTTACGATCAAGAGAAATCTGCGCCGAGAAAGAAGTACACGATCTACGAGAACCCGATATTCGAAAATGGATCGACTAACGATCAAGGAAAAGGATCGGCTGTATCAATTTACATTCCGGATCTAGTGATTCACCGGATCAATCGGATCTAAAGGCACTGAACAACCGTCGATGAAAAAAGCCGATTCATTTGAGATAAGAGTAAGAACCCGAACCATCCGGTTCGAGGGGAACTCGAAGTTCTCCTCGAATGCACATCGAAGACATGATGAGTCCAACATCAGCTGAGACTTGTTCTTATCAAGTGGACCATAACCCTGCACCACTCCCAATCGCTAGTAATAAGATTTTATCAGAAACGGACGATGTTCTCAAAACCGACGAAATCAGAACAGAAGGACCTGGATAACCAAATCATCCAATCGATCGATAATCGGAGACCCGTCGATAAAATTAAAACTAGACATCAGACAGAAAGTGCCATGTATTCTTTATTATCGGCATGAAGGAACCAACTACAATAGAGGAAGCATTACAAGACGCAAAGCCGGATTCTAGCCATGCGAGGAGAAAATGAAATGTTAAGAGAAATGAAGTATGGGAACTAGTAGACGGACCGAGTCATCAAGACGTAATTGGCACGAAATGGGTCTTCAAGAACAAGAGAGATGAAAAAATGTTATCACGAAATAAGGCAAGACTTGTTGCTAAGGGGTATTCACAATCAGAAGGAATTGATTACGATGAGACCTTTGCACCAGTCGCTCGCCTTGAAGCCATTCGGCTGTTTCTGGCATATGCTTCCCACAGAGGGTTCACTGTGTATCAGATGGACGTAAAGAGTGCTTTCTTAAACGGGGTACTAGCAGAGGAAGTTTATGTCGAACAACCTCCAGGCTTTGAAAAGGGCAACCAAGTGTATCGTTTAAGAAAAGCTCTTTATGGCCTGAAACAGTTCTCATGAGCTTTGTATGATACACTCTCTCAGTTCTTGATTGAAAGTGGGTTCACTAAAGGAACAGTGGACAGAACCTTATTCAGAATAGAAGATGGAGAAGATATTCTGATGGTTCAGATTTACGTGGACGACATCATCTTCGGATCTCCTAACAAGAGCCTATGTGAAAGATTCAGCAAACTGATGCAAGGGAAATTCGAGATGTCCATGATGGGTCAGATGAATTACTTTCTAGGTCTCCAAGTTAAACAAAGTACAGAAGGGATATTCATCTGCCAAGCAAAGTACACTAGGAATCTATTGGCTAAGTTTGGAGTTCAAAATAGTAAGGAAGCCAAAATTCCTATGATGATTTGGATTCAAGATGGATCCGTATGAGGTGGTCGAAAAAACAAATCGGAAAGAATATAGGGCTCTCATTGGATCTCTATTATACCCGATGCGCCCCCGACCGATATCACTTTTGCGAAGAGGTGTATGTGCGATTTCAAAGCAAATCCAATGATCGACCACCTAGAAGCGACTAAGCGGATTCTTAAGTATCAAGAAGGAACAATAAACCTTGGTTTATTCTACCCATCGATGATAATCTAGAGCTTAGTGGGTATTCGATTACGATTATGGAGGTTGCAAGATCGACGAAAAATCAACCTCGGGGAACATGTCGGTTCTTAGGAAATAAACCGATCTCGTGGTTTTCAAAGAAGCGGACATCGATTCGCGACATCTACAAATGAAGCGAAATATATGGTTGCGAAAAGGTTTGTTCCCCAATCGCTTGCTCGGCTCGATCGGCGGTGAGGATTACAACATTGTAGCTAAAAACGCGTGCCTATATTCTCGTGGCGATAATAGTCTTTTTGCAATCACTCGAAATCGGTTCTACATACAAGATGCAAGCATGTGGATGTCGACACCACTTTATAAGAGATCACGTTGAAAAGAAGAATATCGAGAATGGAAAAAGATTCATCTTGATATACGTAAGGCGATATTCTAACCAAGCCACTAGGATTGAGATCGATTCGAGAGATTTATGCAATGAGCTAGGACTTCTAGATCTTGGAGAAAAGTCACCTAAAATGTTTGATGGAATGTTCTCGAAACTAATTGGTTAAGAGACTAACCAGATCGAGAGAAATCGATTGAGTTTGGTATCTTAACCGATCTCAAGAGACCCGATAAGCAAAAATCGTCGGGACTTATACGTTACGGATCCAAAGGAATTGATCGATTTTAGTTTATCGATTTAAAAATCTATCGGTTTAAAGGAACCGATCGATTCAAGGTTTATCGATTAAAGGAAAATGCTCGGTTTAAAGGATTATCCGATTAAATCAATTTGGTTATAGTATTTCTTTGTGAATCGATTTAAATATATTCAACAAGCAAGATTCGTAGATTAAGAGCTAACAATCGCATAAGAAAGGAAATTTACACAACGATGAAATAATGTAACTTTTCATTGATAAAACCCCGAAGGTGAGGTTACATTACGAAGTTACAAGTACAAGAAGACCGGAGGTCGAGACATAAATGTTAACCAAAATCCTAAACCTATAACCCTAAACCTTCATCCTAACCCCCGGAAGTGAAGGAAAGAGAGATTTTAAACTCTCATTTTCCCCCCACTTAACAAGGGGGGTGAGAGAGGCTTTAAAGAACAAAATCCCAAGGCGCAAAAAAGTCAAGATCAAGAAAAATGGAGCGACAAATGCCTTGATAGGATTCTTAAGCCGGAGCCCTAAAAGGGAGAGTAGTAGGGCTCTCCAAAATGTTAAATGGAGCACGTGTGCCAAAAGAGTTGGTCGTCGGATCTCATGGGCACATGTGTTGCATGTTTTATACCGACTAAGTCCGATGGTTCCGTTCGTCATCCGGATAGACACACAAGGTGCATACGGTTAGGAGAAGTGTCTTCTCGGTTACCTTGGCGAGATCCGCCGCCCTGGTGGTAGAGAAGCTTTGCAGCAATCGTATGTGAAATCGAAGATGATGAAGAAAACAACAATAAGGGATGCAAAGGGTTGATTTGAGAAGGTGAAACCATATAAAAGGGTGTAAAAGTGTTTGCCGGAAGTCTCACCGAAACAAGGGTTCACCAAGATACATGATTCTTACAAAGAAGATAAGTATGGTGAATGGGTGATGTTGTGTAAAACATTGGTCCAATTTATAGAGGCCAAGCAAGGATGCAAATGCAATTTCCATTTCAAGAAGCCTATCCGAGAAATTTGCATCAAAAGGACAGCGTGTAGAAATCACGCGACCGATAATTGGATAAATTTACGGTTGATTGACATATCGAGAGATTCGCATTTATATTTACGCATGTCAAATCACGCCTACTTAGGAATAGAAGCTACTACTCTAGACTAAGTTTTGGCGGTAACACTTATCCCAAGAATTGGCTTAATCAAAAAAAGAATCGGATGAGGTCAACCAAAATGATTACTTTACGAGTATGATCAGATGAGAGAGATCAGCTGAGCTTGAAACTCCAACAAATCAGATATATCAGTCTATGTCAGAAATATCAGTTGAAGGGGGAACTTCAACTGATCAAGGAGGATCAAAAGGGAAATCAGACGTACTCAAGGAAAGATCAGCTAAGCTTGAAGTTTCAACAAATCCAATGCAAATCGAGAAGATCGGTTAGAAAGGATCGGTTTAGGAAATTTCTTAAGGCTTAAAGCCGAGAATGATTAAGATCAACAAGTGGAATCAACATTGACAAGTAATATTGACCGACATTATATCGATCCAACCGTGACATCTGCATCTCTTTTCTCTTGTTCTTTACTTATTTATCGGATCGTATCTGATATTATTTGCCTTACTGTACCCACTATCCTTGTGACGTGTACTCTGCAAATCATTTAATGCGGACGTGGGGTACATGTATTAACTGCTATTTGATCGTGCTTTTAAATCCAAAAGTTTTTTGTACGTGCGTTTTCCTGACCCTACGATCAAAACCGCTAAATCTGGAGGGTACAATCTTTTCAAAACGTTTGATCTTCCAAATCTTGTCTTATTGTTCCCTCCGCCTCTATATAAGATTCATCAAACCTTACCAGAGTTTTTTTGTTTCACAAACTTGCATTATTATCACTGAAAAACTTCAAATTTTCTCTATACGTTTCAAAACGATTTCTTAGAGTTCAAAATCATCTCTAAAAATTTGAATCTGGTAATACTTTCTTTTAAACTTAGTGATGAATCTTTCTTTCCGATAAAAACGTTGATTTCAAAAGTTGTTTTTCGGAATTTATGCTTCATTGCCTCTTGTTTTCCTTGATAGATGATATTGATATTGATTATGCACAAAATTAATGAGTCTATCTCACCGTAGATGGCCACTCATGGACTAGGAAAGATCATGTGCAACTATCTGGAATCGCAACGAAGATCTTTGAGGATAAGTTCGTTCGGTTTGGAACCACCGAGGATCTTGAATCCATGGAGGTGGAACAAATTCACGAAGAAGGCCGGATCGAAACATATTGCTCGCTTCATCGCAATCCAAAGATGCAAAGATGAGGCACTACAATTCTCCTCGCAAAATTTGAGTGTGAATACGAAAAATCCGGAGACGAATCCGATATCGTCGGTCAACGGAGAAGAAATCAGACTAACAAATGCGCACATCACTGGGTCCGTGCATTCATTTTACCAAAAGGGCGAATCTCACCGCACACTGGGCGGAGAATGAGGACGAAGAAATCGAGAGAGGAGCTCTTAAGAGAGAAGCGGACAAACATCGAGCGGGATTCATCGGGCCAATGCTCAAAAAGAAAGTACAGATGTTGTTTGACATTCCATCAAGAACAATCATGGGAATCTCATTTAGCCCAGATGCTCTCACATCACCAAAATGTACAAAGATGGCGTGAATAATTGATGGGGCTCGAGAACATCAATTGGCACGGCTTCCGAAAAGCCATCTTGCTCCAAGAACACGAAAAAATTTGGAGTCAATGAATCCAGCGGTGTCTTTCGAAAAAGAGAATCAAAGAATCTCAACAAGGTTGCGGTTATATTGAAGGACAAATCGCTAAGGCGGAATGGAATCGAGAATGGATCAAGTCCTACAATGCCTTCCTCTCATCAACTTCATTATATATGGGCCACCAGACGATGACAAGGAGCCCACTCCAACAAAATCAAGAAAGGAAAGAGCAAAGAAAAGCGCCTCATCCACACCCGGTTGCTCCACGTAAAAAAAACGAAAATCGGGTGAAGGCCGGGAGAAGAGGCCAAAGAAAGCAAAAGCAAGCTACCATGACTCTAGCACTAGAAGATGAGTCGAAGAAGAAAGAGCGCCCGAAATAGTCTGTTGCGCAACAAAACACCGACAGCAAGCTTCTCAACCTTTGAGGGCTCGCCCGGAGCGATCGAGGTAGAAGCACAAGCCGATAAATCTCCTTCTCCTCAACCACAAGGTGATTCACCTTTCGGACTAAAGGTCTTGAGCATGTCTCTCTCGCTAGTTCACACCTCATGAACTCAACCAGATACAACCGCCACTCTGGCCAGAACCACATCGCGGTCGAACCAATCGGGACAACTTCCGCCCGACTCAAGCACAACCCGAAGCTTCCACATCTCATCCAATGTAATCGACGGACAGATAATTCACGATCCAGATCAACAAAGACCATCAATTGGAAAAATGGTCGGACTAAGAATTGAACGAGATTGATGAGACGATCCACAACCCCCGGTCGCCCATCCCGCTGCTCGGAGAAGAAGTCATGGAGATCCTCACTGAGAGATCTCAGTTAAAAAAACTTCTCGGATCTTATTTTACTTGTTGAATGGATGGGTGGTGCGGATGAGTTCGCAGATTTTGACTTCGATATGAGGAAGTCTCGCCAAAGTGGGATCACCAAATGAGCTAATATCCGATAAATCTGTGGAAAGCTCCGATCCACGAAGTTGGAATTGCCGGAAGAAGAAGAGCCGAGATCGCCAAGAAGCTCGAAAATGACGCCGAAATGGAGAATCAGGAGGGCCAATGAAAGTGGAACCGGTGTGCTGCGGCTTCACGACCAACCACCGGAGGCACAAACAACCTAACTCGATCAAGTGATGGATCCAATTCCTACATCTCAAATCACCATCGATCAACTTCGGGAGATTAGATCTTGTCTCAAAGATCTCCGAAAAGAAGAGATTGAGGAGTGCTAATCGATCGTGAGACAAATTAGTCTCAAACAAATCAAGCAATCGAGATCGGTTCTCCCAATCCATGACCACCATGTCTGCCGAGCTTACAAAAATCGATTGATGACAAGTTTGAACAGTTGGATCAAAATCAATCTTCTTTTCGACGCCAATCGAGAAAAAGGCTCGAGTTATCGAAGAAATTTGACAAAATGATTTGGACACTCTCTGCTACAATGGAAACCGCCAAGACAGAGCGATTACATAACCGTTCGTAACCCAAACAAATTGAGTTTATCGCTAAAGATCTAAATCGCATTATCGATCAACTTTGGTTCTCGACTTCCCACTCAATCGCTTTTTTGATCAAACCAAAAAGGGGAAGGATCTGAGAAACCAACCGACACATCGAAAGATCCCGATTCATACGGATAAGGCCGAGGATCAATCGCAAGAAAAGGTCTGCTGCGGTCTTTGACATCAAAATCTGGACCGATTATCGGACCGGAAAGTCACCGTAAGCCTGACTAGTCGATCTGGTGATAAGGAGCTAGTCAGAAGATTGTCCAAAGAGCGTATGGTGAAGAAGAAAGAAGAAGCGTAAAAACCGCACAAGCGGAAGGGTTGAAACGGAAGTTCGAATCAAGGGCTAAGAAAGGATTATTTGGAAAATCGCACGAACCTCGGTTACCCAAAGAGTCGGCGAGATCATACCAAAAAATCTAGCACACGCTTAAGAGGTTTGAGGAATGGAATAAGATCGAAGTGAATGGCTTCTAGATGCCTTTGTCCTTGATCTTGTTCCACAAGAAGAATCACCGATGATGAGTTCCTCAACTCGTTCTGTAATAAATATCCGCACTTTCTCAAGTATCTCGGAAAATGAGGCCAAACTTATGAATGTAAAAATATCTCGCCAGAGTTTGATATGCTAGTATACTCGAAGAAGGCAGATGACTCATTTGACAGACTGGCATTTGAGAGATTCTACTTTGACATCTTGAGCAAATCGCATATAACCGATCAGTCGTGCGTAACCGATGTCAAATGGAAACTCTATCAGATTTTCAACGTTCCACAAGACCAAAGAGAAATGCCAGAAGGATACAAGCCCAAGGAGTGAAGAATCAGAAGACGTCTAGGGATCAGCTGCTTTTTAAATTCAAAACTTTTCTGATGTAACATGTAATCAACATACCTAATGAAAAGTTTATTTTTCTGATCCCAAGACAAAATCTCTTTGTCTTCTGATTACTTGCTCTTTAACTGTTCTATACTTATCAATTGTTTGGTTTCTCAGGTGTTTTGGTTTCATCAAAAAAAAAATTGTTGGGAAATTTATAGTTTTGATGAAAAGTTCCAAAAACACATGTAATAGGACCAAATCGGACACATTAGGTATTCGATGTTTCCATTATTTGCTATAGGAGACCGATTGATAATGATTGTATAAAACAACCGATGTAATAGATAGGTCACATATTGAGGGGGAACTCAATATGTATAGGTCAGATCTGAAGAATCAGAAGAAAGCTGATATCCGACAGGGCAGAACGTTAAACCAGAACGGAAGATCAGATCGAACTGAACTTGTCAGATAACTCAGCAGAAGTCATGAAGCTCAAACCTCAAATACTAGAAGATCGGATGACTTCCGGAAGATAAGACCGAAGACCTACATCGGTAGAGTCGGCCATTGAAGCTAAGTCAACAGCGCCAAGACTCTATCGGGGTGACCGATCGATTCGATCGATCAAATTCAATCATAAGATGAAAAACCGATGTTTCATCTTATCATACGCCTGCGATCTAAACAAGAAGAATACCAACCTTAGTTGGAGGAACAACACTTAAAAGCAAGGCTTCCATCCATAAGGAAGAGACACGTATGAGCAGAAATACTACTCGGGGATTCGATGTTGCTCTCTCAAACGGCTATAAAATACACATTCACGCCTTCGGCCATGCTGCCGCTCCTCAAGACGCGTCACATCAAGCTGCAAGTCTATTTAAAATAGCCTTGAAATTCAAATTGCTCTCCAACGGCTCTTTGATTTCAAGGTCTATAAATATGGGATCACACTTGAGTGTAATCTGAAATGCTTGGACAAACAAAATAATCAAAAGCTCAAACTATAGTCGATTTCATACGAAGAACACAACAACAAGCTTATTTTATATTGTGTTCATCCCATAAGTTCTTAGCAAAAATCTTTTCATCTAGGCTATTAGGGCTTTGCAATGCAAGGAAAGATTTCATAGTTGGAACTTAAACAACCTTACCCAAACCCCAAGTTAGGATAAGTTGTTTAGCAAGATTTCAGTCTAGGGTTTCTAGTACTGATTTCTGGGATCGGTTGAGTGAGAACTCTTAAAACATCTGTTGGTGTACTGTGTTGGACTAACACACAAAACTAAGTCCAGTCGGTTAAGTCGGTTAAGTTGGTGCCCCTTGTGAAAGGGAAGAGTGGACGTAGGACTGGTTTGTCCGAACCACTATAAATCTTGTGTGCCTTTACTGCTTTGATTAACTGCTCTCACATCGCACAATCTTAAAGCGCATACATATTCTAAGTTAAGATCAGATAGCACCAAGCTTCTGATCTGATCGGACTTGATATTTCTGTCATCTGATTAAAAAGATAAAACTTGGAATCTGATTTATACAAACTGGTTTTTCACACGGGTAAAACTTAAGCTTCCGCACACATCAGTTAATCTGATAGTTACCGAACTGATCTGTTTTCAGGCGTTCAGTAAGTTGGCTATCAGACCAAACTGATTCACTCGCACTCTGATCAGGCTATCTGCTCTCACACCTGATCTGCACGAAAAGTTTTTCAGAAGTCTATTCACCCCTCCCCTCTAGACTTCTGCCCTCACATAACCCGTTCGGGACCTACAGTTTCCGGTATGGATAATAATGTTGAACCGTTCCTTGACCAAGGACTAAAGATATTAATTAACGGAAAGCTATTTCAGTGGCTTGAATTAATTAATGGGCTAGATAATCTTAAACACGGGAAATAATAACCGGAGCCATATTGACCGTAATATGGGTTAAGATGGATAGTCTTGATATTAATTATGTAGTGGGATTAATTAATATTTATGGGCTTGAATAATATTGTGGCTCAATATTAGATATTCAAAGTCCATTAGAAGGTCCAATCTTAATTCTCCTAAAGGCCCCCTGAGTAGCTCAACATATAGTCCAATAACTGAAAAAGGTGTTTAAAATAAAATAAATATCGTTGCTTATTTTTCCTAATTATTTTCGAAATTTATAGATAAGAGGGGAGAAATATTTTCTTTGAATTTTGTTATGGAATGAAGATATGTATTCTTGGAATACAAGATTATCTCATTAAATTCAAGAAATCTCCCACTTGGTTATTTATAAGGAAATTTCGAAATTTTTGAAAGATAAAGGGCAAGAAAGATTTTCTTGATTTTCTTGAAAAGATATTATGGAAGATATGTATTTCTTGAAATACAAGAATATCTCATAAATTCAAGAAGATCCAAATCTTGGAATCTTGCCCAATATTTTCGAAAATATCCCATAACAAAGAGTAAGTGGGATTTTGTGGAATATTATAATTATGGGAGAAAGAATATAGGAGATATATTCAAGATTTTTTGGAGATCAAGAAAAGATTTTCCCACATTATTTTTTACCCAAAATTTCGTCCACCACCCTCTATAAATAGGGGATGAATGTTTCATTCCCAGATACACACGAAAATTGGTTTTTCGGAAAAATATTAGTGTCGATAAAATATCAAATATTTTGTAACGTCAACAGATTGTATTTTTTTGAAAAACGTCAATTGTGAGTAGTGTACAATTCCATGTGCTGGAAAAATTAGAAAATCCACAAAGGTGGTGCAACATAATTTATTTTCATTTTGTTAAATCGTTCACAAGTGTCCTACCACAGGATAGTCGAACGAGGACTAAGGGAATACTTGGGAAGTTCTTTTGGTTAGTCTAATCAGCCAGATCACTGCCATCCCAAGAGGTACGTTCATGTAAACTCGTAGAATTCCGCATGCGTAGGTTTTACGTGAATTATTATATGCATGATATGTTGTTGGATTATTATTTGAATTAATATAGGATTAATTCATGCTAGTAATAATTATAAGAATTGAATTTGTATTTAAATATTCACCCCAAATAGATCTCAAGTAACTTCTTCCCCCAACATGATCGCGGATCGCACACCAATCTCAATTGTGTAATCAAAATCTCATTCTTGATGATCCTTTGATTGGGGCTATTTGAGAATCATGCTTAAGTCATTTGAGTTCTCACAATCTCAATGACATCAATGACTTATGGGAACACAAATAAGAATAAATGCAAACAATCAAACATAATATTCAAACAAGTGTAATGCCATACATTTAATATTAAATAAATAATAATATTAAACCAATACTGAATATTATCTTAGTATTATGTCCTTATAATATGATTGTCTCTAGGACACTAACACTAATAAGGGCTTTGGAATGATTTCTGTGACGACGAGAGAATGGAAAGAATGAAAAGGAATGCAATTGGGGCTTAAAATTGGTTCAATTCATCCTCAAAATGAATTATATTGAATTAGGGTTGATAGTGTGAACCCGGTTAATAGGAGTGTTACTCTAATTTGAAAGAGTTGTTAAAATTTTAAACACACCATTTGTAAATATATACACACGATATATCTTATATTCTACGCTATATTTATTACTCTCTTTCGTAAACCTTAGTATATAAAGTAAATAAATTAGGTAGATGTGTGGACTCAAAAGTAATGACATTTTTTTATAAAATTGTAGATATTGTGAGGTATAATTTATTAAGGCTTTTTTTGTTTATAGTTTTGAGGAGATTTGAAATAAAGGGAAGATTTGAAAGGATTTGGTATAAAGTAAAAAGTGTAGATAATAATAATTAAAAAGTGTGTGAAAGATGATTGATATAAAATTCAAAATTGTATTTAATAAAGTAAGATGAATGTATTGTAGCTAGGATTTTAGAGGATTTAAAATTCCTATACCAAAATCTTGTTAAACAAACAAGGATTAGAATTTGAAATTTCAAAAGTGTCACTTGGGAATCTAGAAACAAACAAAGTCTAACAATTATTGTTAGTCTCTGTAAATGAGTCTAACATGTGTATAGGGGAATACACGTGTATAAAATTTTTGCTAGTTTTCATTTTGTAAACAGTGAGTCAGATAATTGAGACAGCAACACTAAGAAAAATCTTTTTGAGATCAAGTCTAATGATCAGATAGGATCCCTGAAAAATAGTTCAGTACTTCAAATATGCTCAACTACATAAGAGTGCAAATGTTCTGAAAAGTTTTGTACAAATAACCAACTTACAGAAAGCTTAATAAGCTATTCAGTTAGGTAACTATCTACATTAACTTCAAATATGCGGAAGTTGTAGACCCTACTTGTTTATACTGGTTTTATATTGTTGAAACACTTTTCTCTCACGTATATAAAAATGTGATTAAGGTTGTGCTTCAATTAATGCAGATTCATGTGAGATGTACATACTGAAATATTTTAAACACGAGTCTCAAATGTTTTATTTTAAACAATGCAAATGATAACAAGATAATAAATGCAAATATAGAAAGCAATAAAGAACACAACAGTTTATAGTGATTCAGAGATTCAAGTTCCTACATCCACTTTTCCTGATTGAACATGAGAAATCCTTATCACTGGAAATCCTTGTTTTACAGTACCATGATGTATTGAACAAAGCAACATCTCTCAGGTGACTTCTTCCATAGGAAAAACCCTAAGTCCTACTTCTCAGAATAAAACACAACACAAGCTTTCATAATGATAATACTTTAAACACTTGCTCTCTCCTTAGTCAAACTTAACCACTATCACTCTTCTCAAGCTATAGGGTTTGGGGGTTTTTTCCAACTAACTTGATATATCCTTTACAATGAGATCGATGGTAAAAGTTAGGATATCTCTTTCTAAGCTTAGGATATTTACATTGTAGCTTAGATTAATATAGAGTTAAGCTCTCTTCAATGTTGAAACACTTGAGAAATTCTTATGGTTTTGAGTGCTTAAGAAGTTTCTTAGAATAGGCTTGAGCTCTTTGAAATTCTTGATTTCCCGTAACCTTGTTTGGGTCCAAGGTATTTTGTATTTATAGAGTTTTCAAATAACTAATAGTTTGAGTGATAACTTTTCAAAAATCTCCATTTGTGTGTGGTGAAAACGGCTATATCTCGATGCTTCAAAGAAGTCCTTAGCAAGTCCTTCATCATTTCTACAGACTGCAGACTGTCCAAGTTGCAGGTTTTTACTTGTTCAGTGACCAGGTCACTTTCAGGTTCTAAATTCGTACAATGTTATCAAGCTCTTACTGGCTCTCAACTTCAGGTTGCAGAGACATTTCAACGACTCTTTAAGACAACTCTACTGATTGATAAGTAACCTTAATTTGAACAAACAATAGACTTTAAGTCTGTCATTATTCTTGTCTGCTCTGATTCTCATTAGTCATTTATTGTCCTCATTAATGTTCAGAACATGTGACTTCAATACCCTTGTCTTCAGGTGTTCTGATCTTCAGATAACTTGACTTTAACATTCTTCTTCATTATAGTCCATTGCACAATTATATTGAAATTTACAAGGACTGTTCTTCAGGTTTTCCGGACTTCAGACTTCATGGCCTTCTACTCAGGTGTATTGTAATCTTTAGATCATTGATGTACTTGCCAAGACTTGATACATTCTCCCTCAACTTATACTACTTCTTGAGATGTCTGTCCATACCTCAGTCTTCAAAATTAATTTGGAAATCTAACCTGATAACTAAGTCTATTGACTATCAAGCTTTGACGAGATAAGCTGAATAATTCTACCAAAATGTTTTGATATTCATCTACTTAGGGGTTTTTGGTATCTAATCAAAACCGTTATCAAATTCATCTCTCAACAGTTTTCTATTTTTTAGGTGTGCAAATTATTTTGGTACACCTGAACAAAGAAAGTGTCCAAATTATTATGAGACTATGTGTCTATTTACAAACTCTATTGAACGAGTAGAAGCACTTTAACTGTAAAAAAATGTGTCTAGCAGCTTTTAAAATAAGTGTTTCTCAATTCACTTTTAGAGTTAGCAAGCATGCACTGTGGGGCTGAGGAAGTACCTTTTCTACACATGTTAATGTTATCTTTACATGGATAGAGTATAATAATATAAATGGGGGTCTTTCCTGTGAAAATATATGTTGAAATTTATAAGCACGTAATACATATAAAACATACGCAGCGAAAATATGAATCCACTAACAACGAATTACAATTGCATAATTGAAATAACAGAATACGTAAACAGAATTCTTACAGTGCTTCGTAAGCAATTGTCTCAACTACGGTATCCACATAAACCCCGTTCACAGACTTGCACGAATCTGCCAATGTTGAATCCCCAGATGAACTTGCTAGGAAAATTCTATACTAGAGATTTTATGGAGAAAATATTTCTTGTGACTATAATGAATTCTCAAGGACTCATATATATAGGGGAGACTTAGCTTAAACCCTAAGCTATTTTCTGTTGGGAAATAAAAGCCCAAATCCATTAAATCAAATCCCATAAATTTGATTACCATATATATATATATTTTTCTATAATAATATTTCATATATTATTTTGGGATTCCTATTTAATTAAATTCAATTTAATTAAATAATAATAATTATTAATTCTAAATATAATTATTATTATATCTCCATAAATTAAATATTAAATTCAATTTAATATTTAATCAATCAACTATAATCTGTAAACGAGAGTTACTTGTTGTGTGACTCATAGGCCCTCATATATCGAGCGGTTAGTCAAACTAACGGTCTTAATTGAACCCTAATCAATAAATCAGACAATCTCAATATATGAGGTATGTTGCGAGGAACTTGCAACAACCTATAACATTTGTGGGTTATTGTGATAATATCCTTTCATTCACGAATACTCGATTAAGTCTAGAACATGATGAAATGTCTATTCAAATAACTTAATCGTATTTTCTCATTACGCTAATTGATCATGTATGTCACATTTGGACATCATTCCAAATGTGACTTGCATTGGCCAATGACTAACGATCCAATTAGTATGAGAAGATGAGCATTCTCTCTAAATCTACTTTGAGGAATGAATCCTATCCTTGACTCAACTACCACGCATATGCACTTCGTGATGAACTCAATCCATGTCATATCTACCCATGAAGGGTGCAAGCGTAGGTCATAGTCAAAAGTTCATCACTCCATACATGTCATCGTACCTCAAGTCGGAGGAATATCATATTGCTCCCCACTAACCGAGACACCGGTAGACACTAAAGTAGAATTATATCAAACTATTTTTTGGATGGGTATATCAATACCCGCTAAGGTATTTGTGCATTATCATGAGATACCTAGTATCTCGTAGTAAGTGAGAACTACTACACTCTCTAAGAGTATGATGCAGACCGAACACCAATCTCAAATGCATCATTAATGTCTCATTGTTTATGATCCTTGTTCTAAATGATTAACAACCATTTCTAAGTCATTTGAGGTCTCACATCCTCAATGAAAACATTGGTTTGTGGGAACACATACATGAATAATGCAAACAATCAAACATAATATTCAAACAAGTCTAATGTCATACATTAATATTAAATGAAGTATAATATTAAATCAACTGAATATCATCAAGTATTAGGTCCTTTATATTGATTGTCTCTAGGACACTAATACTAACAAATATCTCACCATGAAATATTAGTTTAAATGGGAAGGAATTGAAAATTCGTGGATTATATGCGGATAAACCAGGTCAATCAATTTTTCAAAAATAAATTAGCGCAAAGGCAAAACATGAAAATCGCTCCCCATATTTATTACTTAATAGACAAGTATGTATTACTGAAGATCAATTACGTGATGATGAAAAAGAAAATATTTTTACTAATTCAATGGTGTAATATGATAGTTTGGGTCTTTATCTAAAGCATTTGGTCATAGATTAGAAAGATAAGCGGATACAAAATCGGGGCCGGGGGCGGGGAGGAGCGAATGAAAATATATGAGAGTATTATTTTTCTCTATACAAATAACACACATTTCTCTTTGCAAGAATATATTTATGTGTGTATAACACCACAATTTTAATATCTTATAGACAAATATCTGCTACTAGAAATCAAAAAATAAGTATGTGTTATTTGTTCTTACAGAACCATGTTTTTTCCTTATAGTAATACAAATCTTGAACCAAGTTTTATTGTTCTATCTTTACGCAAACATTATTGAAAAATATGTTTGACTCGATTCGACTTGCACATAATTCAAAAAAATTCACTAAATATTTATTCTCTTCTCATTCTGACCCACATGTCATATTTATGGATCTAGATCTATGAAATATTTCATATAAAAGTTTTCCAATATGAATACACCTATAAAGGAGTATATAAACTTTTTTTCTTGTTATTTTGTCTTAGAATAACATTCTTGTGAACCGGTATATACCATATACTCTAATTTAATATGATTCATTTTGAGTGGGTTGACCTTAATATTCACCCTTTCCTCGATCTTATGTCTCATGCTTTTTACTCACTATCGCCTCTCACTTTTTTCACTCGATGTAAGCTCACTTCTCACACTTTTCGACCTTGCTCTTGCCTCACACTCATGCTCTCGTGACGCTTTCCTCAATGGACGATGATTCTAAAATTTATGAAACTCTATGAACTATTTTTTACTTAACAATGATAGTTTTTTTTGCTAAAGAATGATATTTTTTTCTTAAGTGATAGTTTTATTTTCTAAACCATAATTTATTTTTTTTCTAAAATGATAGTTAGTTGGTTTAGCGGTGAGAGTTTTTTTTTGGCCAGAGTGATAGTTTTTTGGCTTAACATTGATAGTCTTTTTGTTTAACAATGATAGTTTTTTGTGCCTACAGTGATAGTTTTTTGGCTTAACAATGATAGTTTTTTTAGCTTAACAGTAATAATTTGTTGTGCCTACGATGATAATTTTTTGACTTAATATTGACTTTTGTTTAGCATAATAGTGATAGTTTTTTAGCTTAACCAAAGGGGGAAACGCAGCGTTTTCTCTTTGGTGGCAATAAGCGTTTTGAAAGAATTCTATCTCATCTAAAAGATTTACTACGACGACGATTTCCTGAGGCGGCAACGACGTTTTTGAAAGAATTCTATCTCATCTAAAAGTTTAAACTTGTAGAGAGGTGTGGAGTTAATTCTTTATTTAATTTTCCTAACACACCCCTCAGTCGTGGGCTGAACTCTCTTTCTCCATCATTGGGAGGAGACCTATTGAGTGGACAATTTCATATGGGTGGAGTTGCTTTCAGTGGGAATCGAACCCAAGATCTGGGCGTGAGCCTGAAGGCTATGAAGGTGTGGAATTAATTATTTTATTTTATTTTCTAAAAAAATTTCTCGGGCTACGGTGTTTCACTGCGGCTGAATGGTAAAGGTTTTTGCATGAAAGGAGATGAAGCACAAACAGTTTTTCTTCGTGAGATTTTGTATGAAGAAAGAAGTGGGAATTAGGGTTTAGGGAGGGTTTCAACAAGGGAATAAATCCCTTGTTAAAATGCTGGTCGGTAATCAATTAACGAGGGTAAATAAAAGCCGACAAAATGCGAGGGTTTTGTTGGGGTTATACTGGAAAGTATGTTTTTACTTTGTATAACCAAACTGAATTTCTGTCTTATTTGCTGAAATAAACTATTTATCACTGTTGCTTTAACTATGATTGAATGTTACATATATTTACTGCATACTTATTCAATAAATAGTACGTGTTACATTGTAGTTAATTTAGTGATACCAGATCACAGAAGATTAAATTAACAGTTCCTTGTAACAAAGTAAAGAATTCACAACCCAGATGGAAATGAACAATCCATCGTGAAAGGTTGAAGTGTAAGGCTCCGATTGCCTTGTCTTGACCAAGAGATTGCATTAGTGCATTATGATGTACTGAATATGACCTACAGGAGGACAAATTCTTCAGTACTGAATATAGAAGAATTAGACCTCAGTGGTTCGTTATTTCTTAATCCTCGTCCCTTAAATAGGATCGTGTGGAATTAATAATTATTGCTTTGACTTATGATGGGTAGAGAATCAATGTGATTCAATACTTTATATCTTGGGCAATATTATTAGTTTCATGACGATTGCTAAGATTTAATACGGAGAATCGTGTGCAAGTACGTCTTGCTTGATTTGTCCCCTTGGGAGGCTCAAAAGTTTTATCATGCTAATGTTGGGATTATACTGGAAAATATGCTTTTACTTTGTATAATCAAACTGAATTTCGGTCTTATTTACTGAAATAAATTGTTTATCACTGATGCTTTAAATATCATCGAATGTTACATATATTTAACGATAACTGCTTCAATAAATAAATAGTACGTGTTACATTGTAGTTAATTTAGTGATACCAGATCATAGAAGATTAAATTAACAGTCCCTTGTAACCAAAAGGAAAATAAATTTTGTATCCGGTGGTAGGACACTTGTGAACTAACCAAAAGGAAAATAAATTATGTTGCACCACCTTAGTGGATTTACTAATTTTTCCAGCACATGAAATTGTACTTGGGAATGAAAGAGTCATCCCCTATTTATAGAGCATAGGTGGTCGAAATTTTGGGTAGAAAAAAATGTGGGAAAATCTTTTCTTGATCTCCAAGAAATATTGAATATATCTCCTATATTATTTTTCCCATAATTATAATATTCCACAAAATCCCACCTACTCTTTGTTATGGGATATTTTCGAAAATAATAGGCAAGATTCCAAGATTTGGATCTTCTTGAATTTATGAGATATTCTTGTATTTCAAGAAATACATATCTTCCATAATATCTTTTCAAGAAAATCAAGAAAATCTTTCTTGCCCTTTATATTTCAAAATTTCGAAATTATCTTCATGAATAACCAAGTGGGAGATTTCTTGAATTTAATGAGATAATCTTGTATTCCAAGAATACATATCTTCATTCTATAACACAATTCAAAGAAAATCTTTCTCCCCTTTTATCCATAAATTTCGAATTTAATGAGGAAAAATAAGCAACAATATTTATTTTATTTTAAACACCTTTTTCAATTATTGGACTATATGTTGGGCTACTCAGGGGGCCTTTAGGAGAATTAAGATTGGACCTTCCAATGGATCTTGAATTATCAATATTGAGCCACAATATTATTCAAGCCCATAAATATTAATTAATCCCACTACATAATTAATATTGCACTATCCATCTTAACCCATATTACAGTCAATATGGCTCCCGGTTATTATTTCCCGTGTTTAAGATTATCCAACCCATTAATTAATTCAAGCCACTAAAATAGCTTTCCATTAATTAATATCTTTTGTCCTTGGTCAAGGAACGATTCAACATTATTATCCATACCGGAAACTAATTCCACTTGCAAGATTTGGTATGATAAATCTTATGAACCTCCCAAGGGGGCAAATCGAACAAAAGTGCTTTACTACGATTCTCCGTGATAAATCTTAGCAATCACATGTGACCAAT
The DNA here is from genome assembly GCA_037126765.1 of Stenogyne calaminthoides. NCBI lineage: Eukaryota > Viridiplantae > Streptophyta > Magnoliopsida > Lamiales > Lamiaceae > Stenogyne > Stenogyne calaminthoides. The sequence goes on from JBBCBC010000032.1 coordinate 2,741,908, forward strand.
AATATTACCCAAGATAAAAAGTATTGAATCTCGTTGATTCTCTACCCATGATAAGTCAAAGCAATAGTTACCAACCACACGTGATCCTATTTAAGGAACGAAGATTAAGAAATAACGAACCATTGAGGTCTAATTCTTCCTTGTTCAGTTCTGAAGAATTTGTCCTCCCAGAGGTCCTATTCAATGCATCACCATGCACTAGTGCAATCTCTTGGTCAAACAAGTCAATCCCGAGCCTTACACTTCAACCTTTCACGATGGGTTGTTCATTTCCATCTAGGTCATGAATCTTAGTACTTTTTAGTTACAAGGGACCCATTAATTTAATCTTCCGTGATCCGGTATCACTAAATTAACTACAATGTAACACGTCTTTAATTATTGAAACAGTTATGCGAAGAAATATATGTAACATTCGATAATATTTAAAGCATCGATGGTAAACAATTTATTTCGAAGAAATAAGTCCGAATTCAGGTTTTGATTATACAAAGTAAAAAGAACACTTTCGGTAGATAATCCCAACAATCTCCCACTTATACTCAAAGTGCCGCTTTTAAGTATACTACAACATGTCTCGTGTAGTTCCTAATTAAGTGACATCTAATGTCACCCACACGAACTAAATAATTTCTCCCACTTATACTCCAGCAGATTAGCAACGGTCTTGACACCCATTCCTCCCACATGTCTCTCGAATGTATTGAGGCGCACCCTTTGTGAATGGATCTGCTTAGGTTGTGTTCGACGCTATCTTTGCCACATCTATATCTCCTCTCTTTAACGATATCTCGTATAAGATGGTATTTTTTTCAATGTGTTTCTTTGGCTTTGTGGGCTCGTGGTTCCCTTTGAATTTGCAATCGCTCGGCATTGTCACAATAAATGATGATTCTCACGGGCAAATTTAACTACATTCAAGTCCACTAGGAAGTTCTTGAACCAAACCGCTTTTTTTTGCCCTCATGCACTTACATATATTCCTTCCATGGTAGAATCTGCGGCGATTTTTTGCTTGACGCTTTTCCATGTCACGGCTCCTCCCCATGCAAAACACACTATCGGGAGGTAGATTTTACGAGTCTATGTGCGATTGGAAATCCGAGTCCGTGTGGCGATGAGGATTGGACTATCGATGATAAATCAACATTCTATCCCGAGTTCTTTTCAGATACTTGGAATGTTTTTTAATCGTAGTCAATGCTCTTTCCCCAGGGTTACTTTTGATATCTCGCCACCATGCCAACCAGCAAAGCGGATATCCTGGTCTCAGACACAACATTGCATTCATAAAACTTCCGGAAACCAAAGCATAAGAAATGCCTCTCATGTCATCTATCTCCTTTTTTGCGTCTTAGGGCACATTTTCTTGGATAGATGGATTCCATGTCTAAAAGGTCTGAAGCCTTTCTTGGAATCTTGCATCTTTGAATCGTTTCAAGATGTGTCTATGTATGAAGCTTTTCGATAAGCCTATCATCATTTTCTTGCGATCTCGAAAGTGATCTTGATCCCAAGGATGTGTGCGGCTTCCCCAAGTCCTTCATATCAAACTCGCTTTTGAAAGCCATGCCCTTACGCCTCGATAACACCTTTACATCGTTCTCGATGATCGAAATGTCGATCTCGATAGTACTAAGAATACCAATGCAGTTCCGACACGCTTTTTGTACACACAACTTTTGAACTCGTTTTGATCGAACCCATAAGACTTTATAACATGATCGAAACATTGATTCCAAGCTCTGGATGCCTGTTTGAGTCCGTAAATGGACTTCATGAGCTTACAAACTAGGTGTTCTTGGCCTTTTTCAATGAAACCTTGGGGTTGTTGCATATAGATCTCTTCATCAAGGCTTCCGTTAAGGAAAGCTGTCTTGACATCCATCAGCCAAATTTCAAAGTCGAGATGCTCAGCAATCGATAAGAGAATTCGGATGGACTTAAGCATGGCTACGGGCGAAAAAGTTTCCTCATAATCGATCCCTTCTTTCCGAGTATAACCTTTCGCCACTATTCTTACTTTGAAGGTTTCCACCTTCCCGTCCGGTCCTCTTTTTCTCTTATACACCCACTTGCAACCAATGGGTTTGACCCCATTAAGTGGTTCGACTAGCTCCCACACTCTGTTATGAAACATAGAACCCATTTTGGCTTTCATTGGTGTTTGCCAAGAATCTGCATCCTTATCTTGGATTGCCTCGTCATATGTCCATAGGTCTGATTCATCTTGTTCGGGAATCAAGTCCGAGGACTCTCCTATTCCCATGAATCTCTCGGGCTGTTTCAAAACCCTCCCACTACGACGAGGTTCCGGTTGTGTAAGTGTGTCGTTTGGTATATCATCTAGTACAGTTGGCATTGAGGTTAGCCCCCTTAGCTCATTTAAGGTAATCTCACTTCTGGGTCTTCTTCCAAAAATCTAAAGTGGGTGCTTATTACCACCTTTTGATCTTCAGGACCATAGAACATACACCCATTTGTTCCCTCGGGGTATCCCAAAAACAACCTTAATTCTGATCGAGGATCCAGTTTTCTGGCTTCCTTGTCCAACACGTAGGCCGGACACCCCCAAATCCTCATGTGTCTCAAACTAGGCTTGCGCCCGGTCCACAATTCTTTGGGAGTTTTGGGAACCGATTTGGATGGCACCAAGTTCAGAATGTAGGATGCTGTTTCCAAGGCATGACCCCAGAACGACTTGGGTAGATCCGCATAACTCATCATAGATCTAACCATTTCCAAAAGAGTTCTGTTTCTTCGCTCTGCAACCCCATTTTGTTGAGGGGTTCCGGGTGCAGTGAGCTGGGATACAATCCCTTCATCAGATAAGTAGTTCAAAAACTCATCGCTGAGGTATTCGCCTCCACGATCGGATCGTAGAGACTTGATACGTTTTTCCCTATGATTCTCTGCTTGAGCCTTAAATTCTTTGAATTTCTCAAAGGTCTCAAATTTATGCTTCATAAGGAAAATATAACTGTACCTTGAGTAATCATCAATAAAAGTGACAAAATACTCATAACCTCCTCTCGCTTTGGTTGACATTGGACCACATACATCTGTGTGAACGATCTCTAACACTTCTTTGGCTCTATTCCCCTTGGCTCTAAATGCCCTCTTGGGTCATTTTACCCTCCAAACATGATTCGCAGGTTGAAATTGGTTCAACTTGGAGAAACTCCAGTGAACCGTCTTTCACCAACCTTTGGATCCTCTTTGGATTTATATGACCTAATCTCAGATGCCATAGAAGTGTTTTGTTCACGTATGATGAATGTTTTCTTTTCTCGGAAACAGTTGATGTGTTATAGGACGCATTTCGTGAGTGGTGTGCACAGTTAATTGTATAGAGATTATTCGACAACGTTCCATGACAGATAAATGTATCAAAAAGAGAAATGGTAACAACTTTATTAAAAGTAACCGAATATCCATCAAGAAAAAGTTTAGAAACTGAAATTAAATTCTTTCTAAAACTCTTAAAATTAAAACTTTGTCTTCAAATGACAGGTGCACTTCTCCCACTGCTTCAGCTGCCACTCTCGTAGCATTGCCCAGTGTGATGAGGATCTCATTCCCACTAAGTTGCCGGGTCCGCTTGAACCCCTGTAAAGTGAAATAAACATGATCAATGGATCACGTATCCACCACCCATAAATGGGAGGCATACGCCACTAAACAAGTTTCAACAACTAGTGCGTGAGAATTATCTTTCTTTCCATTCCTTTTGGGTCTGGAACAGGCTGACCTCCAATGTCCTTTTTACCGCAGTTGAAGCACTTCCCCTTAGCTGGCTTGTTCACTCCACCACCATTCTTCACCTTTTCTTTGCCATTGGCAACACTTGAGTTCACTTGCTTGTGGCCTTTGTCCCTTTTCTTGTTTTTACCACCCCTTGGCCTAGAAGAAGAAGAAGGTCCATTTGCCACCAAGGCTTGGCTCTTTTGCCCCAATATCGCCTCCGCCGAGACTAAAGCTTGCAACAGATCAGGCATCAAGAACTTCTGATTATTCATCTGGTAGTTCAACCTGAACTGTTCAAAACTTTTCGGCAGAGAGTGGAGCACGAAATTGATTTGGGTCTCGATATCGTATTCAGCGCCAAGTACCTCAAGTTTGTTAAGGTGAGCCATCATCTGGAGAACGTGCTCCCTTACGGGCATTCCCTCCACCATTTTCATAGAGAGCAAGTCCCTCATGGTGATCTGACGAGCCACACGGTTCTGATGTTGAAACATCGCTTTAAGACTAGTCATGATGTCTGCAGCGGTCTCAACGTTCTGGTGTTGGTGTTGCAACACATCTGACATAGAAGCCAAGATGGTACACTTTGCCATTTCGTTGGATCGCTCCCAGTCAGCATACTCTTTCTTAACAATTTTAGTGGACTCATCTTTTGGCTTTTCCGGTTTAGGTGTGGTGAGAACCCAGTTATGGCTTTGTGCAGTGAGGACAATAGTAAGTTTACGACTCCAATCAACAAAATTTTCACCAGTGAGCAAATTGTCTTTAAGTATATTGAATAGTGGATTAAAAGTTGCGACATGATGAACTGAAATAAACAATAATATACATAAGCACAAAATTATCACAAGGTTCGATCATATGCATCATATTAAAATCTCAAAAAAATATGAACATGCATCAGCCAACATCTCAAAACAGTTTAAATAAGCCACGTGGGGTGGGTCATTATTTAAACACATTCAAGCAGGTTACAAACAAGAACAGTTACAAACCTTTAATATCCAGATTAATAGTTGGCTCCCACTTGACCAATATAAAATTGACAGGGACTTCGGGGAAGTATATGCATATCAATTTTATACCTAAGTAATAACCATGATTAAATACATGATTATCATTTTGTATTGAACGAGCCTCGTGGGGAGGGTCATCGCCGCCACTAGTAATAATCCACAATCATCCATTTGGAATTCATTCATGTGAAAGCTAACTTTTGACCGTCCCGTGGGGGGAATTTCTCCAAAATAATTCACAAATTAATAAATCATGGAGGTCAAAATTAATTCAATTTTATTATCCGGAATAAAATTGTCAATTAATTATTTAAACATACTTAGTAATTTTGAAGGTGAGATTTTTCATTGGGCAACTCTCATGCAAACACATTTAAACAAATTAAATAAAGCATAAGATTGCACAATAATAAATCAAGCAAAACAGAAAAAAAAACATATTGGGCACAAATTATCCAATTGTCATGGTTTGATTTTTCTTGGCTTGATCTTGAAGAAACGCCGTCTTGAATTTCTCCCACTCGATCGTCTCAAAAAAATACTCCATCTCGAAATGCCACGCCAAGTAGCTTCGCAAATGGGATGACGCTTTGATCCGCCGACCACTTGGTCAAGTCTCAGCGGCCTCGGCCTTTGCTTTCGGCGAGCTTCGCCGCCGCTTCGTGCCTCGAAAGCACGTCTTCAAGCATGGTCCGGCGATTCTCGGCGTACCGCGTGCCAGACATATCGCATCAACGCAGCAGCGTCGCCCGGCTCTGCCTCGCCCATGAACTTCAGCGGCCCGTAGCGTCTCACCAGCGCACTACCCCACCCCACCGCTCCGCTCACAAGACGGCGCGGTGCAGCGTCTTTGACGCCCACCCGTGAGCGATGCTCGATTCTGCCTTGCCCTCGGCCTCGGCCAAGATCGCGTGCTGCATACGTCTGCTGCGTCATCGCGTGCCTCCTTGGCACATTCGACGCGGCACGCCGCCTACGCCGGTTCGGATTTTATCCTTTAATTCTTCGCCTCCGTCCTCGTTTTTCGATCCTAAGCATAATTTATTTACAAAAAATAAATAAACCTAGATCTGAACTAGTCTATTACATTGATCAAATAAAAAAAACCCTAATCTACTCGTGGATTTTCTCACGAGGCAAAACGAATCCGAACGAATCGAATTAAAAAAACCACAATTTATATGCATACATAAATAAACACATTAAATTCCATGACAATTGGATACCTACAAAATAGATCTAGCAATTCTACTATCCAATTTCAAATTTAATGACAGCGAATTAAATTACAATTTAAAAAATTCAGAGCCCGAAACCTGGCTCTGATACCAGTTGTTGGGGAATAAGTTGCACATATCTATTCGGGGTGAATATTTAAATACAAATTTAATTCTTATAATTATTACTAGCATGAATTAATCCTATATTAATTCAAATAATAATCAAACAACAAATCATGCATATAATTAATTCACGTAAATCCTACGCATGCGGAATTCTACGAGTTTACGTGAACGTACCTCTTGGGATGGCAACAGTCTTGCTGATTAGACTAACCAAAAGAACTTCCCAAGTATTCCCTTAATCCTTGTTCGACTATCCGGTGGTAGGACACTTGTGAATAATTAACAAAAGAAAAATAAATTATGTTGCAACACCTTTGTGGATTTACTAATTTTTCCAGCACATGGAATTGTACTTGGGAATGAAAGAGTCATCCCCTATTTATAGAGCATAGGTGGTCAAATTTTGGGTAGAAAAAAATGTGGGAAAATCTTTTCTTGATCTTCAAGAAATCTTGAATATATCTCCTATATTCTTTTTCCCATAATTATAATATTCCACAAAATCCCACCTACTCTTTGTTATGGGATATTTTCAAAAATAATAAGCAAGATTCCAAGATTTGGATCTTCTTGAATTTATGAGATATTCTTGTATTTCAAGAAATACATATCTTCCATAATATCTTTTCAAGAAAATCAAGAAAATCTTTCTTGCCCTTTATATTTCAAAATTTCGAAATTATCTTCATGAATAACCAAGTGGGAGATTTTTTGAATTTAATGAGATAATCTTGTATTCCAAGAATACATATCTTCATTCCATAACAAAATTCAAAGAAAATCTTTCTCCCCTTTTATCCATAAATTTCTAATTTAATGAGGAAAAATAAGCAACAATATTTATTTTATTTTAAACACATTTTTCATTTATTGGACTATATGTTGGGCTACTCAGGGAGCCTTTAGGAGAATTAAGATTGGACCTTCCAATGGATCTTGAATTATCAATATTGAGCCACAATATTATTCAAGCCCATAAATATTAATTAATCCCACTACATAATTAATATTGCACTATCCATCTTAACCATATTATAGTCAATATGGCTCCCGGTTATTATTTCCCGTGTTTAAGATTATCCAGCCCATTAATTAATTCAAGCCACTGAAATAGCTTTCCATTAATTAATATCTTTTGTCCTTGGTCAAGGAACAGTTCAACATTATTATCCATACCGAAAACTAATTCCACTTGCAAGATTTGGTATGATAAAGCTTATGAACCTCCCAAGAGGGCGTCGAACAAAGCGTGCTTGCACACGATTCTCCGTATTAAATCTTAGCAATCACATGTGACCAATAATATTGCCCAAGATAAAAAGTATTGAATCTCATTGATTCTCTACCCATGATAAGTCAAAGCAATAGTTACCAACCACACGTGATCCTATTTAAGGAACGAAGATTAAGAATAACGAACCACTGAGGTCTAATTCTTCCTTGTTCAGTTATGAAGAATTTGTCCTCCTGTAGGTCCTATTCAGTGCATCACTCATGCACTAGTGAAATCTCTTGATCAAGACAAGCCAATCTAAGCCTTACACTTCAACCTTTCACGATGGGTTGTTCATTTCCATCTAGGTCGTGAATGGCGTACTTTTTTAGTTACAAAGGGGATCAAGTAATTTAATCTTCGTGATATGGTATCACTAAATTACCTACAATGTAACACGTCTTTAATTATTGAACAGCTTATGCAAAGAAATATATGTAACATTCGATAATATTTAAAGCATCGATGATAAACAATTTATTTCAAAGAATTAAGTCCGAATTCGGTTTTGATTATACAAAGTAAAAAGCATACTTTCCAAAGATAATCCCAACAAAGACCATCTTAGCTTCAATGTCGGATGTGTTGCAACACCAATACCGTAACGTTGAGACCACTGCGCAGACATCATGACTAGTCTTAAAGCGATGTTTCAACATCGAACCGTGTGTAGCTCATCGTCGCACCATGAGGGACTTGCTCTCTATGAAAATGGTGGAGGAATGCCCGTAAGGGAGCACGTTCTCTAGATGATGGCTCACCTTAACAAACTTGAGGTACTTGGCGCCGAATCGACATCGAGACCCAAATCGATTTTAGCTCCACTCTCTGCGAAAAGTTTTGAATATTCAGCTGAACTACCAGATGAACAATCGAAGTTCTCGATGCCCGATCTATTGCAAGCTTTGGTCTCGGCAGAGGCGATATTAGGGTAAAAGAGCCAAGCCTTGGTGGCAAATGGACCTTCTTCTTCTTCTAGGCCAAGGGGTGGTAAGAACAAGAAAAAGGACAAAAGCCACAAGCAAGTGAACTCAAGTGTTGCCAATGGCAAAGAAAAGGTGAAGGGAGGTGGATGAGTGAGCAAGCCCGGTTAAGGGAGGTGCTTCAAACGCGGTGAAAAAAAAAAGGACATTGGAGGTCAGCCTGTTCCAAACCCAAAAGGAATGGAAAGAAAGGTAATTCTCACACACTAGTTGTTGAAACTTGCTTAGCGGCGTATGCCTCCCATTTATGGGTGGTGGATACGTGATCCATTGATCATGTTTATTTCACTTTACAGGGGTTCAAGCGGACCCGACAACTTAGTGGGAGTGAGATCCTCATCACACTGGGCGATGATACAAGAGTGGCAACTGAAGTAGTGGGAGAAGTGCACCTGTCTTTTGAAGACAGAGTTTTAATTTTAAGAGATGTTCTTTACGTTCCGAATTTTAGAAAGAATTTAATTTTGGTTTCTAAACTTTACCTTGATGGATATTCAGTTACTTTTGATAAAGTTGTTACCATTTCTCTTTATGATAAATTTATCTGTCATGAAACATTGTCGAATAATCTCTATACAATTAACTGTGCACACCACTCACGAAATGCATCCTATAACACATCAACTATTTTCGATAAAAGAAAACGTTCATCAGACGTGAACGAGACATTTCTATGGCATCTAAGATTGAGACATATTAATCCAAAGAGGATCCAAAGGTTGGTAGAAGAGCGATTCACCTGAGTCTCTCCAAGTTGAACCAATTCCAACCTCGAATCATGTTTGGAGGGTAAATGACCAAGAGGGCATTCTTGAGCCAAGGGAATAGAGCCAAAGAAGTGTTAGAAATCGCTCATCACAAACGTATGTGGTCCAATGTCAACCAAAGCAAAGAGGAGGTTATGAGTATTTAAACTTTTATTGATTACTACTCAAGGTACTGTTATATTTTCCTTATGAAGCATAAATCTGAGACCTTTGAGAAATTTAAAGAATTTAAAGCTCAAGCAGAGAATCATAGGGAAAAACGTATCAAGTCTCTACGATCCGATCGTGGAGGCGAGTACCTCAGCGATGAGTTTTTGAACTACTTGTCAGATGAAGGGATTGTATCCCAGCTAACTGCACCCGGAACCCCTCAACAAAATGGGGTTGTAGAGCGAAGAAATAGAACTCTTTTGGAAATGGTTAGATCAATGATGAGTTATGCAGATCTTCCCAAGTCGTTCTGGGGTCATGCCTTGGAAACAACGGCTTACATTCTGAACTTGGTGCCATCGAAATCGGTTCCCAAAACTCCCAAAGAATTGTGGACCGGGCGCAAGCCCAATTTGAGACACATGAAAATTTGGGGGTGTCCGGCCTACGTGTTGGACAAGGAAGCCGGAAAATTGGATCCTCGATCAGAATTAAGGTTGTTTGTAGGATACCCCAAGGGAACAAAAGGGTGTATGTTCTATAGTCCCGAAGATCAAAAGATGGTAATAAGCATCCACTTTAGATTTTTGGAAGAAGACTATATGAACGAAAGAAGACCCAGAAGTGAGATTACGCTAACCTCATTGCCAACTGTACAAGATGACATACCAAACGACACACTTTCACAACCGGAACCTCATCGTAGTGGGAGGGTTGTGAGACAGCCCTAGAGATTCATGGGGATAGAAGAGTCCTCGGACTTGATTCCCGGACAAGACGAATCAGACCCATGGACATATGATGAGGCAATCCAAGACAAGGATGCGGTTTCTTGGCAAAAAGCAATGAAAGCCGAAATGGGTTCTATGGATCATGTTGTGTTCGATATAATAACTCAGGATTAATCGAATACGTAAAAGAGCGACACGTGTAATATTCTTTAAAAATAATCATACCAAAGGACAAATGTGCTTTCGCAATCCGCTGACCAAACAAGTTTGTTCGGCCAGTTCGCCACTTGACGCCCAAAACAAACATACTCACCACTCAGATCAGGAAAGACGAAATCAAATGAGCTAAGTCAAGAAGGCCACGAACAAATCTGAGGACTCAGGCGGCCAAAAATACTCAGATATCTTGAAAGGCTCAGATATCCTGAGGGTTAGTATGCTCGCAACTCAGATATCCTGAAAGGCTCAGATATCCTGAGGGTCAGTATGCTCGCAACTCAGATATCCTGAAAGGCTCAGATATCCTTAGGGTCAGTATGCTCGCAACTCAGATATCCTGAAAGGCTCAGATATCCCGAGGGTCAGTATGCTCGCAACTCAGATATCCTGAAAAGCCTAGATATCCTGAAAGTCAGTATGCTCGCAGCACAACATTCTGAAGACTCAGCATCTCCGGCGGTCGAGTGCTTGCCACTCCGATATCCCCGAAGACCCGGCAGACATCCCGAGGGCTCAAATGCTCGAGGAGGACAAGATTTCAAAGATGAAACCGACATGGTTAAAAGGCGAACAAAGCATCCAACCGAAAGCAAAAGATTAATTTGAACGACCAAAAAGAGTGCCTTACGCATAAGCAAGCTCCAAGATCAATTTAGAAAGACGAAGTTGGGAACGCGTGGCAATATCACTGGATTCTTGCATGACCCAAAGTCTCCAAATCATGCTTGCCAACCCAAATTTCATGCTTGTCGGAGTGCTATAAAAGGAAGAAAAAGAAGAAGAGAAAGGTTCGTAAAAATTTCCCGAAAAAAAAGTACCCGCACAAGAAATTCCAGAGAGAGGTGAGGAAACGAAAAAATTCGAGGATCATTTATGCATACTAGAAACCCTAGCACTTAGAGCCTAACTCTCCAAATTATCTTCATCTGTAATGATTCATCTTCATAAGGTGTATCAAATATTATACGTGTAAAGCTCGCAATACCACATCCTGGCTTGGTATGCCCCTCGGAGTAGTCATTTCTGATTTAACCGGGTCAACAAATTCATCTTATTTATAGTTTATCGCATACCGTGCATGTTTTGTTTGTGAGTTGTTACCAAATTAGCCACATAATACTCTCGATAAAAAACGACTCGCGACAGATCATAACAGAGTGTGGGAGCTAGTCGATCCACTTAATGGGGTCAAACCCATTGGTTGCAAGTGGGTATACAAGAAAAAAAAAGAGGACCAGACGGGAAGGTGGAAACCTTCAAGGCAAGGCTTGTGGCGAAAAGGTTATACTTTTCGTAAAGAAGGGATCTACTATGAGAAACCTTTTTCACCTATAAAGAATGCTCAAGTCCATCAAAATTCTCTTGTCGATTGTTTAAGATCTCGATTTTGAAATCTAGTAAATGGATGTCAAGATGCTTTCCTTAACGGAAGTCTTGATGAAGAAATCTATATGCAACAACCCTAAGGCTTCATTGAAAAGGGCCAAGAACACCTAGTTTGTAAGCTCATGAAGTCCATTTACGGACTCAAACAAGCATCCAGAGCTTGGAACCAATGTTTTGATCATGTTATAAAGTCTTATGGGTTTGATCAAAATGAGTTCGAAAGTTGTGTGTACAAAAAGGGTGTCGGAACTGCATTGGAATTCTTAGTACTATACGTAGACGACATTCTGATCATCGGGAACGATGTAAAGGTGATATCAGACGTAAGGGCATGACTTTCAAAACAGTTTGATATGAAGGACTTAGGGGAAGCCGGGCACATCCTTGGGATCAAGATCACTCGAGATCGCAAGAAAAGAATGATAGGCTTATCGCAAGCTTCATACATAGACACTATCTTGAAACGATTCAGCATGCAGGATTCCAAGAAAGGCTTCGTACCTTTCAGGCATGGAATTCATCTATCCAAGGAAATGTGCCCTAAGACACACAAGGAGATAGATGACATGAAAGGCATTCCTTATGCTTCTATCATTGTCGGAAGCCTTATGTATGCAATGTTGTGCATTTGAGACCGGATATCCGCTTTGCTGCTGGCATGGTGGCAAGATATCAAAGTAACCCGGGGAAAGAATATTGGACGGCAGTTAAAAACAATCTGAAGTATCTGAAAAGAACTCGAGATAGAATGTTGGTTTTATCAGTCAGATGGTCTAATCCCCATCGGCTACACGGACTTCGGATTTCCAATCGACTTAGATTCCAAAAATCTACCTCCTTAGAGTGTGTTTTGCATGGGGGAGGAGCCATGACATGGAGAAGCGTTAAGCGAAAATGCATCGCAGATTCTACCATGGAAGCGAATATGTAGGCGCTGAGGCAAACGAAAAGAAGGTTTGGCTCAAGAACTTCCTAGTGGACTTGGATGTAGTTCAATTTGCCCAAAGACAATCACTATTTATTGTGACAATGCCGAAAGCAATTTGCAAATTCAAAGGAACCAAGAGCCCACAAGGCCAAAGAACACATTGAATGGAAATACCATCTTATACGAGAAATCGTTAAGAGAGGAGATTTAGAGGTGGCAAAGATCGCGTCGAAGACAACCCAGCGATCCATTCACAAAGGGTCCGCCTCGTAATACATTCGAGAGACATGTGGAAGGAATGGGTGTCAAGACCGCTTGCCAATCTCCTTTGGGTATAAGTGGGAGACATTATTAGGTTCGTGCGGTGACATTATATGTCACGACAGAACTACACGAGACATGTCAGTAGTATACTTAAAAGCGACTTTTTGAGTATAAGTGGGAGATTGTTGGGATTATACTTGAAAAGTATGCTTTTACTTTGTATAATCAAATCAATTTCGGTCTTATTTATGAAATAAATTGTTTATCATCGATGCTTTAAATATCGTTTAATGTTACATATATTTACCGCATAACTGCTCAATAAATAAGACGTGTTACATTGTAGTTAATTTAGTGATACCAAGATCACGTAAGATTAAATTAATAAATTCCTTGTAAACAAAAGTACACCATTCACGACCTAGATGGAAATGAACAATTCATCGTGAAAGGTTGAAGTGCAAGGCTCGTATTGGCTTTGTCTTGACCAAGAGATTACACTAGTGCATGTTTAGTGCAATCAAGAGGACCTCCACAGGAGGACAAATTCTTGAATCAACTAGGAAGAATTAGACCTCAGTTTTTCGTTATTTCTTAATCTTCGTCCCTTAAATAGGATCGCGTGTGGTTAATAATTATTGCTTTGACTTATTACGGGTAGAGAATCAACGAGATTCAATACTTTATATCTTGGGCAATATTATTGGTCACACGCGATTGCTAAGATTTAATACGGAGAATCGTGCAAGCACGCTTTGTTCGATTTGCCCCCTTGGGAGGTTCATAAGTTTTATCATACCAAATCTTGCAAGTGGAACTAGTTTCCTAGATGGATAATAATGTTGAACCGTTCCTTAACCAAGGATAAAAGATATTAATTAATAGAAAGCTATTTCAGTTTCTTGAATTAATTAATGGGCTAGATAATCTTAAACACGGAAAATAATAACCGGGAGCCATATTGACTATAATATGGGTTAAGATGAGTAGTGCAATATTAATTATGTAGTGAGATTAATTAATATTAATGGGCTTGAATAATATTGTGGCTCAATATTGATTATTCAAGATCCATTGGAAGGTCCAATCTTAATTCTCCTAAAGGCCCCTCAAGTAAATTTCAACATAAAGTCCAATAACCTAAAAAGGTGTTTAAAAATAAAATAAATTTTGTTGCCTATTTTTCCTATTTTTCGAAAATAGTAAATAAAAGAGGGAGAAAGATTTTCTTTGAATTTTGTTATGGAATGAAGATAAGTATTCTTGGAATACACGATTATCTCATTAAATTCAAGAAATCTCCCACTTGGTTATTTACTATGAAATTTTCGAAAATCTTGAAAGAATAAGGGAAAGAAAGATTTTCTTGATTTTCTTGAAAAGATATTACGGAAGATATGTATTCTTGGAATACAAGAATATCTCATAAATTCAAGAAGATCCAAATCTTGTATTCTTACTCCTTATTATTTTCGAAAATACCATAACAAGAGAAGGTGAGATTTTTATGGAATATTTTAATTATGGAGAAAAGAATATATGAGATATATTCAAGATTTCTTGGAGATCAAGAAAATATTTTTTCCTCCCTATTCCATGTTGAAAAATCGGCCACCACCTATCTATAAATAGGGGATGATTTCTTCATCCCCAAGTACAATTCCATGTGCTGGAAAAATTAGTAAATCCACAAAGGTGGTGCAACAAATTTTTATTTTCCCTTTTGTTAATTGTTCGCGAGCTTCCTTCCACCGGATTGACGAGCAAGGACTAGAGAATACTTGGGAAGGCTTTTTGGTGTGTTTTATCGACGAGACCATTGCCAATCCAAGAGGTTAGTTCACGAAAACCCGTAGTACCCGCATGCGTAGGATTTATGTGAACTGCTTATATGCATGATTTGTTGTTGAATTATTATTTGAATTAATATAGGATTAATTCATGCTAGTAATAATTGTTAGAATTAAATTTGTATTCAAATATTCATCCCGAATAGATCCGTGCAATTAATTCCCCAACAGCTAAATCTTGCAAGTGGAATTAGTTTCCGGTATGGATAATAATGTTGTGTCGTTCCTAATCCAAGGAAAAAGATATTAATTAATAAGAAGCTATTCAATGGCTTAAATTAATTAATGGACTAGATAATCTTAAACACGGGAAATAATAATCGGGAGCCATATTAACAGTAATATGGGTTAAGATGGATAGTGCAATATTAATTATGTAGTGGGATTAAATATTTATGGGCTTGAATAGTATTGTGACTCAATATTGATAATTCAAGGTCCATTGGAAGGTCCAATCTTAATTCTCCTAAAGGCCCCTCAAGTAGCCCAAAGATAAAGTCCAATAACTGAAAAATGTGTTTAAAATAAAATAAATTAATGTTGCCTAATTTTCCATTTTTTTTCGAAAATAATTAATGGAAGAAAGAGAAAAGATTTTCTTGAAAAGATTTTATGGAATATGTATTCTTGGAAAATAAGTTTATCCCATAAATTCCAGAAAAGTCAAAGATCATATTTCTTCCCTATTTAATTAGATATTTTTGAAAATTATAGCGCAAGAGGGAGGAGAAGATTTTGTTGGGAGATATTTTGGGAAATCGAATATATTGGATATATTCAAAATTGTATCTTAAGGAAGAAGCAAGGAAATTTTCCAATAGCACAAATAAGTCTTAAATTTCGTCCTCCCTAGTATCATAAATAGGGGATGAATTTTTCATCCCCAATGCAATTCCATGTGTTGGAAAAATTAGAAATCCACAAAGGTGGTGCAATATAATTTTATTTTTCCTTTTGTTAATTGTTCGTGAGCATCCTACCACTGGGTTATTGAACAAGGACGTGAAAATACTTGAGAAGGCTCTTTGGGTTTGTTCGTGTGAACGGGTATCTATCTTCTCAATGGTTGTCACTCCAAGAGGTTAGTTCACGTAAACTCCTAGCAATTCCGCATGCGTATGATTTATGTGACTTGTTTATATGCATGATTTATTGTTGAATTATTATTTGAATTAATATAGAATTAATTCATGCTAGTAATAATTGTTAGAATTAAATTTGTATTTAAATATTCACCTTGAATAGATCCGGACAAATAATTCCCCAACAACTGCTATCAGAGCCTCGGTTTAGGGCTCTGAAATCTTGAATTGTAATTTAATTCATTTTCATTAAATTTGAAATCGGATAATAGAATTGCTAGATCTTTTTTCCAAGTATCCAATTCTCATGGTATTTGATGAATGTTTAATTATGCATGCATATAATTGTGGTTTTTAATTTGATTAGTTCAATTGCTTTGGCTTCAAGTGGAGAAAATACATGAAAGTAGATTAGGATTTGTTTGATTCTGCTCAATGTAATAGACTACCAGATCTAGGTTTATTTATTTATAAATAAATTGCAACCGAATCGAGAACGAAGATGAAGATAAAAAATTAAAGACGGATCGACTATGCCTGCACGCACGCATAAGTTGGCGTTAGTACAGACGCTGCCAAAACTTTAGGCCCAGGCAAATGCAATGACGGCGAGGTTGGCGCAAAGGCGCTACCGTCGACTTGGTGAGTGGCACGCGACGCGCATGTAGCACAGCGCGGCGGAGACAGCGTGGTCGCGAAGACGCGTTTTAGCCACGCCTTCATGAAAGCATTGCCGCAGCCGCTGATGGCACGTCGCAAGACATCGGGCAAGGCGAAGGTAAGGATGCGCGGCTCGAAAGCGACGACACCGCACGTGGTGCTGGACGACGGGCGATTGGGATGGCCAGTTCGAACGTGGGCGTGCGCCTTGAAGTACGCAGATAAGCGTTCCGGACCGTGAGCTACCCGTTGTCGGACGCCATCTCGAACCTTGACGGAGGACGTTTTAAAGAATTTGATGCGGTCTAGTGGGAGCTTTTCGAGACAAACGATGAAGGCTATGAAGACGATTTCTCAAGAACAAGACATGACAAAAATTAACCGTGACAATTGGATATATGTGCCCAATGTGTTTAATTTTTTGTTTTGATGTTTGCTTTATTTTTTTCATGCTTATTTAATTTATTTGAATATGCGTTGCATGAGAAATTGTTTTGAAAAATCTCACTTTCGAAAATTTCTAAGTATGCTTAATTAATTAATTGACAATTTTATTCCTAATAATAAAATTGAATTAATTTTTACACCTCCATGATTTATTTATTTGTGAATATTTTTGGAGAAATTCCCTACTGGGATGGCCAAAAGATAGCTTTCACATGAATAAATTTCATAGAATGATTGTAAATTATTATTAGTGGCGACGATGACCTGTTGGAATTTAGAGGCACGTAAACACGTAATACATGCGCAGCGCAAATAAACAGTTCACCAACAACAAACAATTAATTGCATAATTAAATACGAGTAAATGTAAATAGAATTCTTAAAGAATTGCATACCTGGATTTCTCAACTATGGTATCCACGTAATATGGATTTAATTTGCAAAAGATCTCGCCAAATATTTGAATCCTGATGAATTTGCTAGAAAATTCTAACTTAGAGATTTTATGGAGAAAATATAAACTCACGTATTATGAATTCCCAAGAGCTCATATATATAGGAGGCGGCCACTTAAATCTTAAGCCAACCTTTATTAGGAAATATCCCTAATAAAATAAATCTCTTAGATTTATTTCCCACATATAAAATCTCTACGGATTTAATTCCACATATATCAAATCTCTACAGATTTGATTCCATATATATTAAATCCTACAATAATATTCCATATATTATTATTGGAAATTTCTATTTAAATACAATTTAATTAAATATTAAGAATAATTAATTCCAAATTAATTCATTATTAATTAATTCTCCATAAATTAAATATTAATCCAATTTAAAATTTAATCAACCAACTATAATTAGTAAACAATCATTACTTGTTGTGTGACCCATATGCCCTCATATATCGAGCGATTAGTTAAACTAACGGTCTTAATTGAACCCAAGACAATAAATCAGACATTCTCAATATATGAGGTACGTTGCGAGAAACGTGCAACTACCTGTAACTTTCGAATATGGGCTATTACGATTTTCTCCTTTCATTCGCGACTACTCGATTAAGTCTTGAACATGATGAAGTGTCTATTCAAATAACTTAATCATATTATCTCTAATCACTAATTGATCATGTATGTCACACTTAGCCACAAAGTCTAAGTTGACGTGCATCGGCCGATGACTTAGATCCAATTATGACGAGAAGATAAGTATTCTCTCTAAATCCACTTTGAGGAATGAATCATATTCTTGGCTCACAGCACTAAAATATATGGATTAGCAATTAAAGATGTGGCTTGATGATCTTAGTGACACAAACAATAAATGTGTAAAGTGGATTTCATTTATGTTATTTGATTGTTTGAGAGAATAAGTGTTTGAGTAATTAATTTGCAAGAGGTTTGGTAAGGTATTCAATTCTTTAGACTTATTGGTCATAAATGACCATATTTATAGGGTTTGGGAGAGTGGAGCTCACTCTCCTGATTAAAGTACAAGCAAACGAAAGTGGCTTTGTAAAATATTAAATGCTACAAGACCGATGTGACTCGATCGGAGGTCGTTGGGAGGTCGCCGAGATATCATGATTTCGGCACCTCGTTGGGATCGCCGCCGAGACAAATCCGGATTTGCGGATTTTGTTGTTTAAGTATTTCTAAATTTTCCATCATTCT
Organism: Stenogyne calaminthoides; assembly: GCA_037126765.1. Taxonomy (NCBI): domain Eukaryota; kingdom Viridiplantae; phylum Streptophyta; class Magnoliopsida; order Lamiales; family Lamiaceae; genus Stenogyne; species Stenogyne calaminthoides. Next base: position 2,760,439 of record JBBCBC010000032.1, read on the forward strand.
TGTCCTTCTCGACTCATCTATGATTAGGGCCTTCTTTAGGTAAGCTCCTTTGCCGCCCGCCAGATACAACTTAAATCGGGTTAATGCTCAGACTTATGTCACCAAGTGACACAGGAGGTGCATCCGTGTTGCAGATATCCGTGTATGGTGTGCCTTTGCTTTGCTTCTCTCGGGAGGTGTTATACTTGTGGAGAATTTGGCCTTGTCTTTTCCATGACTCTATGGCTTCTTTAAGACGCAGCGTGATTGTTGTCTTGGAAATTGCCGAAGTGATGGCTACTTGCCTCGACCGTCGACCTACTCATAGTAGGCAATGGCGTCCACCGCCAGATATCTGAAGCGTCATGGTCCAATCACGCCCCTAATCCATCTCTATAAATACCCCCCCTTTCTCTTTCTCTCCTTTTCCATTTCCAATTCTTGAATTTTACTTTGTTACTCCGCGATTTTTGGCGTGAAATTCGGCTTTAAGTGATTCCTAAGGTAAACTTGTTGATTCTTTTCTTCCTTCGTTTTCATTTCTTCCATTTCTTGGCGATGGTTTTTGGAGATAGTACTGCGTTGGGAAGTGTGGCGGGAGTTCTGCTCCCTCCGCTTACGGTGTGGCAGTAGTGGGGATGAGCCATCTGTGGTTGGCAATTCTTCCAAAACCGTCAACGAAGTGCCCGTGCCGATCCGCGGTGAAGTTACATCTAAGAGGCAGTGCCGCTTGCAACATCGTGTGGCGGATGAGCCCCCGAGTCCAACTCTTAATCCCACTGGTCCCGAGACTCAAATTTTAGAAGAGGCAGGAGATGAGGCCGTCGCCGCGACCCCCGAGCTAATTGACCCTGCCGAGTTTAATTTTCTTTCGGATGAGGTTATTCCCAATATCCCAAGTGAAGATGATGAAGTCGACGAAGTTGATCACAGGTTGCGGCTTTGGGAAAATTTGGTCTGCTCTCGCGAAGTGGTTCCTCGACCGACTAGGGTTCGAGAGGATAGTAAGTTTGCAACGAAAGATGTGAATAGTACTGTGACCGAGGCCGAACTCTTTGTGTGGCGGCGCCCCCATATGAAATTGGTTGAGGATCTTCCAAATAAGGTCCAGGACTGGAAAGAGAAATGGTGGTTGGTAAGGGGAGCTTGGCAGAGTCCGGTCTTTGCCTTGGGTGCGCTCGGATATCGCGAGATACCTCGCGATTATATGACCTTCAAACGTAAGTCTTTTGAATTCGTCTTCATCCATAATACTGATTTAACTTTTCTCCCTTATTGCAGCTCCCAAGAATTCCAAGACCTCCGAGCTCTCTCTCCCTTTCCTTGTTCGGTTGATCCAGGTGTGCCTTATTGACCCCGACGAGCGATCCTTTGCCATTCTACAAAGGTTGAAGTCTTTGGAGTTCACTGGCTTGAATATCCCACCTCGTTCCTCGGACGCCAATATTCCTGGTAAGTGACCTGGATGTTATTCGGCCCGACCTGATTATTTGTCCACTTGTTAAATGGCCTGACTTTCCGTTTGTCTCCAGTTTCCTTTATTGAGACTATACACTTCACCTCCGCAAATGTCCTTGACGAGATGCAGAACCTAAATGCCGAGGATATGCGTGAGAAGGTCGCTTTCGCTCGCCCTTTCGAGGCAAAGCAATCGGATCGAAAAAAAAAATTTCGCCGAGTGGGGCCACCGAGACTCGCCTGAAGCCAAAGTCGCCGATCCGGGGCAAGGTCGGGTGTGGGGGCTACCGAGGCATGGGCATCCGGGGGGAGTTCCCCGAAGTAGATCCGAGCATCCGTGGATATGGATGCACTTTGGAACTCCCCGAGTGGGAAGATGGTGCTTTTGGGTTCTGCGGGGAACCCATATACAATTGTTGAGATTACTCAACGCCGGAATCATGAGGCCGAGGATCACACCTTCCCTAGCCGAGCCCGGATTTTTTGTCAACGATAAATCTTTTTCTTTGTCATATTATTATTTTCTTTTGCTTGTCCCGAAAAACTCAGACTATGCATGGTTACCTCGTGGGTACAAGTAGACGATGGGGACTTCGAAGGAGGCAACTCACAACTTTCTCGTGTCGCGAGCTCCTCACCGCCAATGATGCACGAACCTTCCTATCTTCGTTAGATTGCCATTGATGCCCCCCAAGTCCCGGACTTTGGATCTTCACGAAGAGGCTCATACTCAAGACTTCTCCGAGAATCGACCTTGGGGTCACCCACATGTGCCATTCCTTGGCTTTTATTGAGAGGAGCCGGAGCAATATGGCAAAACAAGAAAGATCCAGCGAAAAGTCGAGACGGTCTGATGACGATGGAAAGGGAGTCGCCATCAATGCCAAGGTTGTAGCCGAGAGAAGTTGAAGGAGGTGACTCGAGCGAGATGACATGGGAAATAATATTCCACAGATGAGGAAAGATCTCGAGCTCCGAGACAAGAAGGTGAAGGAGTGCATGGACAAGATGGCCGAAGGGAGGATCGGGTGTCCGATCGAAGTCGAGGTTCATGATCACCCCGTCACTATCAAACTGGAACGCCATCATGCTTCTAATATGGCATACATTCATTCTTTTTCCAATGATGTCCGAGCCTACCACCGAGCTGGCAACCTTGAAGGGGCCCGATATGCGATGAAAGAGTTTCTCGTTGCTTACATGCTCAACAATCTGGTCGGGGAGAAAGAAGATCTCCCCATCAAGGACCTTGCTGCCTATTATGTTGATTTTCCTTTCTCACCCGGTCTGCGACCTTTATGATCCCGAGGAGCTCCTCGGGTTGTTGAATGAAGAGCCAGGGGGAGAACAAGATGGGGGCAATGGCGAGGTCGTTGGTGGTGGCGGTGTTGGTGAAGAGGGTGAAGATGGTGCAGGGAATCAGGCTGGCATTGAGATTCCTCAAGTCGAACAAAATGTGTCGATCAACCCTACTGAGGGGACCTCGGATGCTCCGCTGAGCTGATTTCCGGAATGGTTTTTCTGCGGCAGTATGCCATTTTGCCTTCGGGCATTTCTATGTAATCGCCCTTCCGGGGTTTCCTACTAAGTTGTTCAGTTGCCCTTCGGGGTGTGTAATTGTTTTTGCTGCCTTCAGGTGATTATTAATGAATGTTTGCTTTCTGTTTTCTATCGATGTCGCTTCCTTTTATATTTCTTGCTTCTTCTTTGAACACTTTGAGGTCGGTGAATTCATGTAACTTGTCTTCTTGGAAACCTGGATAACAAAATGTGATGAATGATCTATTATTTAGTAACTATTGTGACCTGTCCGTCGACTTAGATAAGGCATGCGACCGAGGTCATCTTATAGATGGTATGCGACCAGATTGCCTTAGATATTTTTGGCTTTGTCGACTTAGATTGGTATGCGACCTGATTGTCGACTTAGACATGTATCTTGACGCTATTATCGACTTAGATAGAGCATCATCGAGGTCGCTCTTATAGATCGTGATCGCACCGTTACGCTTAGACATTTTTGGCTTTGTTTACTTAGATAGGTATGTGACGATTGTTCGACTTAGACATGGTATCTTGATGTTATTGTTGACTTAGATAGGGCATGCACCCAGGTCGCCTTTATAGATGGTATGCGACCAGATTGCCTTAGATATTTTTGGCTTTGTCGACTTAGATAGGTATGCGACGTTATTGTCGACTTAGATAGGGCATGCGACCGAGATCATCTTATAGATGGTATGTAACCAGATTGCCTTAGATATTTTTAGCTTTGTCGACTTAGATAGGTATGCGACCTGATTGTTGACTTAGAGATGATATGCGACTTGATTGCCCTAAAGACTTTGGACAAACATAATTTTATTGGAGTGACTTCTCGTGAAGCTGACACTTTGTCCCCCTGTCCCTAGTCTTTAGGAATATGGTCATGAATTTTCTAGACTTTAGTTTTATTCTTTCTCATTTGCGGATCTATTTATGACCGAACTCGTGAGAGGTCGGGGACCAGTCCCCAAAGTCTGTGAATGTAAAAAGGTTGCATCGAATAATGATAAATTACAACTCATAAATAACTTCAGGTAGACGTGATTTTTTTTTCTAACTTTGACAAAACTTATAAAAGACATGATGCGTGATTGAAGATAGATAGTTACTGATAGAACTTCTTTAGGTAGGTCGCATTCCAAGGGTACATCGCGGGAGTGCCCTCCATGTCCTCGAGCTCGTAAGCCCCGTTTGGTATGCACTTTGAGATTTTTGTTGGGCCTTCCCAGGTCGGACCAAAAACTCCTTTCTGGACTCCTAGGATTTTTCTTAAGACGAGGTCGCCGGCTCTGAATCTTCGGATTTTTGCTTTTGAGTTGTAGTATTTTTCTGACTTTTGTTTGTAACTTGCATTTTTCAAGTTAATTTCTAGTCTTCTTTCTTCGAGGAGGTCGAGGCTGAGGGATATGGCCTAATCGTTGTCCTATGTGATAGCCTGCGACGTCCGATGACTTCTGACGATAACCTCGGTACAGTATGATCGCCCATCCGAATGCCAAAGCAAAAGGTGTTTCACCTATCGAGTTTCGAAATGTGGTTCTGTATGACCACAAGATGCTAGGAAGTTTGAAGGCCCATAGTCCCTTTGACTCAATGAGTTGAGTCTTTAGGGTATGTTTGATTATCTTGTTCACGGCCTAACTTGTCCATTGGACCGAGGGTGATAGGAGGAGAACAACTTTGCGATTTTCCATTTCGCAAAAAGGCATCGATCTCGAAACCGCCGAACCGCTTCCATTGTCCGTGATAATCGCCATGGGAAGCCAAAACGCGGATGATGTTTTTCCCGATGAATCGGATGATCTTCTCTTGAGTAATGGTTGCTAGTGGCTCGCTTACGCCCACTTGGTGAAGTAGTCTACCGCGACCACTACAAATTTGAGAGCCTGGCCTTAGGAAAAAAGGACCAATCGTGTCCATCCTCCATTTCACGAATGGCCATGGGTCAGAGATCGAGGTGAGCTCTTCCCGAGCTTGCTTGATTGTTGGGGGCGTAAATTTGCATTGTTGGCACTTCTTCGCGTATCTTGATCGTGTTTTTTCTCAAAGTTAGCCAATAATACCCCTGCCTAATTGTTTTGTAGATGAGGGATCGCTGTGAGATGATTTCCACAATCTCCTTTTGTGGATTTCTTTTTTCAAAACTACTTGACCTTCTTCCCGGTGATGAACTTCAATAGTGGCAATGAGAAACTTCACTTGTAAAGTTGTTCGATTATTATGGTGTACCTCACCGCTTCTTAGTTGTAAAACGGCGAAATGCGACCTTATCTTCTCGCAAAGGTCCTTTCTCGATGTATTCTTTGATTTCGTCATCCAATTGTTTTCCGAGGTGTGATCCAAAGACTTCTATTCGTGAGTTTGATGAGCTTACTTGACTTGTCCAAATTATTTCTTTTATATCGATGGTGTCGCGACTTGTCAAGGGCTTTGAGTTTGGTAATCGCGATGTTGTCCATGTCGGCAAGAAACCTTTCCGAGGTGGCCAAGGGGCCAAAGCTTCTGCATGTGTGTTATCACCGCGATATTAGCTCTATTTGTACTTCTTCGAACTTTTCTGTGAGGCTCTTTTGCTATCTGTTGGTACTTCACCATCTGCTCACCTCGCCAGTACTCTTCCGACAAATAGCACCACGACCCGGTTGAGAATCGTCAGAACTTTCAACTCTCATACCTCAATGGCCATTGCCATTTCGGACCATTTATCGGGCCTCTCATACTCGCTTCATTGTTGGTGGCGTGAAAATCAAAACTTACAGCCATTGTGAAAGATTGTTATTCGGATCGACAGACTATCCTGCCCTCGTCAGTGCTCGTCGAGAAGTTGCCGACGTCAGACTTCAAGGGATGTCGACAACCTCCGATGTCTTCCTTAGAAAGGTGAGCTCGGAAGAAAAATGGGCTAAAAACTCGAGCTTTGATCACAGATTAGGTGCAAAGTGATTACGAATCGATCTAATTTGATGGACCACTTCAATAATCGCTCGACTGTATCAGGTCGGTGTAAAACTTGTCTCAGTGGCATGGTAGTTAAGACTTCTATGTGGTGGTCGAAAAAATAATGTCGTAGCTTTCGGACACTCATGACCAAGGCGTATGCGAGCTTCTCGAGAGGTGGGTACTTGAGTTCAGCATCATTCAAGGTTTGGCTGATGAAGTATATTGGTAGATGGTAATCGACCTTCCGCTTCGGACCAAGATTATCTTTGAGAGCGGACTCCGAGGCCACTAGATACAAGAAAAGCTTCTCGCCCGGAATAGGCTTCGCCAAGATTTGAGGATTGGAGAGATACACTTTGAGCTTCAAAAATGCGGCTTGGCATTGCGGGACCCATGAGAATTTTTCTTTCTGGATACGAATCTTTTGAGAGTTGCGAGATAACCGATCAACCTTTGGACCTCCTTTATGTTGTGAGGTGGTTTCATGTCCATGATGGCTTTAATCTTTGTGGGGTTAGCTTCGATACCTCGCTGACTGATGATATGCCCTAGAAATTTTCCCCCGAACCAACTCCTCAACGCACTTCTTGGGATTCGACGCATGTTGTATTTCCTCAAGATGTCGAAAAGTCCCAGGGGCTCCAAGTGGTCTTCTTTTTTCTCGCCACCACAATGTTGTCGATGTATACTTCCATGGTCTTTCTTATCTCATCGGCAAAACATTCGATTTACAAACGTTGGTAGGTCGCCCCTGCATTCTTTAATCCAAATGGCATCCTTTTCCAGCAATACACGTTTTTCTCGGTCAGAAAAGATGTGTGTTGTTGATCATCTTTATTCATGGCGATCTGATGATACCTTGCGAAGACATCCACGAAGGTCATCATCTCGCGCTCCATAGTGTTATCCACGAGGTGATCGATGTGAGCATAGGAAAATAGTCTTTTGGGCAAAGCTTCGAGGTCGGTGAAATCGATATGTAGTCGCTAAGAGTTGTTTGTCTTTTTACTAAGACTATGTTGGCTACCCATTGTGGTTGATCCGCCTTGCTCAATTAACTTGTTATCCAGAGATTCTTCACTTCTTCTACCAAAGTCACGTATTTCTCGGGGGCCTAACTTCCTTCTTTTCTAGGATATCGCTTCTTTGTTCCGGGTCGATGTTCAACTTATGGAATGCGACCTCGGGTTGATGCTTAGATCATGTTTTCATGTGACCATGCAAAAATATCTAAATTTCGCTTGAAGAATCCCCTATCAATTGATCTCGCAGATCGTTTGGCATTTATGTTCGATGGTCACATTTTAGCTCGGGGCCGATTGAGGTCGACCGTGATTGTTTTGAGCTCTTCGATAGAGGTTGCTCGCCGATCATTTCTTTTCTCGCTCTCGGATCGAGGTCGATTCTTGCTTTTCGATCGACCTTCATCGTTCAAAAACCGAGGAGAGGTTCTAGATCCGTAACTCTTGTGCGGCTTTTTCTCGCGACCTCAACTTCCATGGGTGCTATGTCTACTTATATTACATTGTCTATTTCCATTTTATCACATTCTTTTTTCTTTTCCGGGTGGAGCTTGGCTTCGCATAACCTAGCCACACCTCCTGATCTCCTACCTAAATAAAAAGCGGAATTTAAACCGACACAAGAGTAAGTCAAACACTTTCTTGCAGTGATCTGGTCACCCGTAATGGTGCCAATCTTCCCGTCAGATCCGGGAAACTTGATACAGTAGTAATAAGATGAGGCGACAATAGCCAAACTCATGTTTGAAAGTGGCCAAGAAAAGCATTGAAATTTGATGGGATGTCGATGATCACAAAATTCAAATTGTCTTTGTCGCTTTCACTTCGGGTATCTATGGTTGACGTGATCCCCACTAATAGGCGAATCATTCCATAGGCCTCGAAGGGTTGACTTCCCAACCCTCGGATCCCCACCTCGCAGGGTTCGACGTAGGAATGGAAATTGCCGAGCTGATCTGACGTTTTCTTGAAAAAGATGTTGCAAAAAGCACCATTGTCGATCATGATGCGATGAACCAAAGTTCCCATTATTCTGGATGAGATCACGAGTGGGTCCTGCCGTATACCACTCCATCCTTGTCTTCCTCGGTGAAAGTGAAATGTTTTTTATTTGGAGCGATGGTGTTGTCCGGTGGTAAAGATATAGCCAATGTTATCGAGAGCTCGATCTCGACCTTTTGTTGATGATTTGATAGGGAGGTCGCTGGGAGGAAACCCCCGAGGGTTCCCCTAGTTGGGCAGATCACGTTGATGACCCTGTTCTCCGCACCTTCCGGGACTTGCGGACCTCGTCGGCCCTGGTTGTTCTGATTCCTCGGGGGAGGCATTTTTCGCTGGTTCTGCTGTCTTGGCTTAACAAATCTTTCCAATTTTCCTTCTTCGTACAACTTCCAGAGTTCTCTCTACAGATCGCGGCAATGTTCGGTGGAATGCCCAATGGTATTGTGGTAGTCACAGAATTTCTTCGGATTGAGCTTAGAGTATTTCTCTGGCCGGCGGGATCTGATGCCCGCCTTTGATCACTTGAAAGATTTGGGCTGCGTTCATGGTCAGGGTTTCAAGGAGCTTTACCTCTAGAGTGTTGTCGATTAACTTGAAAGTTCTTGGAGCTCGGTAATTGGTGGGTCCTGCCTTCTAAAATATTTTTGGACTTTAGGGTTGGCCTTTCTTGACTTTGACCTTGACTTCGTTAGGTCATTGTCAGCCCAACCTTGAGGCCGATTTTGCATTGGTGATCATGATACCGCTTTAAGATCGGAAATCAACGTAGCTTGATGGGTATTCCTTGTTCATCATTTTCTAGAGTTTTGTTCCTTTCTGTTAGTGTTAGTGTCCTAGAGACAATCTACTATAAGGACATAATACTCGATGATATTCAATTTGATTTAATATTATAGTTCATTTAATATTAATGTATGGCAATACACTTGTTTGAATATTATGGTTGATTGTTTGCATTTATTCGTACAAGTGTTCCCATGAGTCATTGCTGTCATTGAGGTTGTGAGAACTTAGACGACTTAAGCATGATTCTCAAATAGCCCCGATCAAGGATCATCAAGAATGGGATATTGATGATGCAATGGAGATTAGTGTCGCGATCATCATCATACTTTAGAGTGTAGTAAGATCTCATTTACTACGAGATACTAGGTATCTCATGATGGATGAACAAATACCTTAGAGGGTATTGGTATACCCGTCCCGAAAACCGTTTGATGTAGTTCCACTATATGTGCTCACGGGTGTCTCAATTAGTGGGAGCGATGCGATACTCCTTCGACTTGAGGTCTATACGCATTTATATGTGGGATCTGTCAACTTTGACCATGACCGACGCCAGACCCTTCCATGGGTAGATATGGCTTGGATTGGGTTCATCACAAAGTGCATGTACGTGGGTAGTTGAGCTAAGAAAAGGATTCATTCCTCAAAGTGGATTTAGAGAGAATACTCATCTTCTCGCCATAATTGGATCTAACTCATCTACCGATGCACATCAACTTAGACTTTGTGGCTAAGTGTGACATACATGATCAATTAGTGATTAGAGATAAATTGATTAAGTTATTTGAATAGACACTTCATCATGTTCAAGACTTAATCGAGAATTCATGAAAGTGAAAGGAGGAAATCGTAATAGCCCATGTTTCAGATTCTATGTAGTTGCACTTTTTCTAACGCGTGCCTTCATATATTTGAGAATGTCCGATTTATTGTCTAGGGTTCAATTAACACCGTTAGTTTGACTAATCGCCGATATATGAGGGGCCTATGGGTCACACAATAAGTAGTTCCTTTTACGGATTATAGTTGGTTGATTAAATGTTAAATTGAATTTAATATTTAATTTATGGAGAATTAATTAATAATAGATTAATTTGGAATTAATTATTATTAATGTTTAATTAAATCGATTTAATTAAATAGGAATTCCTAATAATAATATATGGTATATTATTATAGGATTTAATATATATGGAATCAAATCCGTAGAGAATTGATATACATGGAAATTAAATCAGAGGATTTAATATATGGAATCAAATCAGAGAAATTTGATATACATGGAAATTAAATCCGTGAGAGATTTTATATATGGGAATTAAATCAATGGGATTTAATTTACAAAATTAGGGATTTTATTTCCTAATCAGGTTAGCTTAAGATTTAAGCTGGGTCTCCCCTATATATACTAGCTCTTGGGAATTCACAAAAACAACGTTAATTCATTATTCTCCATAAGATCTAGAGTTATAATTTTCCTAGCAATTCATCTCGGGATTCAACGCTGGAAAATCCGTGCAAGTCCGTGATTGGGGATTACGTGATACCATAGTAGAGAAAAATGTATACAATTACTATAAGAATTCTATTTACGTTTATCAGATTTAATTATGCAATTAATTGTTCGTTGTTGAACTGCTTAATTCTCGATTCGCATGTATTACGGTTTACGCGCCTCTAAATTCCAACAAAGGTATCGAGAGCTCGTGCTCTTGATTAATTAATTGCTATTTGTATCATGCTAAAAGATTTTTTTTTAATATGATTGGGCGCGCGGTCGAGTTTGACGTCAACCGCATTATTGAAATTGTTTGTTTAATGTTTTGGGCATATGAATTGGTATTAATTCATTGTGGGTAGACTTTATTTGAAAAAACCCACCCACTTATCTTCGGTCCATTTTGTCTGTCTTATTTTTCGATTTGGGGTTTCGACACTCCTAAATCGCTACTCCCGAATCTGGAACGCCACCAAGCTCACGATAGAGGCTCACGGCGTCCGCTAGGGCGATGGTCATGACCCATTTGTGATCTTGGGAGGCGGCGTGCCTCATCCGGCCGTTTCGCTTAGCTAGCTCGCAATTCATTTTGTCGCTCACAACTAAGCGTCATTCTATCTCGATTCACGACGCCATCGGTGGTTCTCCGTCCTTGCGCATCGCGATGATAAATTACCTCGTTTAGTGGCGGCGGTGCTTTCGTTCTTCGATTGAATCGCTTGGAGCGATTCATCGAACGCAAAGCCGAAGCGGCTATGGTATCGCGACTTGATCGCCTAGGGAGAAGCGGTGAGAACTTCAAGATGGCCTCAGATCGGCAAACCCTCGATTCGATCAACATCCCGATAAAGTAATCAAAGCAAACCATTCACTTGGTTTTTCTTTTTTCGCTCGCCGCTTCGCTTCGATGTTGACTTGCTTCCTAGTTCTTCGTTTCATATGCTATCATGTGTTCCAAAATTTGATGATTCGAAGTTTTGATGATGATTGATGAAACCGAATTGTTTTGGGGTTAGAAAATTTTTGGGATTATCAAACTGCATTTGATTGATCTGCTTTGGAAGGGTGATGATGCGGAGGACTGCTTTTGCTAACTCGCTTTGACATTTGACCCTCCCGCAATTTTGGAAATTGCAAATGAGCCCCCTAAATTAAAAACAAAATTTTAATTTAATAAATTTAATTTTTGAAATTAGAATTTAAAAAGGTTAGACCTATATGGAAATAAAATTGATTTTATTTTAATGATTAATCGATTAATCGTAAGATTTTAATAATTTAAAAATCAATTAAAATTGATTTTAAGGTTCTTGTTTAAAAGGAATTATTAAATTCCATTGTTTAACCTGCTTTTATATTTAATTCAAAAAAAGCTTTTACAAATCCGCATTATGACCGTATTTATTATTTGGGTAAACGGGCGCCCATATAAAATGTTAGTCCGTATGAAATCATGTTTGGGTAGGCCGCCTAAATAATTGCTCAAATGCGATGTAGATTAACATGTTGGATCTCGATTAAAGCAATTAATACCCCGCCTTTTAAAATGATCCTCACTAAAATATGATTTTCATTAAATTGAACGATGCCTTCCATCAAAATTAAAAAGTAAACCGTAGATTTCATTCCAATGAGTATTTAAGGCCCAAGTCTTTTGCTCCTGATCTACATCTAACGTGACTTTTTTATAGGGCAACGGTGTCACCACTTGATGGTTGTAAATCAACTTGATTTTGTTTCACCAAACCAAGCCAGGAAACGAAAGTCACGAAGGCATCCCATTGATCTAGGTTCAATCAACTAGGAATTCCAGTTTTGCAGTTAGTTTGGAGACCTACCAGTTATGCTATTGCAGTAATCAGCCCAAGCAGATATTGTAATAGTAGGAATGTTGGTTCCTAGTCCATTAAAATTTATATTAGATATAAATTCATATTCTTTTCGATGAGGTCGTTGAATATGTGAAAATAATGGAGACAAAATAAACACAAAAAAAAAGGCCATGTTTAATTTGATTGTTTGAATATTGATCATAGGAATTATGTGTTTTTAATTCCCATTTTATTTTATTTCTCTTGGTTAGTTGAAATGTATAACTATTATTGAGATGTGTTTTGGAAACAAACAAAATTGGCTAGGCCAAATTTTCTAGACTGGCACCGAAACATGTGTTTGGTGCTAAGGTAAGAAAAGATTGAGTACGTGTTGAACACGCCAATCCGTGTTACCCCGACCGGTTCCCGAGAGACAGCCACGCTTGATGTAGCAAATTATAGAAGCATCAAGAGCATGTTTCCTGTGCTCAATATGTGATGTTGCTCGGATGACTTAGATATACATAGGCAACATGAGAAAATGGGTCCCTTCTAGATGCTCAAGATCCGGCGATCTCTTTGATTCTCAATCTCATTCGGGATTTATGAAGTGATGAGATATCTGCTCGTATGTCGGTTAGCTAAAGGAGGAAGATTTCATCTCATGTGCTTATGATGATAGGCCTAATTGATAAACTTGGTAATTGGGCTTTGAGCTAAAAGACCAATGTTTTCATTTATGCTATCCTCAAGTCGCTCCCGATTCATATTTCAAATTTCATTGTGAACAACAATATGAATAAGACGGATGCGACCATGCTTAACTTCACAACGCGGCTCAAGACTTTTTGAGTTCACTATCACTAAGATGGTGTCCTAAAATAAGGAAATGGGTAAACAAGGATGTGCCTCTACTATAAGTAGAAGAGGCATTGGAAGAAGGACTATAAGGTTCTCGTTGCTAAAAAAGAAGGCACTAGGTGCTTCTAGACTAGAACATGTATGGTTGTTATTAAGATAAACATGTCCACTAATAAGCGGCTTAATCGCTTGGTATTGATACCGTGTTTGGCTCTCACATTTGCACTAATGTGAAAGGGCTCATGTGTCATGACGCTTAGTTCGGTGAAGTCGTCCTACACGTGGAAACAGAGCAAGAGTTGCTAACTGAACGTGTGAGGACTTATGTGTTAGACTTACCCCTTTGGTTTCGGGAGAACTTAATAATTGTCATTTAGTTCTTTCTATTACTTGCAACATGTATCTGTTGCGTTATGAATATGATGTTCTTAATATACAAAATAAAAGACTCAAACTTAGTAATCATGAAAACCATTACTTATGACATTGTAGAACTTGATCAAGTAAACGAGAAAAGAATTGCAATGTTAATAAAGTTAGACTACTTAACCTCATTCGACTGTGAGTCTTATGGAGATTATGAATCTTATCTCATGGGCAAGATGATCAACAGACCCTTTTCTGGGAAAGGGGTGCATGCCAAAGAAGTTCTAGAGTTGATCTACAACGATGTTTGTGGACCATTGCCCACTCTAGCTAGGGGTCACTTCGGCTACTTCATCACTTTTACTGATAATTTCTTTAGATACGGATACGTGAAACACAAATCCGAATCTTTTGAGAAATTCAAAGAGTACAAAAGCTGAAATAGAGAAGAAACTTGGTAAGAGTATCAAGACTCTTCGATCGATCGAGGAGGTGAATACCTTAGCCATGAATTCACCGACATTTGAAGTTACATGGAACCAATCACAATGGATTACTCCTGCAACACCTCGTGATGAACGGTGTGTCCAAGAGAAGAAACCAAACCCCGTTAGACATGGTGAGGTCCATAATGAGCTTTTCCCTCGCCTTCCAACATTCTTACGGATAATGCCATACAAAACCTCAATTTACATTCTCGAATAGATTCCATCTAAATCGGTTTAGCATACACCATATGAACTATGGTGTGGCAAGAAGCCAACTTTTACATATATTAAACATGGTGTTGCCCCGTGATTTGATAAGGATGCTTACCGACAAGTTGGAATCCAAAGGTGAAAAAGGTTACTTTGTGGGATATCCTAAGGAAACTAAGGGATATTACTTCTATCTACCTAAGAAATAATCAAGATTGATTCTAGGCACCCGAGTTTCTCGGGAAGACTATGTCTTTAGGAACAAGGTCGAAGTCGATAGAACTTGAAGAAATTCAAGAAACCACAAATTAACAAAGAGATCGATATCTTGTCAAAGCAACATGACAAGGAATCAACGGGAGCATTCAAATGACTTTCACAAAGGGGAGTCTTTCACTAGGTGATCGCTTTTTCACCAAATGGGGAGCATAATTGAGTAGGCTTGCCAAAGGTAAGAACCTCCAAGGGGCTGAATTAGAACAACATAGTTCAAACTCCCCGCCCAAGAGGCATTTGAAAGTGTAGCTTTGAGGACTCTCCTGACATTGATGAAATCGATGCACCACAAAAATTTTCACGATCGAATGCGCGACCGCACAACCACGCCCAAAGTCAATAAGGAATTGTAATCCCCATTAGATACTTTACCTCTTGAGGAACTCAATATGTTGGGAGATGAATTTAATAAAGATTTATGATTTTGATTAGATCCCAAAACCCCTAAGTATGACATGTTCAAAAATGATCTTGATAGTTGAGTCGATTCGGGCTTTTTAGAGTATTCGTGATGTTATCTCGCAAAATGTATAGTCGCAGACATAGTTCAGATAGTTTTCAAGACTCAAAATAAAATCCGAGAATCAAGACTCAAGATGAAATCGAGATATCAAGACTCAAAGATGAAATCGAGATATTGAAGACTCAAGATGATATTGAGTAATCAAGACTCAAAGATGAAGACTTCAAGACATCACCAAGATAAACTACAAAGATTCAAGACCCCTCAAGACTCGTAAGACTCTCAAGACTCAAGACTAAAGACACGTAAGACCGGAAGATCAAGAATCAAGATCAAGAATATCGAAGGCATAGAATTATCAAGACTCAAGAATGTAATCAATGCTCAAAGATAAACCCCGAATGTTCCGAGGCACTAATAATATCTATCCGGGATGCAATATCGGTAAGATCGCGATTCCTTAAAGAAGTTAGATATTGCCAAGACATTCAAATGCGCATAAAAGGAACTAAGTCGGGTGTTGTTAAGGTTATATCAAACTCGAGTTTGTAACCAAAAGAGCCGCTGAAGGTGTCTACCTTTTTAACCGAGACAAAAGTCAAAAAGAGGAAGACAACATCGCACTATACCGACAATCGACAAAGGATGATGTCTCCAAAAAGATGTCGATGTACAAAAAATTCCGCATCGCAAAAAGTGAAGATCGGCTACATGAAAAGCTATTACCTAAAACGTGTTAGGGGAGTTTCAAACCCTAAATATAGTCGCTTTCACACACCACAAGAGGGAACTCACGGCTATCTCTCCAACGGATAGTTTTCAAAAGTGACCTTGGTGTATGCCTATAAATACCGGTGACCCTCTACATTGTAAGGTTACGAAATTTATACGCAACTCAAAGAGCTCAAACTTATTCTTCTTGTAAAAAGGAAAGCACTCAAAAAAACTTAGAATTTCCCAAGTGCTTGTATATTGAAGAGAGCTCACTAAACTAAGCCTAGCTTGATAGTCATATCCAAAGCTTAGTCGAGATATCCTAACCCTTTCATTGTGCTTCATTGTAAAGGATATCTCATCCTAGTTGGAAACCAACCGAGAAACCCCAAAACCCTTGAGAAGGTAGTTGAGTGTGTTTGTTGGTGAGAAAGAGTTGTAAAGAGTTAGTAAACTACGCGAGTAGTCGAAAAACTCTAGAGGAGAAGTTAGTAAGCCACAAGGGTAGTCCAAAGCTTGTGTGTGATTGAGTAAGTAAACTACGAGGTAAATGTAAAGCCTCAAGGTCGGGTTGAGTAAGTAAACCACGGAGTAGTCGTAAAAACAGTACGAAGTTGAGTAAGTAAACCACGAGGTAGTCGTAAAGCTCGGTTGATAGTGAATTTCTCTCAAGAGTCGCGAGAGTGGACGAGAGCTTGAGTCTCCGAACCACTATAATTGTTGTGTTCTTTATCGCTTTTATCTGCATTTAAATCGCTGCATTGACTTGTTTTTGAAAGCATACTTTTCAATCGATATTCAGCTTGGAATCAATCCAATCGGGTTGCATAAGTGAATCACAGCCTAATCACTATTTCATAAAGGGAAGGTTTTCAGCAAAGCTTAAAACGAGTATAATCTAAAGGGCCAACCATTCCGCACGACTGAGTAGCTAGAACAGATAGTTATCAAACCGAACTCTTTCCGAGGATTCAAGAAGTTAGTTATCCGATCCAAGCAACTCGTGATCTCTCGACACCTGTGACTCGGTTTGATTATCCGAGGTATCTCGAAGCAAAACTCAGATCACATGCCTCAAGAGACTTTGACTCGAGCGATCCGTGGCTTCTCATAACCTAATCTTCGTGATTATCTCGATCCAAGCCGACCTCAAAGAAGAAAAAAAAAGTTTTAAAAACATTGAACACGTGTATTCCCCCATACACACGTAAGACTCGCTTACACCGACCAACAAGTGGTATCAAAAGCAAAGGGTTCAACTTGACCACTCGGCCGTGGTTGACCAAAGTTTTATTTTCAAAAATACTTGTGGTCTATCCGAATCGATCTTATTTGGTCAAAAAAAAATTTTTTTCAAAAGATCGTAAAAATGTCTTCTAAAACTTCCCATGTTCTCAAAGGAGAACTATGATCTATGGAGATCGAGAATGCAGCTCATCTCAGATTCCAAACATGAGCGTGATGTGGAGAGTGGTCTCTCAAGGACCATTCCAATTTATCGTGGTAAATCCCAGAGGAAATGTAAGATGAGAGAATTGATCCTAGAGCAGACTTTCCTAAGTCCGATGACCAACCGACTCTCGAGGAGAGAAAGTTAGTCAATCTAGACTACATTGCAAAAGACACACTATACAAAGACAATTGATGATGGTGTGATGGGAATGATCTCTCACCGAATACCGCTAAAGAGATTTGGGATACACTAGTCAAGCATGTGCCAAGGCACGATCATATAAAAAGAAAAAAAACTTTCAAAGGGCAATTGAAAGTTTGATAGTTTTGAAATGGATGATGGTGAATCAATAGACAAATTGGAAGTCGATTCACTAAAGATCATGAATGATCTAAATGCACTTGGAAAGAAATATCCACAGAGAGAAGTTGCATTAAAAATTCTTAGAGGTCCGGCTCTAAGAAATGGGATATTCATGCAAAGGGTGATTGAAAAACACCAAGAATATTAACTCAACGCCTTACCAACAAGTTTTCTCGAAATAAAAAGCCTATGAATTTGTAATTGATAAGAAATCCAAAAAGGCCGACAAAGAAAGATGATTCTTCATCGAAAAGAATGTGGCTTTAAAAGCCAAAGATAAAACCTCAGAAACTAGAGAGTTCGAGAACCCCCATGCCAAAAAATCGAATGAGCTTGAGGAAAAGCTAAAGATCGATGGCAAGGAGGTTTGACAGACTTAATAGTAGATTTGGAAAATACAAAACTATTACAGAACCACAGTACCGAAGAAACCCGAGGACGATGATCAACCGAGAAGAAGAAGGACTCGAAGTCAAGGATCTTCATCCAAGAGAAAGGACTCCAAGTCCAAAGAAGAAAATGATCGACGATGATGCCAACAGATGCTATAATTGCCGAAGAAAGGTCACTTCCAAAGATGATTGTCCAAATTTGAAAAGCTAAGGAGAGAAGAGAAAGGCAAGCTAAAAGAGATCGTAAGTTCTCTAGCAAAAAGGCCATGGTTGCGTAAGAAGAACACTCGAGGAGGGATCTAGCTCTTTCGATGAGATATTCTCGACAAAGAAAGTGATGACATCCGGCCCGATGGCCATTGAGGAGGTAAGCTCTTCTTTCTCTCGTTGTTGCTCCTACACTAGCACAAGAGTTTTCAAGTTCCACCGAAAAAATCATTTTGACCGATGGATTCTTTTGAGAATCTGGATGAAGGACTATGCCGCTTTGCAAGGATCGCTAAATAGAACTCAAGAGCGTAATAAGAACTAAAAGTCGAAAAATCTAAAATGGAAAGACTTCAGCAATATTGAAATCACTTCAATTAATGGAGCTACCGATGAACCGGATGTTCTAAAAGTACAACTCTTGAGAAAGAGAAGATGATAATGTCCCTAATCGAAAAGCTAGAGAAATCCATCAAGAGATTCAAATTAATCGTAATCGAAGTTCAATGACCTCTCGAGAAGCATAAAACTCAACAGAATCGGAGAGGATAGTGCATGTAAGAAGTTAACTCTATTGAATAAAGCATCTAATGTAATAGATGAAATTCATAGTTATCGAGATCCGCCACTATAAAAATCGGATTGGGATACATTCCAGGGGAACCTCACAAGGTCATCCGAATGTCGATCTAGTAGCAAGAAGACTATCTTTGTAAAACCAAAGGCACCTACACTTCAAGCCGAGTAATGCCCAAGTTTGTAGACAAGGGAAAAGGACCTATGGTCTCAAGAAAAACTAATGATCAAAGTAGAAAGCCCAAACCTCAAAGAAGGCT
This sequence comes from Stenogyne calaminthoides, assembly GCA_037126765.1. NCBI lineage: Eukaryota > Viridiplantae > Streptophyta > Magnoliopsida > Lamiales > Lamiaceae > Stenogyne > Stenogyne calaminthoides. Next base: position 2,779,112 of record JBBCBC010000032.1, read on the forward strand.
AGAAAACCCGAAAGCAAATACTGAAAGTTTCGTGCAAGTACTTCAAAGCCTCAAAGCTAAGAATGCAAACCCGAAGGCTCCACATCGAACCATCGAGGAATCCTCGATGAGAAACACTCAAAGAGAGACATTCTCAATCGAAGAGACCAAGTCCTCAAGATAATCGAAGACCCAGATTTCAAAGATGCATAACCCAACCTCACTTGCCTAAGGGTAAAAGTTATCCAACCCAAGTCAACAAAGATTTAGACCAAATTTACAAAAAGCCTAAGATCCAATAGAAGGCCCGAACCAAAGAAGAATTCAAAAGCCCATGTTCATGCTAAAGCTAGCACACACATATACGTAAAACCGCTAAGGCACCCAAAGTAGTGGATGTATATGTTGATGTTTATGGAAGACAAATTAGCCACTCTAAAGTGATTAGAGTTGTCGCAGATTTGGATTCCGAAAGGTACAAATTTAACCTCGTAGGACCCTACACAAATTGGGTACCTAAGAATTGATATTTTTTTCGCGAGGAAAAACAAGGGCACTAAGCCGATGAAAGATCACATGGCACCGATGAAAGAGAGATGAAAAAGCTCCCGATGTATGGTATCTTGACAAAGGATGCTCAAGACATATGACATGATTCAAGAAGATGCTCAAAGACTATGTTGAACAAAGAGGCCCACAGATCACTTTTTGGAGATAACTCCAAGGGATGATCAAGGATATGGAACTTTGGAAATCGACTCACCATATCCATGGTGTTTCATATGTATCCTGATTGAAGCATAACTTGTCAACCAATTAGCCAATTCTCGCGGATAAGGGTTTCAATGTTGAGTTCTCCAAGAACTTATGTTTTGTGAAAGATGATACATCACGTAAAAGTTTTACCGACCGGGTACAAGAAAAGGAATGTGTATCTTGGTGATTGAGTTCAACTCCTAAAGATACATGTTTAGTTGCTAAAAGTTCCACAGATACCAAATTGGTTATGGCATAAAAGAATGAATCACCTAAACTTCAAAAACCCCGAACAAGCTTGCAAGATTAGCTTTTGTGAGAGGGTCGCCTAATGAAGTGTTCAAGAAGGAACACATTTGTGATGCGCGCCGTAAAGGAAAAACAAGTTAAAGCATCATTTAAAAACAAAGTTGAAGTTTCTAACGAAAGAATACTTCAGCTTATCGCATATGGATCTTTTGGTCCTATAACACCCGTGAGCACTAATGGCGTGAAATACACATTGGTAGTAGTTGATGACTACTCAAGATATACTTTGGTCATATTCTTACTCAAGAAGAAAGAGACTCGATAAAAGTCGCTGTAATTATCGAAAAAGGCTCAAGAATGAGAAAAATTTGAGTGTGGTCAAAATCGATCCGACAAAGGAACCGAAGTTTATAAATCATATCATATCCGATTATTGTGCAGAGAATGGAATTTTACATGAAACATCACCGCAAGGACCCTCAACAAAATGGTGTTGTTTGAAAGAAGGAAATGTAACTCCGAAAAGAAGTTCGCAAGGACAATGATAAATGTCGATATTCCTAAAAGATTTTGGGTCAAGTCATCAACACCGCATGCTACTCTCGTAATAGATCCATGCCGACCAAGAGTCAAGGCAAAACACCCTATGAGCTTTGGAATGAAAGGAAGCCTTTTGTTTTTTTCTTTTTTCGTGGTTTTGGTTGCAAGTGTTTCATACACAATAATGGTAAAGATCAATTGAAAACATTTGATAGTAAAGTCGATGAAGGAATATTCTTAGATATTCTCAAGTCAAGAAAGCTTTCAGAGTTTACAACCAGAGGGACTTTATTGTGGAGGAAACACCTCATGTTGTTTTTTGATGAATCTACTTGTGTTCGTAAGAAACAAGAACATGATGCAAATGAACCCACCAAGAGGATCACCAGATTAAGCCCTAAATGGAAGATAAATCATCCAATCAACTCGAAAAGAAGAAGTCACCACTATCTATGATTGGAGTGACTCAGACTTCAGATAAAGAAGTTCAAATGGAAATCGATGATGGTGAGACTCAGAAAACCAACACTCCAAAGGTGACCAATCCGAACAAACACCGCCTCGCACTCGGTGTGTAATGCCAATGAAGATGTGGTCACAAATGAGGCAAATTTCAATCTATCAACCAAAGGGGAACAAATGTCTCCGATAATGTTCAATAGAATTTCCCCGAGGAAGATGATTCCTTTCTCCTGCTTTTGTTGTTCCCCGAAGTTTATCGATTTAATCGAACCTAACATTTCAAATGTTGAGGATACTATTGAAACAGAACATCAAGAAGGAAATGGTTAGATAGTCATCCTACAAGTCGATTGTGGGTGATCTAACTAAAGGTGTTAAAACAAGAAGGTTCCATGGTGAGAGTGCACTATTCTCACGCTTCCTATCATGAAAGAAACCTACCGAGATTGGTGAAGCTCTACAAGATTCTCATTGATTATCATGCTATGCAAGACGAAATAATCAATTCTCAAGAAATGAAGTATGGGAGCCGGTAGATAGACCGAAAGGCACAATGTCATTGGAACCAAGTGGGTTTTCAAGAATAAAAGAGATGAAAACAACAACATTGTAAGAAACAAGGCAAGGCTAGTCAGACAAGGTTATTCCCAAGAAGAAGGCTTGATTATGATGAAACCTTTGCACCTGCTGCAAAGACTAGAAGCCATCGATTGTTTCTTGCATATGTCGCCCACATGAAGTTCACAGCCTATCAAATGGATGTGAAAAGTGCATTTCGAATCCAAAAGCTTAAAGAAGAGGTTTATGTGGAACAACCTCCCGTTTCAAACAAATGACCAAGTTTACGTGCTCGTAAAAGCTTTGTACGGTCTTAAGCAAGCACCCGAGCATGGTATGATACTTTTCTCGCTTTCTATCGACCATGGTTTTGTCAAAGGGACTGCTTGATAGAACTCGCTCAGATAGAAGATGGGGAAGATATCTTACTAGTTCAGATATATGTTGATGACATCATTTTTGATCTCCAAACCATCACCGTGGTGAAAAAGTTTTCAACACCGATGAAAGGCAAATTTGAGATGTCAATGATGGGAGAGATGAATTTTTTTCTAGGTCTTCAAGTGAAACAATCAAAGGAAGGAATATTCATCAACTGTGCAAAATACACCGAGATCCGATTGCTAAATAAATATGTACACAGACCGCAAACGCTTAGATTCCCATGAATACTAACTACAAGACGGATCCTCGATTTCAAGGCAAATCGAGCCATACCGATTATAGAGGAATCATTGATCATTGCTTATCTCACGCCAGTAGGCCTTTGACATAACATTTGTCGTTGAGATATGTGCAAGATACCAAGCTAATCCTAAGGCTAGTCACATGGAAGTCGCCAAAAAGATATCAAGTATCTTAAAGGCACAAAGTTGAATAGAGGATTGTGGTATCCAAATGATGATAACCTCGAAAGTTAAGTGGTTACTCGATGTCGACATGGAGGTTGCAGAATGACAGAAGTCCACCTCAGAACTTGTCAATTTCTAGGAAGTAAGTCGACATCTTGGTTTTCAAGAATGCACCTCAAGAGCAACAAGTACCACCGGGTCAATATATGGTCGCAGGAAGTCACTTGTTTCGCATTCTTCGCTCGCATAACAATTAAGGGATTATAAAGTTGTAGCCAATGAAGTACCAATATTTTGTGACAATAATAGTGCCATTGCTATTTCACAAAATCCCAGATTGCACACCGATGCAAGTACGTGGATATCGACATCACTTCATCGAGATCATGTCGAGAAGAAGGACATAAGGATGGAGAAAATTCATAATCGATAAGAGAGAGTCGATATCTTGACTAAACCTTTGGTGAATCAAGATTTCGTGAACTTTCAAATGAATTAGGATGTTAGAACCAGTGTATAGAGTAAAAATCTCAAAAATCAAGGTTTTCGATGATGAAGTTTTCTCGCATCCCTTCCGAGAAGCTTAGATAAAATGGAAATACCGAATCGAGTCTCGAAACTCGATTTATCAAGGTCAAGACTCAAGAGTAAATCGAACCATTTCAATATTCAAGATTATAATCGACATTTTATCAAGGTCAAGACTCAAGAAGACCGATAGAGGAAATTGGTCCGAAGAAGTAATGACTCATGAAATTCATTTATTGCTTAAGTAAAATTCAAGAATCATTCGCAATAAATACAAAACACCCGAGGAATGTTTTTGGGATCGCTTTAAATTCGGCAAGAAGGTCAATAAATATTTAATGCTCGCTACATTAATGACCAATGAGGATGTTTTGGCGGCTTATTTTTCGAGATCGCTTGTTCAGATAATTCGATTAATCGGAGATTAATCTCAACCGCTGTTTTTCACCTAACCAACACGATTCCCCACGATCTCAAAGCTATATATAAACCCCAATAAGCCTTTCAAGCCAAAAAATTTATCAAACCCTTCGCTTCAAAAAATCCTCCCGCAAATAAATCCCTTGCCCGTAAATTCCTAAACCCTAAAGCTTCACTTCTCAAATCAATCTCTAAAATGGCTCCAACCTTGTTCGACAGATTAGCCAAACCAACAAGCCATGGTACGAGTTCGTTGTTTCACCAAAAGCACAACCAACTCAAAGCCGTAAGAGGAGGCTCTACATATGATTCGATCGCAAACTCACCCAACTAATCGCAAAACCCACTGCATCAGAGTTTGCGAAAAGAGGTAATCAATTCATCTATAACTTGAAGGTAGATGAAGAGGATCAGATGCATTCTTCGACATCAGATCACACTTAGAGCATTCGGCCAAATACGCCGATTTTGAAAGGGATTTGTACATAACCCCAAAAAAATCAATGATGTTTTTGAGCTCGCGGATAGAGGAGAGGATCCTACGATGTATATGTCGGGTAGAGAGTGAATACTTAGATAGGATTGCCGAGAATCCTCGTTAAGTTTGAGGCGACATTGCATAAGAGGTAATTCCTAAAGCCACAATATCGTATTGATGGATATTGTGAGTAAAAAGCATCATGAGTCTTATGGGAGTTTTGAGCAAATCAAGACTCAAGCTCGATCGATGGCGGCGATAGAGGCCTCACCCACCACCGACTTCAATCGGGTCAAATTTCTCGATTCAGACGGTGAGTGAAAGGCACTAAAGTTTTGAAGAAAGTTGATGGGGCGATCTCAATCAAAGGCAAGATCCACCATGCCACCAAAATTGCTTACATTTTGGAGATGTGCAAAGAGGGAGGAGGATATCTTTGCCAATTCGACCCCATTCCCTAAGTCCAAAATTTTTTAAACCCATTGCGCAGAAAGGTGTCATCGTGGGAAGAGAGAAAAGAAGGTTGAATCACCAAATACCGAAAAGAGACCAACAAACCAGTGGGGAAGGTTTTGTTGGAGGCAAAGATGGAGCAAGGAGCAAAAATGATGAAAATGTAAGAATCTTGCCCCAAAGCGCAGAAGATTGGTGGTTCTCACCGATGAAGATGAAAGTGATTCTGACGAGATTCAACCGGAGCGCCAAACCACTCAGAGTTCACCATTACAAGTGTTGGCTCAGGTTATCTCGAGGACACAGGATCGACCGAGGAGCGGTGTCTTCTCGAGGTGCTCGAGACATCGCCAGCCAGATAAAAATTCTCAAGAAATTTTTAAAGGAGCTCGACCTCTTTGAGGTACCTACCTCGGGATGTGCAAGGTTCGCATAGAAGAGCCACCAGAGTCGATCCAAGATGTGCAGTGCTCGACAAAGAACGAGCCGACTCAGATTCAAAATGAGGATATGCCAACTCAGGCCTCAGAACCCACTCAGATGCAAACTGAGGACCTGACCGCACAAACTTCAGATGTTGCTAAGGCTCGTGAGCGTAATATTCTTGATGAGCTCCCGAAAGATCTACTTTTGATCCCTTAGCAGCGATGTTTCAACCGAACCGTAGAGCCCAAGATGGAAGAAGGGAGAAGTCAAGAAGGCGAAAGGGAGGAGCAAGGGGAACGGTTCATTTCTAGACCGCTAACCTCGAGCTCAAATTTCATACCCCGACCGCAAGATGTTTTCTTCGATTAAGGACGATCAGATTCATCCTCAATCGACTCTTCCCAGATGCTTGATATTGCCGCATTCGTGAGGGGGGAAGACCGGGTGGAATGAGGAGACAAATTTTCCCGACCGACTTCTTCGTGGTTCGAAGACAAAGCTCGTGATGAAAAACTCCGATTTTGATGAGCCGGGTTCGTAAGAAGTTGGCCGAAAGGAGAGCAATCGGTTGAGCCTCGAAAGCAATGGAGACAAATCTAAAGATGGAGATGGGGACCAACAGGAGATGTTGAGAAGCAGCCTCGATGGGAAAAGGAGACTTTGTTGGCCGATCAACCCGAATTGGTCAACTCAGATCGGTTAAGACTTTTCAGTACCTTTTTGGCACTATTAACAATTATGCCAAAGTTACCGAAAAGTCCTATCTTTAACTCAATTGTCTCGATAAAATGATCGAGGCTCGGGCTGAGACCGGAGCTCGCGACGAAGCCGAGGCACAGATGATCGACAAAGACAGAGGTGCGTAAGATTCCCGAGATTGATCTCACCCCTTGATGGAGAAACTTGAGAAGGTTGAGCCAATGATGATCAAAATTGCTCGATGGAAGAGACGCTGGCCAATCAAGCTCAAAAGATGGAAAGTCTTAGTCACTCTTCGTAGCCGGTGCAAATTCAAAACACTCACCACCCGATGACCTCCATGGAAGAAAAGTCGAATGAGAAGTTCGGAGGAGTCAAGGCCGAAAGTTAAGTGATGAACCGGGCGTAAAACACCAGTGAGAGTTCTCGATTTCCTAGAGGTGAAACCGCGTAAAAGAATGAGGTGCTAATCAAGTCCATCGTTGAGGAAATGAGCTCAATACTCATGACCAAGATGACAGAGATGTTCAAAGAAGCACTCTTCGCCGGGCTTTGCCCACTTATCCAAGAATTCTTCGTGGCCAAGAACCATCTAAGGAGGCCGAAGACGAACAAGATCGATAGCAGCAGAGATTCATTCGCGGTGAGCAAAGAGCAATATCACATGGACACAAAGACTTCCGCATTTCTTCCAAATTACGGTGCCAAGAAGGGGAAAAGGAAGTTCAAGATCTCGTAAAGTTCATGGCACGATTTTGGAGAAGAAGGCTCAAAAAGATGTCAAATGTATAATTTAGCCAAAGCCTTAAAAGAAGTCGGCTTTCCGAGAAGTTAAAGTTTGCTCAAGAGGAGAAGCCCGCCTACACTCGAAGTTTCTAAGCAAACCATGCTTGATGTGTCAAAAGAAAAACCGAAAAGTGCTAGAGCAAAGGTTGAAACAAGCCAAGCCGTCACCGAAATGCCTATGAAGAGGAAAGCCTCGGGTGTTGTTCAACCCGAAGCAAGCGCAGCAAAGGTTTCTAAGCCAATCCAGAGAAAGCCGATTCGATGATGAAGAGAAAGAAGAATTGAGTCTCAACCTCGATGAAAGTCTTCAATACTAGAAATGCTCAAGACACTCCAAATGGAACAAGCTAAGAAAGCCGCCGCTTCGTCTCGTGAGCATCCGCGGATCGTAAAGAAGATAGATTTAAGAGCGTAAGCCGAGTGAATGAATTCGTGAAGTTTATGAAGCAAGAGGAAAGGAACATCAAAAGCGCTTAAAGTGGCCCCACGCTGATAAATGGATGCCCATTAAACTCAACGATATGTGGGAAGAAGTCAAGAGAACCTTCCGTTCAATTATGATGTTCTCGTGGAATGGAGAGGGAAGGCTCGATCGTAATGAAGCATTCATCGAGTATCTCCTTACCTTCTATCCAAAGTATCTACAGAGTCGATTAACCTTGGATGATGAAGGAGAGGTACGATAGAGCCCCGGTCCATATTCCTATCCTCCTCCAAGACTTGATAATGGCTTAGTGAATGAGAAGGCCATTACTCAAGAGATTGCCAAGATACCGGGTCACTGGGTCTAACAGAAATAGTCCCGTATCATCATCAAGGAAAGAAATGAGTCAAGAAGAGATTCTTCTAATGTTCGATCCGGAGGTGCCCAATCGATGAAGTTGAGAATGAAGCAAACCGAGAGCGTAAGACCAAGAAGCCAAATCAAGATCAAGATCAAGACTCGTAAGATTCTCAGAATCTTTAAATTTTTTTTTGTTTTTTTTGATTTTGTTGATAAACTCATTGTAATCAGAAATGGGATACCAATTATCAATGAAGATTTATCATTATGCTCAAAAGATAATATCTCATTATCTTATTTACATGTCTTTTATTTTGATATGCCCGAAAATGTCTCCGAACCGATTGTATGATGATACGGGGAAATTGTCCTAATTTGAAAAATTGTTTAAGTATTTGGTAATGAACTATTTAAAGAGATTCATTATCAAGAAATTGTCAATGATTAAACCGGCCGAAAACTCAAATTGTTGGGAGATTCTCTAATTTAAGAAAATGTTGGGAGACAACCAATCTTGTAATAGATAAACCAAAACCCGAGTATAGGTTATATGTTTGTAATAAGATAGGTTTTGCATCATCAAAAAGGGGAAATTGTTGGGAGATGAATTTAATAAAGATTTATGATTTTGATTAAGATCCCAAAACCCCTAAAAGTATGACATGTTCAAAATGATCTTGATAGTTGAGTCGATTCAGCTTTTAGAGTATTCAGATGTTATCTCGCAAAATGTATAGTCACAGATATAGTTCAGATAGTTTCTCAAGACTCAAGATAAATCGATAATCAAGACTCAAGAAATCCATATCAAGACTCAAGATGAAACCGAGATATCAAGACTCAAGATGATATTGAATAATCAAGACTCAAAGACGAAGACTCAAGACATCACCAAGATAAACTACAAAGATTCAAAAGACCCTCAAGACTCGTAAGACCCAAGACTCAAGACACATAAGATGTAAGACTCAAGAATCAAGATCAAGAATATCAAGGCACAAGAATTATCAAGACTCGCAATGTATCAATGCTCAAGATAAACCCGAATGTTCCGAGGCACTAATAATATCTATCCGGGCGGATGCAATATCGGTAAGATCGCGATTCCTTAAAGAAGTTAGATATTGCCAAGACATTCAAATGCACATAAAAGGAACTAAGTCGTATGTTGTTAAGGTTATATCAAACTCGTAGTTTGTAAATCAAAAGAGCCGCTGAAGGTGTCTACCTTTAACCGAGACAAAAGTCAAAAAAGAGGAAGACAACATCGACCATATCGACAATCGACAAAGGATGTGTCTCAAAAAGATGTCGATGTACAAAAGTTCCGCATCGCAAAAAGTGAAGACCGGCTACATGAAAAGACTATTACCTAAAAACGTGTTAGGGAGTTTCAAACCCTAAATATAGCCGCTTTCACACACCACAAGAGGGAACTCACGGTTATCTCTCCAACAATGGATAGTTTTCAAAAGTGACCTTGGTGTATGCCTATAAATACGGGGTGACCCTCTACATTGTAAGGTTACGGAAATTTATACGCAACTCAAAGAGCTCAAACTTATTCTTAGAAAAAGTGAAAGCACTCAAAAACTTAGAATTTCCCAAGTGCTTGATATTGAAGAGAGCTCACTAAACTAAGCCTAGCTTGATAGTCATATCCAAAGCTTAGTCGAGATATCCTAACCCTTTGCATTGTGCTTCATTGTAAAGGATATCTCATCCTAGTTGAAACCAACCGAGAAACCCCAAACCCTTGAGAAGGTAGTCGAGTGTGTTTGTTGGTGAGAAAGAGTTGTAAAGAGTTAGTAAACTACGCGAGTAGTCGAAAACCCTAGAGGAGAAGTTAGTAAGCCATGTGGGTAGTCCGGAAGCTTGTGTGTGATTGAGTAAGTAAACCACGGAGGTAGTCGTAAAGCTCAAGGTCGGGTTGAGTAAGTAAACCACGGAGTAGTCGAAAACTCATGTACGAAGTTGAGTAAGTAAACTACGAGGTAGTCGAAAAGCTCGTGGTTGATAGTGAATTTCTCCTCAAGAGTCGTGAGAGGACGAGGAGCTTGAGTCTCCAACCACTATAATTGCCGTGTTCTTTATCGCTTTCCTTATCTCAGACTTAATCGCTGCATCGACTTGTTTTGAAAGCATACTTTTCATCGATATTCAGTTGAATCAATCCAATCGGGTTGCATAAGTGAATCACACCAATCACTATTTCATAAAGGGAAGGTTTTCAAAGAAAGCTTAAAACGAGTATAATCTAGCGGCCAACCATTCTCAAGACGATTCGGTAACTAGAATGTATAGTTATCAAACCGAACTCTTTCCGAGGATTCAAGAAGTTAGTTATCCGATCCAAGCAACTCAGATCTCCGACACTCGTGACTCGGGCCAGATTATCCGAGGTATCCGATCTAACCTAATCTTCGTGATTATCCGACCCAAGTCGACCTCGAAGAAGAAAAAGTTTTAAAACACCGAACACGGTATTCCCCATACACGATAAGACTCCATTTACACCGACCAACACAATAGTATGGACATACCGATAAGGACGATCCTAATTGACTTTTCTCGATGCAATATCGATATTGATTCTAAGCCGCATGAAGCCAAAAAAACGAGACGGACTCGATGTACAATACACCAATCAAGTCCGGGACTTGGTTGAGTTGCCTAAAGAGGTTAGACCCATGCAAATGGCAAAAAGTACAAACCTACAAAGCTAGGGTTGGTGGCGTAAGGGTGGTAGTCGACGCTAAGGCATCGACTATGATGAGACCTTCTCACCAATTTAAAAAGATCAAGTCCATTCAAATTTTATTTATGATAGCAAGAAAGATCGCCAGGATTATAAGATTTGGCAGATGGATGTCAAAACAACTTTCCTCAATGGAAACATTGATAAGAAAGTGTTTATGACTTAACCGTAAGGTTTACATCTAAGCCAAATTCTAATCTAAAGGTGCAAGCTAAAGATATCCATTTATGGATTGAAGCAAGCTTCTAGGAGTTGGAATATTCGATTTGATGAAGCTATCAAGTCTTTTGACGTTATCGTAAATTCGAAGATCCTCACATTTATCGTAAAACGCAACGGGAAGAATATTGTTTCATAATTAGATATGTCGACTACATATTGATTTTGAGAAACAATATCCTGCAATGCAAATCCGCTGAAGATTGGTTGTCGAAGACCTTCATGATGAAGGATCTTTGTGAAGCCTCGCTACATCTTAGGAATCAAGATCCATGTGGATAGATCCAAGAGGATGTTGAGGCTATCACCCACCTATGTAGACAAGGTGTTGAAGTGTTTTCATGATAGAGGACTCTAAGAGGGGTCTCTATTGGCAAATCATGGGATAAAGCACAAAGAAGGATTGTCCTTCCGTTGAAGCGCATATCAAGCACATGAAAGATGTCCCATATACATATGCAATTGGGTCAATCATGTACTATGACTCGTGACTAGGACAAACGTGGGCCTACGCTTATCAACATCACCGATGACATCAACAGAATCCGGTGAGTCTCATTTGATAGTCGCCAAGACCATTCTCAAGTATCTTAGACGTAACTAAAGAATGTTTACTTTGTCTATAGCGACAAATGTAACTAGTAGCCAATCGGGTTATGCCGACACAAGTTTCAATCCGAACCGTGATGATTACAAATCACGGTTAGGTTACGCTTTAACTCTCAATAATGAGGCATGTTCATTGAATAGTTCCAAGTAAAAGGACCACGATTCAACAACCGGTTGAGTATATTGTCAGACGTGTTTCGGCCTCGGGGAGTCTCAATTTTATAGTTCTTAAGAGAACTAGGGGTAGTTCCGAGTGCTAGTTGTCTAATAAAAGTTTTATTAAGACAACGTCAAGCAATTAGGTAAAACAAAGGAACCGAGATCAACAAGCATAAACGAAAGCATGTACCTAGACTTATCATTTGATCCAGTGAGATCATAACGATAGAGAAATAGAATTAAAATGTATTCCCACATTTAATTTGGATGATCTTTTCACCAAAACACTTAGTGTTCATGTACACACTGTACATTTGATGGTCTAGGGTTAGACATGTAAATGATTGACTCTAGTCCAAGTGGGAGATTGTTAGTGTTAGTATCCTGCAGAGACAATCTATTATAAGGCCATAATACTCGATGATATTCAATTTGATTTAATATTATAGTTAATTTAATATTAATGTATGGCAATACACTTTTGTTTGGAATATTATGTTTGATTGTTAGCATTTATTCGCATACAAGTGTTCCCATGAGTCATTGTTGTCATTGAGGTTGTGAGAACTCGATTTGACTTAAGCATGATTCTCAAATAAATTTCAATCAAGGATCATCAAGAATGGGATATTGATGATGCAATGGAGATTGGTGTATATGCATCATACTCTTAGAGAGTGTAGTAAGATCTCACTTACTACGATATATACTAGGTATCTCATGATGGATGCACAAAATACCTAGAAGGGTATTGGTATACCCATCTAAGAAACCGCTTGACGTAGTTCCACTATATGTGTCTACGGGTGTCCTTTGTTAAGGGAGCGATGCCATACTCTTCGACTTGAGGTCAATACTGTCTACATGTGTGGGATGATGAACTTTGACCATGACCGATGCTTGCACCCCTTCCATGGGTAGATATACGGCATGGATTGGGTTCATCAATGAAGGTACGTATGGAAGTTTGTTAGCCAAGAAAAGGATTCATTCCTCAAAGTGGATTTAGAGAGAATACTCATCTTCTTCACCATAATTGATCTAACCCATCTACCGATTCACATCAACTTGACTTTGTGGCTAAGTGTGACAAACATGATCAATTAGTGATTAGAGATAAATTGATTAAGTTATTTGAATAGACACTTTTATCATGTTCAAGACTTAATCGAGTATTCGCGAACGAAAGCGAGGAAATCGTAATAGCTTTCATGTTTCAGCCATGTGTAGTTGCACTTTTTCACAATGTGCCTCATATATTGAGAATGTCCGATTTATTGTCTAGGTTCAATTAACAATCGTTAGTTTGACTAATCGCCGATATATTTAGGGCCTATGGGTCACACAACAAGTAGTTCCCTTTATGGATTATAGTTGGTTGATTAAATGTTAAATGGATTTAATATTTAATTTATAGGAATTAATTAATAATAGATTAATTTGGAATTAATTATTATTAATGTTTAATTAAATAGATTTCCCAATAATAATATATGGTATATTATTATGATTTAATATATAAGGAATCAAAATTCGTAGAGATTTAATATACATGGAAATTAAATCTATAGATTTAATATATGGAATCAAACCGAGAGATTTGATATACATGAAAATTAAATCTGTCTTGATTTTTATATACGGGAATTAATCAATGGGATTTAATTTACAAAATTAGGATTTTATTTCCTAATCGAGTTAGCTAAGATTTAAGCCGAAATCTCCCCCTATATATACGAGCTGCCTGAAAATTCACAAAAACAACGCTAATTCATTATTCTCCATAAGATCAGAGTTAGAATTTTCCTAGCAAATTCATCTCTAAGATTCAACGCCGCAAATCCGCAAGTCCGTGATTGGGGATTACGTGGATACCATAGTAGAGAAAAACGTATCAATTCCTCAAAGAATTTCATTCGTTACTAGTATTTAATTATGCAATTAATTGTTCGTTGTTGAACTGCTTAATTCTACCGCATGTATTACGTGTTTACGCTTTCTAAATTCCAACACTTTCTTCAAACCATGACTATCCCCAAGACTTTAGCTTCCCAGGTGGCTGCGCCTCCATGGATGAAAGCCGGTCGATGCAATGATGTATGCTCGATCCGACTCTCTTCGAGCCGATGATGTTTGATTTGTGGTGCTTTGGTTCCCTTGGTGTGAGGTCACGATCTGGTGGTGAAAGGGAGAAACCACCAGCCATCCGTGGAAGGATTCTATGGATGTCGATTGGTAAGGTGTTGAACCAATTGTATACTGCCCGCTGGGGTGTGAGGAAAGAGTCGTGACCGGGGTACGTATGTCGCCTCTACGGAGTTAAATGTATGCGATCGCAGACTGGGCTTCGCGTGGTTGATTGGTCGGCTCTTGCCATTATCTTTGAAGTGTGGACTCCATTGATCTTGATTTACCTGGGCGAGAAGCATATACAAAGGGCTTATAGCTTAGATTCAAGGATCTTGGTGGTGGGGAATTCCCCCTTTATTTCCTTCCAGTCGACATTGTTCTTGGAGATCTTTGATATTTTGGAGGATGGGCGCCATACGTGAGAGTCATTCTCGCTGGAAACCTCGACGCTCTTGAGCCAGGGAATTTCTTCTTGTCTTGGTGAAAGGAGTTAAACGACGTTTGTAGTGATGGGTTCTTTCCTCGATCCGCTGAATTGAGGACTTCATTCAAGTCGGTCTTTTATTTACAATCGTCATTAGGTTTGCTTCGGGCCACCGACCAAAAAAAGATCTTTCTTGCCCAAAGATGGTCGCGCCAGGTTCCGTTTCAATCGTTTCCACCGGGTTTCCAGGAGGCTCTGGGTGACCACAACTAAAACCTTCTCGAGAATAACTCATGGACGGATTCGCCCTTTGGTTGGATTTGGCGCCGCAGAGCGGGCGCGCTGGAGCCTCTATGAGAGTTAAATTCCCGACTTTATTTGCGCGAGATCCCTTATAGCGAGGTCCTCGCGATAGTGCTCTTCATGATGAGATTTTCCCGAGAGGTCCGTCTGGGCGAGGTCCCTCGCATCCGGCCTTCCTTTGCTTCCGGCTTTGAGGTTCGACGCGCGCAGACGCCATCGAAACTCCATCTCGCCCACTTCAGAAACCCGGCGATGACCCCCATCGGCGTCTTTAGGGTACGAATTTGTTCGAGCTTTTGAGTTATCCCGATGGTGGGTCCCCCCTTTACAGTTAACGGTCCCATCAGCCCCGCTTCACGGAGCTTACATAACCGAATCGGTACGCCTTCCTCTCGAGACGAAAGTTGCTTGAGACATGGTTGAAGTGGTTTTTGGAGGATTTGAATGAATGGGATGGATTCATGTTGAAGATTCTTGAGGAATACTCCAATGAGAAAACACTAAAGACTTAGTTCGAGCATTTCTTAAAGAAGCATTTCTTTAAATACCAATTGTTGTGCACTAAAAATATATGGATTAAGGATTAATGATGTGGCTTGATGATCTTAGTGACACAAACAATAAATGTGTAAAGTGGATTATATTTATGTTATTTGATTGTTCGAGAGAATAAGTGTTTGAAAGTAATCAATTTGCAAGAGGTTTGGTAAAGTATTCAATTCTTCAGACTTCGGTCATAAATGACCCATATTTATAGGGTTTGGGAGAGGAGCTCACTGTGGTCGGATTATGGCACAAGCAAATGAAAAGTGGCTCTATAAAATATTAAATGCTACAAGACAGATGTGACTCTAAAATGGAGGTCATTGGAGGTCGCCGAGATATCATGATTTCTGCACCTCGTGGGATGTCGCCTCGAGACAAACCAATTTGCAGGATTTTTCTTGCTTAAGTACTTCTAGCTTTCCATCATTACCGTCCCTTACTAACTCATCTATGATTAGGCCTTCTTTAGGTAAGCTCGACGACACACCGACACGGCCAAATCGGGGTTAATGCTCAGATGACATGTCGGTCCACTGCGAGGCTGTATCCGTGTCGATGTCCGTATGGTGTGCCTTGTCATAAATTAGGTGCCTGGGACTATTCGAGATGATTTTAAATACATATTTAAATTAATCAATTAATTACTAACATGAATTAATCCTAAATCAATTCAACATAATAATTAATAAATCAATAAACAATATGCTGTACATCGTAATCCACGTGAAATCCTAAGCATCGCTGAATCTGGGAGTTACGAGATTACTAACCTCTTGAAAGACGACTGATGACTATGGATCAACCCAAAGAGCCTTCCCAAATATGTCCTAAGTCTACGAATGCAACTGCGGAGGATTCACACTAATCCATTTTAATAAGAGGGAAAACAAAAAAATATTTTGCCACACCACCTTTGTGCATTTCTAATATTTCCAACACATGGAATTGCGTGCTTGGGAATGAAAAATCCATCCCTATTTATAGGGAGGAGGGGGGGCCATTTTAGTCAAGAAATTGAGGGAGAAAATCGCTTCTGTCTCTCCAAGAAATCTTGAATATATCTCCTATATTCTTTTTCTCCTTAATTAAATTTCTTCATACAAATCTCTTCCCCCATTTATCCCTAATTTACGAAAATAACAAGGCAAAAAGAATCAAGATTTGACTTCTTGAATTTATGGGATAATTATGTATTCCTACAATACTTATCTCTTTCCATAAAATATCTACAAGAAAATCAAGAAGACAATCTTTTCTTCCTTTTTTTCCTACACATTTTTCTAAAAATATTCATAGAAATATTAAAAATTATTTTCTTCTTCATTAATCGACTTTATTTTTTGGGCTATTTGAGGGGCCTTCAGAGAATTAGATCGACCTCCAATGGACTATGAAGCCATAATATTGGGCAAATATTATTCAGAAGTCCATTAATATTAATTTATTCCACTTTATAAAATTAATATTGAACTATCCATCTTAACCCATATTACTGACTTTACTATAATATGGTTCCTTGGCCATTATTTTCCGTGGTTAAGATTATTTTAGTCTATTAATTAATTAAGGTAACGAATAAGCTTTATATTAATTAATATCTTTATCCTCGAGTAAAGACATCTCAACATTATTATCCATACCTAAAATAAATTTCCACTTGCAAGGTTTGGTATGATAAAGGTTCCGAGCCCACCAAGGGACAAATCAAACAAAGACGATTTGCACACGATTCTCCATATTAAATGTCAAATCGTCATGTAATTAATAATATTGCCCAAGATATAAGGTATCTAATCACAATGACTCTCTTCCTATCATAAGTCAAAGCAATAGTTATTAATTTCATTACACATCCTATTTAAGGGATCTTTGAGATTAAGAAACAACACACTAACGAGGTCTAATTCTTGTATATTCAGCATCAAGAATTTATCCTCCCCAGAGGGTCCTATTCACGTGATCCAAAATGCACTAAAGTATAATCTCTCGTCAAGACAAGTCAATCCGAGTCTTATACATCAACCTTCATGATGGTTTATTCATTTCATCTAGGTTGTGAATTTGTACTTAATTACGGCAGGAATGTTAATTTGATCTTCCTGTGATCCGATATCACCAAATTAACTACAACGTAATAATGATCGACTTTATTGAACGGGTTTGCAATAAATATATATAACATTCATTCATATTTAAATGCAAATGAAGATTAATAATTTATTTCAAGAATAAATAAGAAAACTCACGTTTAGTTATACAAAAGTAAAAGCATAATTTTCAAACAGAATCTAACATTTGCTTTGCTTTCACTTAGCGATGGTTATACTTGTGGAGAATTTGGCCTTATCTTCCCATTACTTTTCCTCATGTGCCGACCTCACGAACATGCTTACAACAGCTTCCAACTACTTCACGACACGCATGACGTGATGAACCCAATGAAAGCCATATCTACCCATGGAAGGGTCAAGGCTTCTTATGGTCAAAAGTTCATCATCCCACACATGTCGCGGCGACGAACCTCAAGTCAAAGGTATCACATCGTTCCCACTAACCGAGATACCCGTGAGACACGTATAGTGAACTACATCAAATCCAAGTTTTCTCGGATGGGTATACTAATACCCTCTAAGGTATTTTATGCATCCATCATGAGATACCTAAAGATCTCGTAGTAAGTGAGATCTTACTACACTCTCTAAGAGTATGATGCAGATCGCATTAATTAATCTCCATTGCATCATCAATATCCCATTCTTGATGATCCTTGATCCCGGGCTATTTAAGTCATCCGAAAGTTCTCACAACCTCAATGACCGCGAATGATTCTCCAGGAACACTTGTATGAATAAATGCAAATAATCAAACATAATATTCAAACAAGTGTATTTTCATACATTAATATTAAGTGAACTATACCATTAAATCAAACCGATATCAATGGGTATTATGTCCTTATAATAGATTGTGGTCTGACATTAACACTAACAGGCCCTCCACGAGGCTAGTTCAAACGGAAATAATAATTTCAGATTTAATCATGGTTATTACTTAGGTATAAAATTGATATTCATATACTTCCCGAAGTCCCCGGGCTCATTTTATATCGTCAAGTGAGAGCCAACTATTAATTTGGAAATTAAAGGTTTGTAACTTTTTTTTTGTATCTACTTTGAATGTGTTTAAATAATGACCCACCCCGCTATGACTTATTAAAGCTATTTTGAGATGTTAGGCGATGCATGTTCATATTTTGAGATTTTAATATGATTAATGTGATCTAATTATATGGATAATTTTGTGTTTATACATTTCTGGACCACCAAATATTTGCGATTATCGATGTGGCTTTGTTGAATTTGACCACCAAACAAATAAGTAATCGAACAAGAACATCATGAAGAACCGTAGTTCCTTCCCTTCAAATGGGGTGTAGGTATATAAATGGAATGAGGGAAACATTCCAGTTTCTTTTACAATGAAGGGCGAGTCCTTTATATAAAGAGGGACTCAAAGACGACAAATCATAAAGACGACAAATCATGTGCATAAAGCATGACAAAACATATCGCGTAAGCATCGAATAAATCACTAAGCACGACAAATCACGTGGTCGTGGGACTGGCGACGCGGTGATAATTTGTCCTCACGACGCGTGATAAATCTGGTGATGCCGACGCAGATAAATCTGGTGACAACAATAGCCCTCAAGATCGGGTTGTGACGTTGTTGTGAGCTCGATCTTGTTTCATATCTCACCGTGATTTTAACTTTTATTGCATCTCGCAATCACATTGTTTTACCTCCGAGCTTGCTCTAAAAGTCAGGATGAGATTTTGATCGCTCTCCGTAACGGAAATCGTGATGTATGATCTTACCTTCTCTTTATCGCTGATCTAGTCCGGTAATTATCGGCGGCTGTTCCATCGGTACAAGCCTTTATGCTCGTGACTTCGTGGAGCCCCGGTCAATTTATCTTTTTCATGCTCTCAGACTTCCTGGTTCCCCATCGCATCTAGTGTCTTTTCTCAGGTTCTCATACTTCCTGTGATCCCCGTCAGACGAAGTCTTTTCATGCCTCAGACTCGGGAGCCCCATCGACGAAGCCCTTCTCGCGGCCGGGTACTTCTCAGGTGAGCCCCATCGTGACGCAGTCTTTCTGGCTTGTACCTCCACAAGGAGCCTCCATCAGACGAAGCTCCTTTTCTCAAGGCTTGTACTCCCCGGCGGTTCTTACTCCAGACGAAGTTCTGCGGCTTTCGTACTTAGGTGAGCCCGGGCGTCTGATCTTTTGTGCTAAGACTTCGGAGCCCGGGTGTCGAAGTCTTTCTGGCTTTCGTCACTTTGGGGAGCCCCATCGACGAGTCTTTTTTATGCCTGGGAAAAATGGTCTTGGGGTGGCCTCGGCGGGAGAGAGCCGGATGGTATCTGCGCCGGATGAAGCGATCTTCGAAGATGGCCTGGCGAGGAGAGAGTCGGATGGGATCTGCCGGGATGAAGCGGTCTTGAATTGGCTGTTGGAGAGGCGAGAATGGGATCTGCTCGGGATGGCGGTCTTGAATGGCTCGTTGGAGAGAGAGCGGATGTGATCTACTTGGGATGAAACAGAATCTTGCAGAGATGGCACCGTTGGAAGAAGCGGTCTTGATCTTACTTTCCGGGATGGCTTAGTCTTGAATAGCTCGTTGGAAGGCAGGATGTGATCTACTTTCGAGATGACGAGGTCTTGAATAAGCGTTGGAGAGAGCGAATGGGATCTGCTTTCGGGATGAAGCGAGGTCTTTAAGATGGATGCGTTGGAAGGCGGATGTGATCACACTTTCGGTATGGTCTTGAGTTCTTCGTTGGAGAGAGCGGATGTGATCGCAACCGGGATGGCGAGTCTTGATTATTTCCGTTGGAGAACGAATGAAGATCTTGCTTTCGGATGAGCGGAGTCTTATGAGATGGCTCGTGGAAAGGGGCTTGGTCCATGATCTACCGGGATGAAGCGGTCACGAGATGGCTTTCGTTGGAAAAAACTTGAATGTGATTTTGCTCGGGATAAGCGGAGTCTTACGAATGGCTCGTTGGAAGAGCAGATGGGATCTGCCGGGATGGCGGTCTTGAAAATATTTCGTTGGAAGAAGCAGATAGATCTGCTCGGGATGGCGGTCTTGAGATAACTCGTTGGAGAGAGCGAGAATGGGATCACGCTCGGGATGGCGAGTGCGAAGATGGCTCGTTGGAGAGAGAGCGAATGAGTTCACCGCTTTCCGGGATGGCGAGGTCGAAATGGCTCGTTGGAGAGCCGGATGTGATCCTTCTCGGGATGGTAGTCTTGAGATGGCTCGTTGGAGAGAGCGAATGGGATCTGCTTTCCGGGATGAGGTCTTGAATGACTTCGTCGGAGAGGCTGGGTGGGATCCTTGCTCGGGATGAAGCGGAGTCTTCGAGATGGCTCGTTAGAGGCGGATGTGATCATGCTCTCGGGATGAAGCGGAAGTTGGCTCGTTGGAAGAGCGAATGGGATCTGCTCGGAATGGGGAGTCTTCTGAGATGGGTCCGTGAAGAAGGCGAATGAGATCCTGCTTCCTTGATAAGCGGAGTCTTTAGAAGATATTTCGTCGAGAGAGAGCGAAAATGGGATCCTTTCGGGATGGTAGTCTTACGAAATATTTCGTGAGAGAGTGAATGAGATCACCTTTCGGAATGACGGAGTCTTGAAATGCTTTCGTCGAGAGAAGCTAGGAATGGGAACACTTTCGGGATGGCTTGGTCTTGAGAGATGCTTCATCGAAGAAGGCGAATACTTGAGGCTGCGGAGTTTGCGCTCATAAATGCGACCACTTCACGGCAACCCGGTTTGTGACTTTCCTTCGTCGGATCATCTTAATGGGCATGCGATTTATAGGAAATGGTACATCTTCCGTCATCGACGGCTACGACGGCTTGATTTGCAGCCTTTACCGTATAAATTATCGATTAGTGTGGTCTGAAATTGGTAATCGCTAAAATAGTGATTGGACATCGAGATAAGCGAATAGGCGCCAGGTAAGTGTCGTCGCCCGTAAAAATTTAATGATCTGTCGCGAGAAGAATAATTTAAAATTAGTGATTTGGACATCCAGGAGTAGTGAAGCCGTGAAAATGAGTGGTCATCACTCGGCCAAAATATGATCTCGTCGTGAGAAAGTGAATACTTGCTAAAATGGTAAGATGGACATAGTTAGCAGGATAATGAATAGGCGTCGAGGAAAGGCAATTTTGGTCGTCATAGTAAAGAATGACGATCTCATCGGTGAAGGTGGAGAATACTTATTTAAAAAGCGGTGATTGGACATCGTAGGGTAGCGGAAACAGCCAGGAAAGTAGACTAGTCATCACCGTAAGACCGGCCGATCTCGTCGCCGGCGAATACTTCTTAAAATGGCGGATTTGGACGTCAGGGGTGGTGGAAGGCTGTCAGGAAGATGAAATTTGATGCGTCGTAGTAAAGTAGGCGATCTCTAATAAATCGGTGATATACTTATTTGAAACGTGATTGGACATGTCGCCCGAGGAGTGGCAGCCGATCTTTGAAGAGCGAAATTTGAGTAAATGCAAATAAATGTAAACGATCTACCATCCAGCAGAAAATGAATACTTAAGCTAAAGCGGTGGACTTATCAGCCAAGGTAGCGGAAAGCGAAACTGGCGAGAAAATGGTGGTCGTCGTAAGTAAAAGCGTTTTCTAATCATCGTAGAAAGCGAATACTTCAACAAATACTTGAATGCAGACGTCAGCAGAATGTGAAGCGGATGTCGAGAAGCCGGTAGTCATCGGCAAGTAAAAAGTGACGATCTCATTCTTAGAAGCGAAAAGAATATAAGCTAAAGCAGCCCGGAATGGACATCGTAGAATGTGAGCCGTAGCACAGAAAGTGAGCCAGTGGATTGTCGTGAGGCCAGCGATCCTACCGTCAAGGAAGGCGGAGAATAACCCATTGGAAATAGCCAGGCCCCGGACATTCTTGGGGGTGGCGGAAAACCGTGGCAGAAAGGCGAAATTTGGTGGAAATTAATATAAGGCCAACGATCTCATCATTTGAGAAGGTGGAGAATGCTTCATTAAAGCAATGGTGGACATAGGGGTAGCGCAGCAAGAAAGGCGGGGCTGGTAAATCATAGTGAGCCAGAAGCGATCTCTCTCATCGGCAGGAAAGTAGGAGAATATACTTTGAAATGGTGATTGGACATCCTTGAAATTGGTGGAAAATTTACGTCACGCGAGAAGGAATTGATTTTGGTCGTCATGTAGTAAAGTAAGCGATCTCATCTCATTAGAAGATTAGATAATTATTTGAAGCGGCGGATGAACATCCAGCAGAATGTGGCAGATGAGTGGTCGTCGTCGTGGTAGGCGATCTCATCACCGAGCAAAGAATGCTTAGCTAAGCGGTGGACATCGCCAGTGGCCAAGCCGAGAGGCGGGCTGGTCAGGTAGTAGTAAAAGTAGGCATGATCTACGTCATGGAAAGGCGGAGAATCTTCACTAAAATGGTGATTTGGACATCGGCAGAAGTGTGAGCGGATGTCGGGGAAGGCGGTGGTCATCGTAGTGGTGAGCCGATCTCATTAGCAGGAAAGGCGAATGCTCCATTAAAAGCAGTGAATGGTTCTGTCAGCCAGGAGTGGCCCAGGCGCCTGAAAGGCGGGCCTGATGCGTTGTAAATGAAATGAGCAATCTCATCACCAAAGGAGAATACTTAAGCTAAAATGGCGGTGGACATTCTTGGGAGTAGCCAGGCACGCCGAGAAAGCCCGAGCTGGTCGTCGCTTCGTAAAAAGTAATGATCTCATCGCTAGAAATGAGAATAGTTTGCTAAATTGGCGGGCTGGGCGTCAGGAGTGAGTGGGCAAGCCTTGAGAAAGCCGAGGTGGTCATCATCGTAAAGAATAGCGATCTCTCGTCGTAGAAAATCTGCTAAAATAGTAATTTGGACGTCGTTGAGATAAGCGGAAGGCAGAAGCGTCGAGAGGCGGGCTGGTGGAAATTCGCCGTAAAATGGCGATCTCATGTTGAAGATTAAGGAGAATGTAGCTAAAAGCAGTGATTGGTTCTCCTTGAGGTGTGAAACTGTAGAAAGTAATTTAGTCATCAAAATTAAAGGCTGGACATCAAGTGGAGAACAAAGAATAAGACTGGGATTGGATCTGTCAGCCGACGATCCTAGGACTGGGACGATAAGAGAACAGATCCTCAGGACATCGTGAAGATGATCAGGGGATGGAATCAGAGTGATCTGAATCAGTGGGTTTGGGGATCTTTGGTTGGGACATCATGGGGAGAATCTGGATCTGTGGGGCAGGATGCTGGTGGGATGGTTAAATGAGGCGTAAATGCAGAATCAATCATGGGAGTCTCCTTTCAGGATGGGGAGTTGGGGAGGACTCCGGTTCTCTGAAAAGTGTTTTTCTTTGGAATCAGTCAAGTTTTTGGAACTATCAGGACAAGTTCATATAATGAACAATCATTTAGTCGATCCGCTATTAAATCTCGAGGTTGTCTTGTTAGCTCTGACCGAGTACTCATCACTAAACTTTATTGCGGGTGTCTATCATGTGATCAAATCTTATTTGTAGTTCTTATTTAAGTACCCATCACTAAACTTCTTTTGTGGAGTATCCCAAAAATCGACTGTTTAAATCGGTGAACATAAACCGGCTGGATTCGTCTTTGTTAAGATCGTCCGGCTTAAGTCTTGACCTCGTAAACACGACCAAAATAAATGAAAATAAGCGAATGAATGAAAATCAGGGGCGTAAACCTCAAACAAACTGGTGGGGTGGGTAAAAAGAATTGCAAGTAGGTCTTTGAGTAACTCATGAGACTCGGGTACCAGAGCATTTTAAACTTTTTTCATTTGCTTGTCAGCCTCTCTTTTTTTTATTATTGGGCAAAATTATTATTGATAAATAATAGCCACAGCTGAGTCCTCAAACAATGAGATACATGGGCGATCAGCAATTAAAGAGTATAGGGCCGAAACTTTATCAAATAATGTAAGGGCCCGGTCGTTTTTATGAATTCGAGACTCGAGCACAGGAGAGTAGGTCGAGCCTCGATAATTTCAAAAACTTATTGACATTACTTAAAGGCTGCTTTCTTTTGCAAAAGCTAATCATTTGATTAATAAATTCGAGCCAATAGCCCGTTTATGAAATCGGACGAGTTCGCTTGGGAAACCACGCCCGCAAATTGAGATCGGTCAGAGTGAGTGAGTATACCTCACGGATGGGCTCGACTCTAGTAGAGTCGTTCGTGAGTGAGGTCTACTTGGGCGGCGGCAATCTTCGAGGTGCGATGAGTGGGACCCGAGGTGATGCGGCAGTGAACTGCGAAAAAAAATGCGATTAGAGTGCATTTGGGCGCCCGAAGGTGCGAATATAGCGGTCGTATTGGTGATTTACAGAAGCGGAAAGCGATTAAGCTCGGCTCTGGCGGTGCAAATTGAGAGTAAGTATGCAATGAAAGGTGTGAGTGTCGCGGCATACGTCTTCTTCATCTCTCTCTTTTTTTGTATGTATCATCGTATGTATCGTGGGTGTTATTACCTGATTTTTTTTTGGGGCTTTTTAGGATTTGGAGGTGTTGATTTTGAGCGAGGATTCGATTATTTGGTTTTAGTGCGTATGTTGAATATATGACTAGGATTTTTGAATTTTTCTTATGAGTCGAGAAGAATTTTTTTAGTGGATATCGATTGTGTTCTTGATTATTTGTGATTTCAATGTTACCTCCTTATTAAGCCAATTGTTGGCGTCGAATATTTTACGATTAGGTATGAGCATTGAATTTGACCGCGAACAAATAAATGTCGAGCAAGAACAACTGCGGGAAGAGCGAAGTGATTCTTCGCGAAAATATTGGGTGTAGGTATATAGAAATGGAATGAAACATTCAGGTTTCTTTACAATGAAAGGTGAGGTCCTTTATATAAGAGGACCCGGCCGCGACCAAATCATAACCTGACCAAATCATGTATGCATAAAAGCGTAATAAAGGAAACATATCGCGTAATAGCGTGAATCGTAAGCTTATACGACCAAATCCGTGAGTGCAGGTGGGACTGTGACGTGTGATAATTAGATCACTAACGGCGATGTGATAAATCTGATGATCTTGACGTGTGATAAATCTGGTAAGCCAACCATCTGTCGTTATTTATTTCGATTCGGCGTATCATGACCTTCTAATCTGACGAATATCTTATTTCCGAAAAAACAATGGAATTCTTGGTGAAAACTGTATTGTTGGAGAAAGAATTTGTCCTCGCTGGCATAAGAACATAATTGGGTTCTTGGCGTACCCAGCTTTAACAAGAAACTCTTGAAGGATCTAACCAATGAAGATCTTTTTATGATGTCACGGGAGGCGTGCCCAGCGAGCATGAGATGTATAATCTTGAGCTTTTTGTCACGATGATTTGAGATACATTCATGAAGGTGTTGAATCTGGCTGCGAAATCATGCAGTCTTGAGGAAATGTTTCTAATAAATCGCATGATCAATCGGTTTAAAGGCGATGGGCGTGGCCGAGGTAAATGATGGAGGAACAAGTAGTCGTATTGTCGAAATCGGCATGACGACTAAAACTTATATCTTAGTACTAGAAAATATTATTATGGGAACTAATCAATTTCTTGTTCTAACTTCTTCCCGAAATGTTTTCGATGAGTTTTCTGTGATTTTATTGATGATCGATCACATGTTCCATATGGATACTCTTGCAAGGCGTTTTGGAAAGCGATGAAAAGAAGGCTGTTGGAGACAGCGGAAGGATGAGGCGTTAATTGTTAAAATTTTCTCTCAAAATCTAGGTCGATGGAAGGAAAGATTAACTGAAAAGGTAAAAGGTCAAGACCAAAAGAAATCCACTACTAAGAAAAGTAAAAGCGGTCGAATGGTTGGATGTGAGGAATCGAAGGAGGTGCTTGGCTGCGGTGAAAAAAAGAATGACTGGAGGGTGTACATTCCAAACCAGCGGAATGGAAAGAGTGAATTCTAAATACCTTTAGTTGATGAAACTTGTTTAGCGATTATGCTTCGTTTATGGGTAGTGGATCTGAGGATCAGCTGATCATTTGTTCGCTTCTAGGGGGTTGGTAGTAAACAACTTAGTGGGGTGAAGATCTATAAATGCATGAGCGTCTGAAGAGTGGCAAATTTAGGCGATAGAAAGTCTGTTGTCTTTTGAAGATAGGTTTTAGGGATTTTAAGAGATTCTTTTATGTTCTGGATTTTAGAAAGAATTTAATTTGGTTCTTAACTTTTCTTGATGTATATTCGGTTACTTTTTAATAAAAGTTATTGCAAATACTCTAAATAATGAGTTTATCTGTCATAGAGCGTTATGGAATAATCCTCTGATTAAGCATGCCGCGCCCACTCACGAAATGCATCTATAACACATCACATTTCAAGTAATAAAAAACATTAACCAGATGTGAAAGCAAACTTTTTCTATGGCATAAAGGGCTAAGTGTATTAATCGAAAAGCGTCAAGGTTGGTTCAAGACCTCGAATCATGTTTGGAGGTAAAATGACTAAGAAGGGCATTTGGAGCCAAGGGAATAGAGCCAAAAGAAGTGTTAGAAATCGTTAGCGGCGTATGTGGTCAATGTCGTCCAGCGAGAGAGGATGTTATAGTGTTTCATTCTTTTTATGCGATGATTACTCAAGATATGGATACATCGCCTTATGAAGCATATAAATTTGAGACATTTGATAAAT